>SJYT01039240.1:186435-295886 GCA_006410635.1 Cephalophus harveyi | reverse complement strand
GGGGGGTGTTGTGCAAGACAGCCCTTGGCGTAACCTCTATCCTGTGAATCCGTGCATCCAAGTGAGATTAACTGACAGGAGATCTATACAGGCAGGAACAGGTAAAGGAGAAGTGAGGGTTTGAATGGTACCCACCAACAACAAATAGTTCTTCCTCCTCCCTCCCCGGCCTCCCCACAACATTGTGCCTTAGGGCGTCAGTCGGTGCTGGGTCTTTGAGCCAGAATAACAACAGCAAGAAAGTTGACCCCACTTTAAGCAAATTTGCTTCATGAGAAAAATTTTACCCAACAGGGCCATGTCCGCCATTAACAGATTCCCCAGCAGGCCATCTTCAAATATCAAAATGTGGGAACCAGAGTGCCACTCAGGAAGTTGACTCAACCAACTTCCTGATTTTACAGATGGGGTTCCTGAGGCCTGAGAGGAAAGCCACATGGCAGTGCCAGTCCCCAGCTGGGGTGCAAACCCAGGGCTCCTGACTTCAGTGGTTTTTCTTTTCCTGTGTTTGACTGTCTTTGGTTACATCTATATAAGGATGCTTCCTCTTTCATACCTTCGTTTTGGATTAGCTGGGCCATTTGTGGATGCAGCTGTAAAGGCAGATTGCATTTTTGCAACTATATGTTCAAATGCATTCTGCTACTGGAAAGCTACACTTTATGTGAGTCATTTTCCCGCCAGGAGGAAATCCAGATCTGGCCTGGCAGTGGCAAAGCCTCCTCCTCAGGGATCTCCTCTTAAAGGTATTTTATTCTCCCCTGTGAAGATGGGGCAGTGGAGAGAGTGGTAGTGAAGCCAGGGAGATGGTGACCAAGGGCTACAGCTCTGAGCCTGCAGAAGTGGCTTCCTCCCACTGACCAGGTGACTCAGGCAGGTCCCTTGATGCCCCATGTCTTCATCTGTAACACGGGAAGATAATGCTCACCTAGGCGAACTATTTGCAACATCCCCCAAACAGTGGACATAAATGCCAGTTCCCAGTGTAGAAGTCAGATTCAGGTATCCGGCTGCCTGAATGTGCTTCCCAACTCTGCTATATAGTTTTACAGCCCTGTGCCGGTTACTTATAAACCCTCTTGGTCTCAGTTTCCTCATCTGTAGTATGGGGATAATAATAGTACCTATCTGATAGAGATGTTGTTACCAGAGGGATATGGTTCTCAAATTGTGTGCTTAGGCACCTTAGGATGGTATAGCAAATTCACAGGGGGTACTGAGGGCTATTTTTAATCTTCAAAGAAACACAGCAATACTGGACAGCTGCCAGATACTGCAACAACTACTAGCTCAAGATAGCTTACAATTTTAGCATCACATCACACTTCTTTCCTTTACTTGGCACCATGCCTTTGCAAAGCTGGGAATTTTGGCATTTGGGAGTACCCCAAGGCAAATTATGAGGCAGCATTGTCTGCTCTAAGATTTGAGGTATTGTGCCATGTCCAACAGGCACATATACATCCTCATTAGAAGTCAGTGTGGCCATTTAGAAATGGAATACTAATATTATTTTTTCTTTTAATTTATGAGTATTATTTTTTCTAATAGGCTTCCCAGGTGGCACTAGTGGTAAAGAATCCGCCTGCCAATGCTACTGAGTTATTAGGAGATCACACCCTCACACAGACACGTAAGCTGGTTGGATTTAACTGCTTACTAAACAGAACCATTAGGAATTTTCTTTTGGCTTTGGGGTAAAATTACTGGGTAAAAATGACCAAAACACTGAAGACCAAAAATGTTTGGGAAGTTCAGTCTAGGATTGTTGAGGGGCTCGGTGAGTTAATTGAAAATACCTTCTAAAAGCCTCTGGTAGAGGAAGCACCAGGAACTCCAAGACTTTATTCTTCTTTCCCCTCTTAAGCTGGAGAGCTCTCCCGAGGACCCCTGAGGAGCCTTCCTCAGCCACTGAGGGCCAGCAAGCCCTTGGCCCAAGCCAGGGCCAAGGAGGGGTGATGTGTCCACTGGTCAGGACTGGGGCCCAGCTGAACCGCTACTGGGGGCTGGCAGCACCCCGCCTCCCCCCCCACACCCCTTTCATTTGTGTCCACTGAGCACCTGCTGTGCGCCGGCCAGCGCCTAGTCTGCGGATGGGGCCCTGGGGATAGGAACCTCAGGTCGCCCTTGGTTCTTCTTCTTTGTCTCCTGCAGGACGCCTGGGGGTTAGGGACCTTGACGAGTGGGCAGTGGCTGTGTCTAGAGCCACTGGTACTGCCCTGAATGACGGGGAGGCAGTGACGCGCAAACCCAGGCATCCTCCAGCCGAGACTAGAGCGGAGTCTTTGAGCCAGTTGCGAGGAGGGGTGGGGCAGGCAGGGCGGGGGCCCCCGGGGCCGCCAGACTCAGGCCTGCTGCCCTAATGGATCTCTCGTGTTTACTTTCTTCAGTCGAGTCTGCACCTGCTTTATAAACGAGCTGCATTAGGGTTATAAGACAAAGTCATAAATGCACCCTCAATGCCGCATAGAGCCAGGGCTTTGTCACCTGGAGGCGGGGGGCTGCATGGTTAGGAGGCAGGGCAAGTCTCTAACTGCACCCATGAGCTGCCCTGTGGCCACCATCCCCAGAGGGAGGCCCATTCCCCCCGTTTCACAGATGAGGCGCCTGAGGCCAGTAAGGACTGGTTGAGACCAAGGGGTGTCTGGGTCTGAAGCCTGAGCCCTGTCCTACACTCCTCAGTTCCAAGACTGATGCAGGATGCTGTGGCGGGAGGTGGGTGTGGAGTCCTCTTAGCTCCACCCTACTCTCCCTAAAACTGCCTGGCCTGGCGGGAGGGCCACAGTGTCCAGCTCCCTGGGCACTGTGTCATCTTGCCATCAACTGCCCACACTCCTAGACCCTAGACTGCCAGTTTACCTACAGAGAAGGTGTCTCCCTGTCTGGCAGAGGGAAGCAGGTGTGGGGGAGTCCTGGCCTGGCCTTAGGAATCCACAGCTTAGATACCCACTAAGCAAGTGACCGTGCTTTAGTTTGGATGGACTTCATTTTCCCCAGCTTTGAAACAAGAAAAGCAAGTCCTAGCCTTGCTAGCCCTTTGGTGGCATGTGTGCATGCCCAGTTGAGTCCGACTCTGTGCAACCTTATGGACTGTAGCCCACAAGGCTCCTCTGTCCATGGGTTTCTCCAGGCGAGAAGACTGGAATGGGTTGCCATGCCCTCCTCCAGGGGATCTTCCTGACCCGGACATCAAACTCGTGTCTCCTGCATTGCAGGTGGATCCTTTACCGCTGAGCCACTGGAGAAGCCCAGTCTTTTTGTGAGAGGGTCCCATAATTGTAGAGACCTGGCCAGTGTCAGGGTCTATTAGGATTCTCAGGGGCAGGGACACTCACAGTGTTATGAAGCGTCTCTAGGGATAGGCAGCATCCCAAACACTGAAGTCTGATTTCCTGGGTTCAGACCTTGGCTCTGCCTCTCACTAGCTGTGTGACCTGGGCAGGGTGCTTAACTGCTCTGAACCTCAGCTTCCCCCATCGATAAACTGGGGACCAATATATCATACTTTACAAAGTTGTTGCAAGAATTCGGTAAGTTAACTGTGTAACTGAAAACATAGCAGCTAATTCCAGGGAAGCATTCGTTGCTATTTTGACGCAGCAACTTGTACCTATGGTGCTAGACCTCTTCTCCTGGGCCCTCATGCTCATTTATCTCGCCTGATCCTCAAAAGAGCCCAGAGAGAGGAGGTGTGTTCATTTGTCCGTTCACTTCAGAGACAGGAATAAGGTCGGAGTAATGAGACAGAGTAGTACGGTCTCTCCTTGGGTCACACAGAACATGCCAGATGGAGCTGGATTCCTCCTCCTCCTTGCTGGCTTCCCCTTTGCTCCCCCAGGCCATGCATACACACCCCAGGCCCCAGAGCTGAGAGCCAGTGACAACCTGTGCGTTTTCTCAGAGCCCACATCTTAGCAGGAGCTCACGGTCTCCCAGGAGATGACATGGCTTAGACATGGCGAGCACGTGTTGTTCATTCTGCTCTTGAAGAACTAGGTGTCCCTTTGGCAGCTTTACCCACAGGGGGACTCCCTGGAGTGTGTCCCACCCTTGGCCTCCTGGGACCCCAGCTGCACTTGAGGGACTGGAGCGCTGGGCCAGGGACAGGCGTGCGGAAGGCTGGCAAGGGGCTAGGCAGACACGCACCCTTGCAGCTTAATTTGCTGTTCCCTCGGGAGCAGCTAGCAGAGGAGGACAAGCCCCCTACCGCTTGTCCCCAGCCAACTGATTTTTTGGCATTTGGCACTGGAAAGTCAATTTTCCTAAGTGGATTGTAAACCAGTCGCCTGGCCCGGCCTGGTTTTCCTCCCTCCCCACGCTGGTAGTGGCCAGGCCCCTCTCCCTTCCTGTTTGTCTCACCTCCCGAGGTGCTGTTATTTCCAGGGACGCGGGCAGGGCCAGGGTTTCCATTTGACCCCTTTGGGGGAGGAGATGGCTGCCGGCACAGCCTCACTGACTTCCCAGCCTCCCCATGTCCTCATCCATAGGCCAAGGGTGTGGATTTGGCTGAAGCGGGTGGATCAGAGCCACAGACCAGAGGAGGGGTGGGGGTGGGGGGGAGGCTGCAAGGAACGTGGTCTGCCCCTCCACGTTGCTGCCGGCCTTGGACTTCTGGGAAGAGGAGGCACTCTGGGAATGAGCACTGGGAAGCCCAGCCTGGCGCTGCCACCTCACCTCAACCCTCCCCTCACCCCTGCAGGACTTGGCTCATCTTCCCAAGTCCGTCAGCCTGCCTGGCTGGGGCTGCAAAGGGCAGCTGTGGCTTCGGGGCAGAGCTGGCCGGGTTTGCGCTCCAGCCTCAGGCCCGCTTCCAGCTCTTCACATGCTGTGGCATCATCACGGGAAACTGGAGGGAGGCCCTGGAAGCCAGTGCAAGGGATCCTGGAGAGGACTGGAGAGGGGTGTCCTTGCCCTGATGGATTGCCTCACCTCCCTGGGCTCCCCTGCCTCCTCCATCTGTAAAGAAGTAGACTCGCATAGCATCATAGAGCTGGGACTGGCTCCAAAATACAAAATCCTAAAAGCAGGGCACAGTGGGGAAACTGAGGCTCCAGAAGTGCCAGACCTTGCCTAGGTCACAGCGGGCTTCCTGGCAGGTCTCCTCCAGCTACCCACCCCTCTGCCTCCCCCCAGCTCCTCTCTCTGTCGCAGCCCCCAGGGGATGGAAGGGACCTGGGACCTCCCACCTGTGGCCTCACAGAGCCCTCCACTCTCCGCAGGCACTGACTCGGGCAGGGAAGAGCTCCCCGACTCCTTCCCGTCGGCGCCGGCAGAGACGCTGCCCCACTTCCTGCAGGAGCCGCATGACGCCTACATCGTGAAGAACAAGCCCGTGGAGCTGGGCTGCCGAGCCTTCCCTGCCACACAGATCTACTTCAAGTGCAACGGCGAGTGGGTCAGCCAGAGTGACCACGTCACCCAAGAGAGCCTGGACGAGGCCACCGGTGAGCAGGAGAAAATAATAGCAAATGAAACAATTGACAAAGGATTAATTTCCAAAATATACAAGCAGCTCGTACAACTCAATGAGGAAATAGACAAAACTACAGTCATCAAGACAGTATGGTCCTGGCACAAAAACAGAAATATAGATCAATGGAACAAGATAGAAAGCCCAGAAATGAACCCATGCACCTATGGGTACCTTATTTTCTACAAAGGAGGCAAGAATATACAATGGGGCCATTGTATATTGCCCCATTCAAAACAACCCAATCAAAAAGTGGGAAAAAGACCTAAACAGACTATTTCTCCAAAGAAGACTTACAGATGGCTAACAAACACACGAAAAGATGCTCAACATCCCTCATTATTAGAGAAAGGCAAATCAAAACTACAATGAGATATCACCTCAACTGGTCATAATGGCCATCATCAAAAAGTCTATAAACAATAAATGCTGGAGAGGGTGTGGAGAAAAGGGAACGCTCTTGCACTGTTGGTGGGAATGTAAATTGATACAGTCACTGTGGAAGACGGTATGAAGATTTCTTTAAAAACTAGGAATAAAACCACCATATGACCCAGCAATCCCACTCCTAGGCATGTACCTGAGGAAACCAAAATTGAAAAAAACACATGCATCCCATTGTTCATTGCAGCACTATTTACAATAGCTAGAACATGGAAGCAACCTAGATGTCCATCGACAGATGAATGGATAAAGAAGTTGTGGTACATATACACAATGGAATATTACTCAGTCATACAAAGGAACACATTTGAGTCAGTTCTGATGAGGTGGATGAACCTAGAACCTATCATACAGAGTGAAGTGAGTCAGAAAGAGAAAGATAAATATTGTATTCTAATGCATATAAACGGAATCTAGAAAAATGGTACTGAAGAATTTATTTTCAGAGCAGCAGTGGAGAAACAGACATAGAGAATAGACTTATGGAATTGGGGAGAGGGCAGAGGGAGTGAGATGTATGGAAAGAGTAACATGGAAATTTATATTACCGTAGGTAATATAGATGGCCACAGGAATTTGCTGTATGGCTCAGCAAACTCAAACAGGGGCTCTGTATCAACCTAGAGGGGTGGGATGGGACGGGAGATGGAAGGGAGTCTCAAAAAAGAGGGGATATACGTATACCTATGGCTGATTCATGTTGAGGTTCGACAGAAAAGAACAAAATTATGTAAAGCAATTATCCTTCAATAAACAAATAAAAAGAAACAGCTTAATAATACTATGTAAATAACCGTAGAGGTGGTGCTCGGATATCACCCGAGTCCTGCAGGAAAGGAGGGCGATAGAAGCGTGGGAAACGAGATGTGTATAAGAGACAGGCCTGGCTCCACACTGGCTCCGTGTGAGCCCTCACACAGCCATGGTCCCCCCAGGGCCTCGGTTTCCCCCCGAGTTCACCCTGGATCAGCGTCTGACTTTGGGTGACCAGCTGAAACAGCACCACGTGGCTTGCTGAGTGCTTGCTCCCTTCTCCAGTTCCTTTCCATCCTCTGCTTGCATCAGAGAGCAGGTCCAGCCCGGCACTAGGGTTCTTACCCCGCCTCTCCCCAGCACGTGCTCTGCTCCCTGTTGAGAGAGAGGAGCTGGTCCTGTCTCACAGCCCTGCCCCCAGCTCCAAACAGAATTCTCGACCAGGTCCTCTGGGTTTGTGAGAAGTGATTCTGTTTTCTGTTCATGATAATGATGCAACACTTCATTCATAGAAATTAATTGGTTTAGGTTTTTTTATAAAAAAAATAAACCAGGTTAGGCGCAGAGAGGCCTGGCAAGTGCCGTGGTGCAGGTGTTCTTGGGTAAGGGTAGCAGGAAGTGGAAGAGGAAGAGAAGAGAATATTAAGGAAATCAAGCCCTGAGCCTTTGGAGTGGGAGCACTGACTCCAAGACCCTAGACTACCAGAGAACTAACCCTAGGGAGTATCAAATAGTGAGAACTCACACAAAGGAAACCACTTGAATACAAGACCAGGCATCACCCAACCACCAGGAGCACCCTGTGCAGGATGCCAGGATGCTAAACCACGAACAAAACAAAAATACAACCATCAGCAGACAGGATCACCACCTCACTCAGCCTTGCCCATCAGAGGAAAAACAAACAAAAACTCAGCACAAATCTCACCCTAAGCTTACACAAACCACTGGACCAACCTTAGGAGGGCAGAAACCAAAAGGAGGAAAGAATTCAGCCTTGAAGCCCGGGAAAAGAAGACCTCAAACACAATAAGTTAAAAAAAAATAATGAAAAGGCAGAGAAATGCTACACAAATGAAAGAACAAACTAGAAACTCAGAAGTCCAAATAAATGAAGAGGAAACAGGCAAAACCACAGTCATCAAGGCAGTATGGTACTGGCACAAGAACAGAAATATAGACCAGTGGAACAAGATAGCCCAGAAATGAACCCATGCACCCATGGGTACCTTATTTTTGACAAAGGAGGCAAGAATATACAATGGAGCAAAGACAGCCTCTTCAATAAACGGTGCTGGGAAAACTGGACAGTGACATGTAAAAGAATGAAATTAGAATACTTCCTAACACCATACACAAAGATAAACTCAAAATGGATGAAAGACCTAAATGGAAGACCAGGAACTATAAAACTCTTAGACGAAAACATAGGCAGAACACTCGATGACATAAAGCAAGAGCCTCTATGACCCACCTCCTAGGGTAACGGAAATAAAAACAAAAGTAAACAAGTGGGACCTGATTAAACTTAACAGCTTTTGCACAGCAAAGGAAACTATGCTGCTGCTGCTGCTGCTGCTGCTAAGTCACTTCAGTCGTGTCTGACTCTGTGTGATCCCATAGACCGCAGCCCACCAGGCTCCCCCGTCCCTGGGATTCTCCAGGCAAGAACACTGGAGTGGGTTGCCATTTCCTTCTCCAATGCATGGAAGTAAAAAGTGAAAGTGAAGTCGCTCAGTCATGTCTGACTCTTAGCAGCCCCATGGACTGCAGCCTACCAGGCTCCTCCGCCCATGGGATTTTCCAGGCAAGAGTACTGGAGTGGGGTGCCATTGCCTTCTTCAAAGGAAACTATAAGCAAGGTGAAAAGACATCCCTCAGAATGGGAGAAAATAATAGCAAATGAAACAATTGACAAAGGATTAATTTCCAAAATATACAAGCAGCTCGTACAACTCAATGAGGAAATAGACAAAACTACAGTCATCAAGACAGTATGGTCCTGGCACAAAAACAGAAATATAGATCAATGGAACAAGATAGAAAGCCCAGAAATGAACCCATGCACCTATGGGTACCTTATTTTCTACAAAGGAGGCAAGAATATACAATGGGGCCATTGTATATTGCCCCATTCAAAACAACCCAATCAAAAAGTGGGAAAAAGACCTAAACAGACTATTTCTCCAAAGAAGACTTACAGATGGCTAACAAACACACGAAAAGATGCTCAACATCCCTCATTATTAGAGAAAGGCAAATCAAAACTACAATGAGATATCACCTCAACTGGTCATAATGGCCATCATCAAAAAGTCTATAAACAATAAATGCTGGAGAGGGTGTGGAGAAAAGGGAACGCTCTTGCACTGTTGGTGGGAATGTAAATTGATACAGTCACTGTGGAAGACGGTATGAAGATTTCTTTAAAAACTAGGAATAAAACCACCATATGACCCAGCAATCCCACTCCTAGGCATGTACCTGAGGAAACCAAAATTGAAAAAAACACATGCATCCCATTGTTCATTGCAGCACTATTTACAATAGCTAGAACATGGAAGCAACCTAGATGTCCATCGACAGATGAATGGATAAAGAAGTTGTGGTACATATACACAATGGAATATTACTCAGTCATACAAAGGAACACATTTGAGTCAGTTCTGATGAGGTGGATGAACCTAGAACCTATCATACAGAGTGAAGTGAGTCAGAAAGAGAAAGATAAATATTGTATTCTAATGCATATAAACGGAATCTAGAAAAATGGTACTGAAGAATTTATTTTCAGAGCAGCAGTGGAGAAACAGACATAGAGAATAGACTTATGGAATTGGGGAGAGGGCAGAGGGAGTGAGATGTATGGAAAGAGTAACATGGAAATTTATATTACCGTATGTAAAATAGATGGCCACAGGAATTTGCTGTATGGCTCAGCAAACTCAAACAGGGGCTCTGTATCAACCTAGAGGGGTGGGATGGGACGGGAGATGGAAGGGAGTCTCAAAAAAGAGGGGATATACGTATACCTATGGCTGATTCATGTTGAGGTTCGACAGAAAAGAACAAAATTATGTAAAGCAATTATCCTTCAATAAACAAATAAAAAGAAACAGCTTAATAATACTATGTAAATAACCGTAGAGGTGGTGCTCGGATATCACCCGAGTCCTGCAGGAAAGGAGGGCGATAGAAGCGTGGGAAACGAGGAGGAAGAGTGAGGTGTGTGCTGCTCCCCGGGCAACCCCCACTCCGGGCAGGAGGCAGAGCCCCAGGCTCCTCCCATCTCTCGAGTCCAGCCCCTGTTTACAGTATAGGACCCTCGGGGGTGGAAAGCCTTTCCCAGACTGAGGCCAGCAAGCGGGGGGGCGTCCACTCCGGTTGCCTGTGGGCAATGCTTTATGCGATGCCAGCCAACCCCAGCCTCCCGGTGGTTCCTTCACCCCAGAGCCTGCCTTGTCTTTGATTTCATTTCTAACCTCTTTTCCCTGATCTTTTCTTTCTCCTCCTTATTCATCCCTTCCCTCCTTCCTTCTGTCTCTCTGCCTCTCCCTTCTCATCCCTGTCTCCTTTTGTGTCTGCCTTTCCTCCTTTTTTCTTTTAATTAACTTTTTTTGGAGTATAGTTGCTTTATAAGGTCATGCTAGTTTCTACTGTAGAGCAAAGTGAATAGTTATATGTATACATATGTCCCCTCTTTTTTGGATTTCCTTCCCATTTAGGTCACCACAGAACATTGAGTAGAGTTCCCTGAGCTATACTGTAGATTCTCATTAGTTCTATATTTTATACATTGTATTTTTTCTTTATGTCTCTCTCTTTTTTTGTGTCTCTCTCTTTTTCATTCTAGTGTCTCTCCCCTGACATACTCTCTTTCATTCTCTCTCCTTCTTCAACTTCTATTTTTCTATGAAAAGCTGACAGATTTCAGAACCATTCAGGTTTAAAATCTTACCCCAGAATGTACTTCATGCCACTCAACACTATATGCTAAAAACTGGTTAAAATGGTAAGTTGTAGGTTATGTATATTTTACCAAAATTTTTTAAAGAATCTCAAGAATTTAAAAAAGTTAGATTTGGAATCCCATTCTCACCCAAAATCTTAAAGTTAAAAGAAGAATTTTTAAAAGGGAAAAATAACCTGTATCCCAGCTGCCTCCATGCTCTGGCTGTGTGACCCTGAGGAAGTCGTTCAACCTCTCTGTGCCTCAGTTCCTCGCCTTATAAACTGGGATATTAACAGAGGGCCCTAGTGAGGATGGAGCAAGGTGGTGCCTACACAGGACTGAGCACACTGCCGGGACTCGGCAGCTGCTTAATACATGCCCGTTTCCTCCGTCTTCCTTCTGGGCTTTTGTTTGCCTCTTTCCTCTGGAAGCTTGTTGTTACTTCTCTGTCCCCCTGACCCGCTCTGGCCCTGAGGGCCCGTCACAGACCCTGTGCCTACTGGCAACAGGGTGGCTCTTAGTCCTCTGCTACCAGGCACACAAGCCCTGCCCATCCTAGGAATCCAGGCACCGCTGTCCCCATTAGCCACAAAGAATGGACAATGGTCTGGCAGGCCACACCCTTGGCAGCACTGTGGCTGGTGCCTCCTGCTCCCACCCCTGGCCCTCCCTGGCCCTCTCTGAAGCCCTGGGAACACAGAGGATGGCAGAGGGGGCCCACAGAGGCAGGGCAAGCCCACCCATTAGCTCAGGCCAGATGGAGGCCGGCAGCCCAACCCTGGGTGTCTGGTCAGGCACTGCCTGTCGTGCGGGGGGACACCTCGTCTGGGGCCCAAGTCCAGAAGGCTGAAGGCCCCTGGCCTCCTGTCTTCCTGCTGGTGGCCACTGCCAAGGTGTCCAGCCCTGCTGGGTGGTGGTTTGTCTGCCCAGTTCTTGGGTGCTCCTGAAACTTTCTGGATGGATGGCCCCCTTGAGAGAGGCCATTCCTCCAGGCTCCCAGCCTGGTAAGTAAAGGGCGGGGCCCCACTCTCCTACCCCAGACCATGCAGCATCTCTTGGGAGCAAGCACTCCAGGCAGCCGCTGCTGCCTGTGGGCCAGGCACCGCCCGCCCCCCCATCCCCCACAAAACCTTCTGCCAGAAGCCTCTTCCCTCTCGGTGCTCCCTGCTAGCAAACTTCCAGCCCCCACCCGCAATTTAGATCCCCTGCCATCAGGAGGGGATTCCTTACTGCCTCAGCTCCCAGTGTAAGGGCCCCCCTCCCTTAGGATGCAGGAGAGTTAAGGCAATGATTTCACTGGGAGAGGTCCAGAGAGGTGTCATTTATTACCAGGCAGAGCTCTAACTGGGGCAAGATGCCTAGTAGCTGATCTCAGCTTTGCTGGCAACTTGCTGTGGGACTTTGGGCCTGCCACTTACCATCTCTGCGTTTCAATTTCTCCCTAGAATTGAGTGAGATCCATATGAGCTGCCAGAGTAGATGTGTGTCCAGCCTGGTCTGGGTGCTGTAATTGCCATGACTCATTTAGAATTTACCTTGAGTGTTTTACTCTGATGAGGAAACCAAGGTTCAGAGAAGCTAAGTATCCATAACAGATGGGGAGTGAGGGTGGGGCTAGGATTCGAACCTGTCCAGTCCTCCACCTAACCAGCATGCCATAGAACCACAAGGTGTACACTCACCATTCCTGCCCTCCAGGGGCTTATCAGAACCCACGTGCAACCAGGAGAGGATGAGCTGAGATACCTGATGTCAAGGAGGAGAGACAGGGCAGTCAGGGAGGGCTTCCTGGAGGAGGCAGTCTCAGTTCTTTCACAAGTTTTGGGAGGAGCTTCAGATGGACACCTGCATCCAGGAGGCTTCATCCCTTACTTGAACATAGAGCATTTTGTCATTGAGGGTGAGAAAGCAAAAGAGTAAATGATTCCTTTTGTGCGTGCTGGTGGATCCAGTTATCCAGGGAACCCCTCGGGCCCCAACAAGGAGCCTTTGAGAGGTTGGAGGGTTCCCAGGAAAGGGGGCCTCCTCTTAGCTTCAGCCCTGCAGTCTCCTGACCAATGACCAGAGATCACACGCTTACCTCATATTGGCTGAGCTCACTGACTGTCTCAGACCCTGGGCCACAGCAGTGAACAGGGCAAAGCCCCACCTCATTCTCCTGCAGGAGATACAGTTAATACGTGAACATGGCAATAAATAATACAATTTCAGACCATGGTAGTGCCTTGAGGGAGTCGGGCTGGGTGGGGAATGGTAACTGCACAGACCAGTGTCCAGGGCACCCTTGGGAGTGCTGAGTGGTTCTCTGAGAGCTGGTGGGGGTGGGCCAGCATAGAGGGGCTTCCCTCCAAAGCGAGACCTAGCCCAAAGCGGATGCTCACTGGGAGTTCACAGGACACAGAGAGGACAGAGGAAGAGTCCCAGGCAAGGGACTGGATGTGCAAAGGCCCTGTGACTAGAGAGGCTGGGGGAGCATGAGGGCCTCAAAGACGCCCAGTGAGGCTGCGGTGGATAGATCGTACAGGGCCTGGAGGCCACGTGGAGGGTCTGGGTCTTTACACTGGGATGGCAGGGACGTAGCAGGGGAGCGGCATGCCACTTGGACCTTTCAGAGAGCACACGCTGTCTGCAGGGTGGAAAGTGGATTGAATGAGGGCAGAGGGCTTGGGTTAGTTTCCAGGTGAGCTGTGGTGGTGGCTTTGGCCAGGCTCGGAGCAGAAGAGATGAGAAAAAGGGAAACGGGAGGCAGTGGGAGAGGAACCCCCAGGACTGGAGGGTGCGGAGGGGTGAAAGGGAGTGAGATATCGTGGTCCCATATCCTGTGTCTCCTGCCCTCCGACCTGCCCCGCTACCCACCGCATCTCTCTCCTCCTCCCAGGCCTGCAGGTGCGAGAGGTACAGATCGAGGTGTCACGGCAGCAGGTGGAGGAGCTGTTCGGGCTGGAGGATTACTGGTGCCAGTGCGTAGCCTGGAGCTCTGCGGGCACCACCAAGAGTCGCCGGGCCTACGTCCGCATCGCATGTACGCTGCCCGGGTGCCCCAACCCCGTTCCCTTGGGCCCTTTCCCCTTTCCCCGTGGATCCTGGAGGGAGAGTTCTACACACAGACATGAGGGCCCAGGGGCCACCAGCTCAGAAGAAGGCTCCAAGACCCAGAGCCTGTGCCACCTTTGGCCAGAATTTCTCATGGCCTTTTTTTTGCCTACTTATTTATATAACAAAGCCATCAGCTTCCCTAGTCATCACGTGCATAGGATCCCAGAGTTAGGGCGGGAACTTTGTTGCCCTCAGTCTACCTGGTAAGGCCCCTATCTTGGTGAAGAGATTCCCCTGGTAAAGGCCAGGAGTCCTGGTGAAATTTCCTTGGTGTGCACTGCCACCTCGTGGCTGGAAGGGGGCACTTCAGGATCCAGCTCTGCCTGCCTGGCCTCCTCCCTGCCCTGGCCTGACGGTGCCTTGGAACCCTTTCCCTTCTCCCAGACCTGCGCAAGAACTTTGATCAGGAGCCTCTGGGCAAGGAAGTGCCCCTGGACCATGAAGTTCTCCTGCAGTGCCGCCCACCAGAGGGGGTACCTGTGGCTGAGGTGAGTGAGGACGTGGGAAATACTGGGCATGGCCAAGGTCCAGTGTGGTGTTTACCACCAGCCACGGTAACTCAGCCTCCCAGGGCCCTCCCGTTTTACAGAGGAAAGAACTGCCATCTCTTTAGAACTTGGCACATCCCAGATCCCAGCTGGGCCCTCCACAGGCATAATCTAACCTCATGGATGGGGCAGAACTGGGGAAGGAACCCCCGGGACTCCTTGGGCTGACCCCAGGCTCAGTCTCCTGCAAGGGAAGGGGCTGCTCACACCGTCTCCCAGAAGCCAAGAACCCAGCTTTATGGACACCAAAGAGTCTCACAATGCGTGTGTCTGAGTTCATCACACCTTCTGGTACCACATGTGCAACCCTGGGTGATGCCCACCTGTCCCCTCACTGCCCTGCTTGTAATCCAGACCTGCGTCATCTCTCCTGCCCGCACTGGTGGTCCAGGAGTCAGAGCAGGGCATGAGGAAACAGCTTTGCTGCCAGGGGCCTTAGTAGCACAGGGTTGGGGAAGATGGACCCCTGGGCTTCCAGCTCCGAATCAGACATCAGAATCTTGGCTCTAATCACTCCTCCCAGCCCAGGCCACCATCTGGAAATGAACTCAGACTCCCTTCACGACAGGTACCCTCGTGGGGCTCCCACATGTGCCCAGCACCTGGCACAGTGGTCCTCATAGCAACCCACGTCATCCCATCTTATGGCTGGGAACACAGCACTGGGACGGGGGAAGCGGTCAACCAGGGTCCCCCAGCTAGTGAATGGCGGAGCTGGGATTTGCACACCCAGAGCTGCTAAAACGGGAACCCTGTTTTTAATCACCTGCCAGGCCTCTTACCCTGACTAAGGGAGTCAGTTTACAGAGTTAATCATGAAGACACGCATTTATTTAGTACTTACTGTGAACCAGGCATGTGCTCCACACTTTCTATATACGGATTCATTTCATCCTCACAGTAGCTCTCTGGATAGTACTACTGAATATCAACTTATAGCTGATGAAACGGGCTGAGCTTCCCAAGGCTGCCAGCTGGTGGGTGGTCGTCTTAACCACTGTGTTCTGCAGTGTCCAGCACAGCGCCTGGCCTGTAGAGGCCCTGCATCCTGGGTCACCAGCAAAGTTGGACAGGGATAGAACTGCTGTCCTATTTAGTTCGGCCTTCTCCACCTACCCCCTGCAGAGAGGGCCCACTCTCCGGGGTGCAGGGATCAGGCACTGGGCCCTCACACCCCCAACCCTTCCCCTGTAGGTGGAATGGCTCAAGAACGAGGATGTCATCGACCCCACCCAGGACACCAACTTCCTGCTCACCATCGACCACAACCTCATTATCCGCCAGGCCCGCCTGTCAGACACGGCCAACTACACCTGCGTGGCCAAGAACATCGTGGCAAAGCGCCGCAGCACCACGGCCACCGTCATTGTCTACGGTGTGGCCCAGAGTGGGCGGTGGGGAGGGGGCATGTGGTGGAGGTGGGTGGAAACCTGGGGCTATATAGCCCACCTGACCCTGTTCTACCCAAAAGCCAGCAGGACCCTGGTGAACAGGTGGGGAGGAGGAGGCCCAAGAGAGGAAAGGTAGCTTCTCCAAGCTCACACAGCAAATTGATTGGTGAGGCCAGGCAGTCCTGGGCCCCCAGCCAGGCTCACTCGCCCTTTCCAAGCCCTTTGCTTATCCCTGAAGAAGACCCAGTTCTCTGGGAGTCGGGGCTAAGGCAGGGCCCACTTAGGATCCCCAGCCCCAAGTGCAGAGTTCGGGACAGCTGCTTGGGCCCCTCAGCAATTCCTTGCTGTCCCCTTGAGTGGGAGGGTGGAGCATGGCTGAGGTGAGTGTTGTAGATAGAACCCTGTACTGCATTCCAGTTACAGACCCCACCCCACCCCTATTCCTCAAGGGGAGACCTTGGGTGCCAGCCCTCTCTGGACCTCTACTTGCCATTGTACGGAAAGGCAGGGAGTCATTGGTTCCCCTCTGGTGCTGAATGCAACCCAGGTCTGCCCGCCAGTGTCTGAGTCCCCAGCCTTGATGGCAGAAGGGGTCCAACTCCAGAGGGTCAGTCCTCAGCAGAGGGGCCTCCTCAGGGCTGTGGGATGGGGCCTGGGGGCCCCACAGGGTGAAGAGCCAGGCCATCTGGGTGACACCTACTACCCTCGCAGTGAACGGTGGCTGGTCCAGCTGGGCAGAGTGGTCGCCCTGCTCTAACCGCTGTGGCCGCGGCTGGCAGAAGCGCACGCGGACCTGCACCAACCCTGCCCCGCTCAACGGAGGCGCCTTCTGCGAGGGCCAGGCCTTCCAGAAGACTGCCTGCACCACCGTGTGCCCAGGTAAGGCCGCGAGCCAGGCGGCACCGCACTCGCGCCCGGCCCGGCCTTCTGTGCTCTGTGTGTGTGTGCACCGCTGTTGTGCACGTGTGGCCGTGTGTGCAGGCGCCTGTGCGTGCCCCTGTCCGATGGGCCACGTGCTGTGTCCCCACAGTCGACGGCGGGTGGACGGAGTGGAGCAAGTGGTCAGCCTGTAGCACCGAGTGTGCGCACTGGCGCAGCCGCGAGTGCATGGCGCCCCCACCCCAGAACGGAGGCCGGGACTGCAGCGGGACCCTGCTCGACTCCAAGAACTGCACTGATGGGCTGTGCGTGCAAAGTGAGTCTTCAGAGGGCGGGGTCCAGGGTGGTGGCTCTGGAGCCAGATAGGCCCCCCACCCAGCCCCCACCGCCTGGCATGCACTGAAGCAGTCCCTTGGGGCCCTGACCGCCCGCCAGGCTGTCATCTCACCCACGCATCTCCCCATCACCCTCTCTGCCACCCTCTCCCTGTCATCTGTGTCATTGTCTGTCTTCCCCTTTCTTTCCCTCGACAGATAAGAAAACTCTAAGTGACCCCAAAAGCCACCGTAAGTCCCATTTCATGGCTGTCCTCTTTCCTCTGGGGGGACCCCGGGTTTTCCTTGGCCGGCTTGCTCAAGGGGTGGAGTGCAGGGCAGGGCAAGGGGCAGAGAGAGTTGAGGGTGCCCCCTACAAGCTCTGTGGGGCTCCCAGCGGCCAGCACTGCATGTGGCATGATCTCCATCCCCGTCAGACGGGCAGACCCTTGGCTGAAAGGAGGGCCCCCAGGCACTGTCTTGCCCTTCCCATTATAGGAGAGGAAACTGAGTCTCAGAGAGAAGGGGCTTACCCGAGGATCCAGTTACGACTGGAACCTACATATTTGGCCAGAGCTGCTCCTAGCCCCACCCCTCGGTTTTCCTCTGCGGGGTGGGGCCAGCAGGCAGGCCCACACCTACCCCTCCCAGTGCCTCTCACCATTGCCCCCAGCAGCCAACGGACACCTCCTAGGGCCCTGGGACACCCGCTGCCCTGCGTCAGCCCCCACGGGCTGTGCTGCAGCTTGGGCAGATTGGCCTGTGGTAATTAAGCCACAATTTCCAAATAATTCCAGAATTATAAAATCAGTAGTGAGGCCCTGAATGCAGCTTACAGCGGGGGCAGACGGGTGACTGATTAGATATTGTACATCACCAGGCAAGTGACCACCCCCCAGGATAGCAATGATGAGGCAGAGCCCCCAGAGAGATGGGAGCCCAGCCCTGGGACCTTCTCTGGCAGCTCTCCCGGGGAGCCCAAGGATGAGGAGAGATGGAGGTCCAGCAGGTGGTGGAATCAGCCAAACCTCAGGGCTGAGGGCCCTGCCCGACCTTGCTGAAGCTCAGGCCTCCCCCCAGTTCAGGCAGGAAAGCCGGCCTCCCTCTCTGAGGGCTCTGGGCTTGGGGGAGAGTAGACAGGGGCTTCCCGGAGCTCCCGGAGGAAATGAGGCGGGGTCCTGGCTCTGCTGCGCTGTCCAGAGTAGTAGCTGCTAGACGTGAGTGGCTTGAAAATTCTATTCATCTTAGCTGAAAATAAATATGTCTAAAAACTCTTTTCCTCAGCCAAGCCAGCCGCAGTTTAGTTGTTTAATAACCGCACGTGGCTGGCAGCTGTCATGGGAAACAGCGTAGACATGGGATACGCCATCCTGAACTAGAAAGTTTCCTGCCTGAACTAGAAAGTTCTGTTGGACAGAACACCTCTCTGCCTGGCTGCGTGGAGCTGATTCTAGCTGTACACCAGTCTGCCCTGCCCACTGTCCAGAGCGGGGTGTCCTCCAGCCTAGCAGCCTGTCTGGGGTGGGGGGTATAACCTGGGGTTGCCTCCCTGAGCCCCTTCCTTCCCTTCCAGCTCTCCCTTCCCTTCCCTCCTCTCCATCCATCTCCATGCATCTCACTCTCCTCCTGCTTCCCCTCCCCCTCCTGCCCTCAGCCCAGAATGGAAATGAGCTCAGAGTGGGTACTTGCAGAGATTTCTGGGAACCAGGGCCTTGGGTCCTACGGAGATTGCTGCAGGCTGCAAGTGAGGCTCTGGGTTTACTCCCACCTTGGACGGGACACTCTGTGGCCCCCTGATTTTGAGCCACAGGCCCTGTCAACTCCTGAGCAGAGTTCAGTGACTTCACTCTTGGGAGTGTCAACTCCAAGAGTGCCTGTGCCTCTCCTTACTACACTGGGAAGGAAGCAGAGCATGGGGGCAGGGGCATTAGACCAGTATACTTATAGAGACTGATGCTCAGAGAGGTCCAAGCCTTGCCTGAGGTCACCAGCCTGTCTGGTAGGGCTTGGTTTAAACCTAGGACAGCGCCGGTCTGTCCCAGGCCCTGCCTCTCCCCAGGGATCAAGGGAATCTCTGGCTCCGCCAAGGCCTGGGTCTCTGCCCCCTGCCCCTCACTCAGCCCTCCTGCCCCCACAGTCCTGGAGACCTCGGGGGACATGGCGCTGTATGCAGGCCTCGTGGTGTCCATCTTCGTGGTGGTGGCTGTCCTCATAGTGGTGGCGGTGGTGGTGTACCGCCGCAACTGCCGGGACTTTGACACCGACATCACCGACTCATCCGCCGCCCTCACCGGCGGCTTCCACCCAGTCAACTTCAAGACTGCAAGGCCCAGTAAGGACCTGGGAACACCTGGGGTGGTGGGTGCGGGCAGGGTCCCCAGGGGGCTTGGCAGCCAGGCCAGCCAGACCAGAGCAGAGGTGCCTGACTCCCTCCTGAGGTTTCTCTAGAGTTTTTTTAAATAAAGATCACTGGACAAGTATGGATGAGAGCAATGCAGGAAAGAGAAGAAATGACTCAGGTGGCAAGTCCCTAAGGTTCCTGCCTCAGTTGGCAGTGGAACCTTTCAGAGCCGGGATTTGGGTGGGATTTTGTGAAAGAAGGGCCCCCAACAGTAGCAGAGGGTGGGATGGGGCCAGGGAGGCACCGCAGGCTGAGTCTGACTGCAGCCCCACCCTGCAGACAACCCACAGCTCCTGCACCCATCCGTGCCTCCTGACCTCACTGCCAGCGCCAGCGTCTACCGCGGGCCAAAGTACGCCCTGCAGGACTCAGCCGACAAGATCCCCATGACCAACTCGCCGCTGCTGGACCCGCTGCCCAGCCTCAAGATCAAGGTCTACAGCTCCGGCACCACCGGCTCTGGGCCAGGCCCGGCAGACGGGGCCGACCTGCTGGGGGTCCTGCCGCCCGGCACGCACCCTGGCAACTTCACCCGGGACACCCACTTCCTGCACCTGCGCAGCGCCAGCCTCGGGTCCCAGCCGCTCCTGGGCCTGCCCCGTGACCCGGGGAGCACTGTCAGTGGCACCTTTGGCTGCCTGGGCGGGAGGCTCAGCATCCCCGGCACAGGTGGGTCCCTGCTCTGCTTGCCCGTCAGCCTGGCCTCGGCATGTGCCCCTCTGGACAGGCCAACACTCACCCAGCCAAAAATAGGACTTCCTGGTCCCGTTTCACAGACATGGGAAGTGAGGCCCAAGGGGATAAAGTGATGATAAATGAAGACCTGAGGTCCAGGCCTGCCTCTGCCTTGCTAGGGGAGGCGAACTCACTAAACCTCAATTTCACTATCGAGTAAGTGGGAAAGAATACTGCCATGTAGTCAAGAAACCACCGAGTGCTGTTAAAAAGACAGGGCTGCCCAGCTCAGGTTGCACAGCCAGCAGTTTACAGTTTCCCCGTGTCATACCCTGAGCTAGGCTGGGGCTGGAACCACCCCTTCAGCCTCCAGGCTCTGGCCTGCCTTGCAATGCCTCCCCTGTGTGGTCCCTCTGGACAGCCCCCCTGCGGTCAGTGACCTGGCCTTTCCTGGCAGCCAACCGCTCTCCCCAGGCCTTGCTGGTGACCACCAGGATCTCAGAAGATGCCTTTCTCTCCCTATTCCAAGCTGGAGGCCAATCCCCCATCCCCTGTGCTAAGCTCCTGACTCCTTCTAGCCCCTCCCTGCTGACCTCTCTCTCCCCCAGGGGTCAGCCTGCTGGTGCCCAATGGAGCCATCCCCCAGGGCAAGTTCTATGAGATGTACCTCCTCATCAACAAGGCAGAGAACACCCTGTGAGTAGAAAGACCCAGCCTGGCTGCCCCCTGCTTAGCCTGTCTCCCTGCTGCTTGCCCACCTTGGGCTCAAGTATATCCCCTTCTAAGCCCACTGCCAAGACCAGAGATAGTTCTCCAAGGAAGACATTGCTCGATATTTGTTCCCATTTAAGTCGTGCAAAACCAGCTCAACAAATCATAAAACCGAAAGCCAGATGACCAGCTGGCTACAATATGACAAAGAGCTAATATCCTAACTATATGAAGAGGTTTGGGAGACCAGTAACTCAAGACAACCCAGTTCAGAAAAACTGAACATCTCAGTACAAAAATGGGCAAAGGATATGAACAAGTGATTCACACACACACTGTCATACATACAGATGCATGCACGCATACACACAGTGGCCAGTAGGTTATGAGAAAATGTCCGACTTAATTTGAAATCAGAGAAATAGTAAAAGAAAGAGCTATGAGGCGCTGGAAGTTTCCCTGCTCATGAATTTGCAAAGATATTTTCAAGTGTCATAGTACCTTCATGCTGGCAAGAGTGTGGGAACACAGCCCTCCCATGGCGCGTTGGTGGGAGTGTGGATGGGTACCAGTTTTCCAGAGGGCTTTTTAGCCGTGCCTATCCACAGCATCTGCAGAGTATAGAACCTTTTAAAATAGGAGCAAAGATTTGGCTACGAGAATGTTGCAATGTAATAGCAAAAATCTAGAAACGATTTCAAGGCCTGTGCCATTTTTCCTTAACTCTGGGAGCGCCAGGGGTACAGAACTGCCTTCTCTCACCCCAGCAGCCAGGGCAGGGGGGAGCCCAGCCCCGCTTCCTCACTGCCTCCCTCTCACCCTCCACCCTGCCCCAGCCCACTTTCAGAAGGGACCCAGACAGTATTGAGCCCCGCAGTGACCTGCGGGCCCACGGGCCTCCTGCTGTGCCGCCCTGTCATCCTCACGGTGCCCCACTGCGCAGAAGTCAGTGCCGGCAACTGGATTTTCCAGCTCAAGACCCAGGCCCACCAGGGCCACTGGGAGGTGAGGAGGCAAGGCTGGGGGTCCTTGGGATCTGAAAGCCCCTTTCATCCTGGCCCAAGCTGGATGGACCCCTTCCAGGGCCTTGGCTGGAGGGGGCCCGGCCACTTCACCCCTACCCGCTGTGACCCTACAGGAAGTGGTGACCCTGGATGAGGAGACCCTGAATACCCCCTGCTACTGCCAGCTGGAGGCCAGATCCTGCCACATCCTACTGGACCAGCTGGGTACCTACGTGTTCACGGGTGAGTCTTACTCCCGCTCGGCAGTCAAGCGGCTCCAGCTGGCCATCTTTGCCCCGGCCCTCTGCACCTCCCTGGAGTACAGCCTCAGAGTCTACTGCCTGGAGGACACGCCTGTAGCGCTGAAGGTAAGGCCAGACCATGGACGCCCACATAGGCCTGCACACTGTGGGTGCCTCGCCCACAGCCAGCCCACTGCATGGTACCTTCCAGTACTCCCTCCCCAGGATCATGGCACCTGCCAAGCACCCTCTGCCACTATTAGCCTCATCCAGTCATTCCTTCATTCCTCAAACATTGAAATGGCATCAGACCCTCGCGATACAGAGATGAGTTGGGCACAGTTCGGCCCTCACCAAGCTGCGGGCTAGAGGTGGAGCCAGACCTGAGGATCACTGATGCAGGGCTGCGGGAGCATCAGCCTGGGGATGCGGGCTGGCGGGGCTTGGTTGTTGGGGAGGGGGTCTGCCCAACAACCTTCTCAGAGCTGACCTTAGCCCTAAGCTCGCAAGGACAGGTGGGAGCTCCGGGCAGAGAAGGGAGAAGGGCATTCCGGGAGACAGAGCAGTTGATGCAGAGGCAGGTGTGGTGTTCTGTGTGCCAAAGCGTGTTGGGGTATGAGAGGCAGGGCTCGGGAGATGGCAGGGCTCGGCCTCCCAACAGCCTTGGGGTCATGCCAAGGAATTTGGAAGCCATCAGGTGGGTGGGGGCAGAGACCTGGTGGACACCTATTCACAGGTGCTCTCTTGAAAGCTACATTGTGGGGATGGATAGACAAAAGACTGGGAGGTTGCCGCCAGACCTTCCGCTGGACCCTGGACAACAGGCAGGCAAGGGGGCTGAAGTCTGTTTAGTTAGTAGAATGGACAGAAGCAGTGACCACTGGAGAGAGTAAGGGGAGGTAAGGAAGGGTCAGGACTGACAGCCAAGCTCCTAGTGTGTGCAGAACAGTGGATAGTGCCCCTACGTGAGGGGGGCCATGGCAGGTGAGGAGGGGTGCAGGGCAGGTAGAGAGAGAAGGATTTTAGCGCCTGCAACCTGATAACAGCAGGTGTTAGTACCTCCCTGTGTCCCTAGCCTCTGAGACCCTGTCCATTCTCTGCTCACCCTCCCAGTGGTTCCCAGGACCTCAGTCTCTTCCTGCCACAGTGGGAGAGCACAGACCCCTGGCCCTGTTTAAACCCCTTTTCCTTTTCCATCTTTCCATCTCCCGGCTCTATGAAGCCTCCTCCGTTCCTGTGACCCCAGGGAAGAGGTCCTGTGGCTTCTTCCACCCATGGTCTGTGGGCTCTTCCAGGCCCTTTGCTTCCCGGTCTCATGTGACTTGTCTCAGACTCCAAGTTGCCGACTGATGCAACACAGCTGAAAAGGCCTCATGGGAGAGAGTTTCCTCCTGAGACCAGGCTGACCTGAAATTCCAGGAGGCCCATAATGGGTTAGAGGCTCTGGACAACTGTTCTTGCAGCCTGGATCTCTTGGTACTAGGGTACTGGCTAACATCCAGTTATGGTCAGAGAATGGAATGGAGATCAAGAGGGAAGTTGCCAATGTTGGTTTGATGTCATTCTTTGTTTATTCAATCTCTGTCCATCCATCCAGTCATCAGCCATCACTCACCAATCCATTTACCTTTTCTTCCTTCTGTTTACACCCATCCATTTGTATTTTTATCTACACATCATTTTGTCTGTCTGTATCTATCCACCCATCTATTTGTCAACCCGTCTATTGAGCCATCCATGTATCTGTTTGGTCATCTGTAAATCCATTCATCCATCCTCTTGTCCCCCTATCTGTCCATTCATTAATCCATTTTTCTGTCTATCCACGCATGCATCCACCCACACAGTAAGTTTTCTTTGAGCCCTTACCAAATGTCCAGTCCCGTGCCTCAGATGGACCCTGCTCTCAACGTTACAGCCTGGTTCCCTCTGCCCACACGTGTCCCCAAGTCTCACACCTGCAGCAAGAAAGAGCCTGTTGGCCCATGTGATGGGCTCCCGTTTCTCATTGCTCCCTGGCCCACAGGAGGTTCTGGAGCTGGAACGGACGCTGGGTGGCTACCTAGTGGAGGAGCCGAAACCCTTGCTGTTCAAGGACAGTTACCATAACCTGCGCCTCTCCCTCCACGACATCCCCCATGCCCACTGGAGGAGCAAGCTGCTGGCCAAGTACCAGGTGAGGGCTGGGCCAAAGGACGGGGAGGGGTGGAGCTGGGGAGGGGGCTGCCCAGAGAAGACCGATCCCACCCCCCCACTTTCCCTCTCTGTCCTGCAGCCTTAGTCCCCACCCCGACCCTTGTGTCTCTTTCCCCCCCAGTACCCCCGTCATACACTCCCACGCACACTGTCTGTATACATCATCTGTAAAGAGGTCCTACATCTCTAAGAGCATTCATGCCTGCCAGATTGTCCAGACTAATCTCTCATGGTCACACCCCTCTGCCCTTGCCCATCTGTGTGAAGCTATTGAGTCCACAAGGCTTCCCAGTCCCACAGTCTCACACACACATAAGTACACACACACACACACAGAGTCACATATTCAGACTCGTGCCTTCTTGCCCGCATACTCCCTTTCTCAGTTGGAGGGCCCTTGCCCAGCTCTTCTTCCTCTGCCTACCTGGATGGGAAGGTCCTAGCCTTCCCTGAGGCTCGCCCCCTCCCCTGCCCATGCCTCTGTTCCCTGAGGGCAGGGCCAGCTGGCCTCACCTCCTTAGCCCTGCCTGCCTCCCCCAGGAGATCCCCTTCTACCACATTTGGAGTGGCAGCCAGAAGGCCCTGCACTGCACCTTCACGCTGGAGAGGCACAGCCTGGCCTCCACAGAGCTCGCCTGCAAGATCTGCGTGCGGCAGGTGGAGGGGGAGGGCCAGATATTCCAGCTTCATACCACGCTGGCAGAGGTGAGGGCCAGAGCATGGACACCCCGTGGGGCTGGGCGCTGCAGGGCGCAGACCCGAGGCTCCCCCTCATCTGGGGGAAGGGCCACCTCCCACAGAACTGTGCCCTCACCCCCCATGTCTGAGCTGGGACGTGCTCACTCTTGGCCAACGTGCGTGCTAAGTCGCTTCAGTCGTGTCTGACTCTTTGTGACCCCATGGACTATAGCCCACCAGGCTCCTCTGTCCATGGGATTCTCCAGGCAAGAATACTGGAGTGGGTTGTCATGCCCTCCTCCAGGGGATCTTCCCGACCCAGGGATTGAACCCGCGTCTCTTATGCCTCCTGCATTGGCAGTGGGTTCTTTACCACTGGCAGCACCTGGGAAACCCCTCACCTCCCATGTCTGAGCTGGGACGTGCTCCCTCTTGCCAACAGCTGTGACTTACTGAGTACAAGCCTGGGCCTGACCTGCACCAAATCTCACCACATCTTCACAACCACCAGGGAGACAGATAGGAGGGTCCCCACCTGGGAGATGAGAAAAAAGATTTAATGGCAGGCAGGGATCGTGGCTCTTGTATCTCCACGATAACCCAGATTGCAGTTCTCCAGCACTGTAACCCAGGCTGAGGTTTATAAAACCTGAGGCACCGGGGGCCAGTGCCGGGCCCTCCCTGCAGTGCGGTGGAGAGAGTGCTGGGGGCAGTCTAGACCCAGCCCTGCCACTGACTCACCATGGGACCACAGTCACTCCCCCTTTCTAGACTTCCTTTTTGCTTGTGTAAAAGTGGTTCCACGTGGATGAGACTGTGGCTGAGGCCCTCGTGGCTTTGTAATCACCAGACAGCATCAGCACTGGCCGGGAGCCATGCGTTAGCATGTGCCCTGAGGCTGGGGAAGGGTGTGCCGCCCGAGAGCTCACCTTCCAGGGGACGAGGGCTTTGAGTAGCTGGAGCCCACCCAGAGCACAGGGAGATGCCAGAGTCTCCCCGAGCTCACAGTCCCTGGGCAGGGAGGCTGGAGGGACAGATGCCCAGTGGCATTGCACACAGGGAGCCCTCTCCCCATCTCACCCTTGCTCCCTGTCCTTCCAGACGCCCGCTGGCTCCCTAGATGCCCTCTGCTCCGCCCCCAACAGTGTGGTCACCACCCAACTGGGACCCTACGCCTTCAAGATCCCCCTGTCCATCCGCCAGAAGATATGCAACAGCCTCGATGCCCCCAACTCACGTGGCAACGACTGGCGGCTGTTGGCACAGAAGCTCTCCATGGACCGGTGAGTGTGAAGATGGTCTCCCGGGCTGGGACCACAGCCGCCCCCTCCTGGCGTCCCCACAGGGTAAGCAGCCTGATAGTGGTTCCTTGAAGAGCATCATGCTCAGAGTGCCAGCCCATGAGAATCAGGTCAAGCCAGGATACCGGCCAGGTGTGATCAGCAGCAGCAGCCCTGTGCCCAGGACATCAGGTGTTCTGGAAATGCTTGCTGGGTGGCAGAGTCCATCCTGATGTCAGAACTCTTATGGAGAGCTTAAAATGCTGGACAAATATAATGGCAATAGTCATCCTCACTGCGGCTCAAAGAGGAGCAGTGTATGGCCTGGGGCCGTACAGCCTGCAAGCAGAGGGACTGGGACTCAGACCCAGGACTGTGGGGGTCCCAGGACTGTGGGGGTCCAGAGCCCACAGTCCTGGTGGTGCTCGGGGAGGTCCTCCCAGGGGCCCCTCAACCCACGGCCCCTGGGAGGGGCTGAGCGTCTGGGGAGCCCAGGGTCCTTTTCCTTCCCTCCATCAGGTACCTGAACTACTTTGCCACCAAAGCCAGCCCCACGGGTGTGATCCTGGACCTCTGGGAAGCTCTGCAGCAGGACGACGGGGACCTCAACAGCCTGGCGAGTGCCTTGGAGGAGATGGGCAAGAGCGAGATGCTGGTGGCCATGGCCACCGATGGGGAGTGCTGAGCTGGCCTGCACCTGCGGGCTGAGAGGGACCAGCGGGAGGTGGGCACAGGCAGGCCCGGGGCAGCCTCCTGGGGGGCAGCTGGGCCTCCTCTGCCCCCGAGCTCACAGCCAGAATCGCCCCTCCTCCTCCTCCCCCACCTTGCCCCACCTGCAGACCACAACCAGCCTTAGGAGATCCATGGACTTCGTTGTTGGGAGGACTCAGTGGTCCTCCGCCACCCCGTGCTGTCTCTCCTGACCTCAGACCTCTGTGCAGAAAGCGGGAGGGGCCAGGCCCTCTGGAGGCAGCTAGGGGAACGAGGAGGTGGCCCTCCCGCCCTCAGCCCCGGGAGCTCTCGGGGCACCTGTTTTAGTTGTGTTCTTGATTCTCTTCCTCGATTATTGATTCTCCCTCCTCTGTCTCCGTTCACGCCGTTTTCCTCTTTGAAGAGTCAAGTACAATTCAGAGAAACTGCTTTCTCCTGTCCATACGTGAAAAGGAAGAGGAAAGAAAGAAAGCTTCCAACCACTAGTAAGGCTCAAAAGAAAAGAAAAACACCAAAACCACAAGGGAAAAGAAAACCCAGTTTCTTAGGAAACGCAAATGATTTATTATCCAGATATTTGGATAAGTTCTTTTTAAGAAAAAAAAAAAAGAAAATGAAAAAACAACACACAAAAATAGAAAACGCTTTTCTTGAGTGTGGGTGTGGGCGTGCTTGATTCTGGCCAGCAGCGTGTGTGTGTGTATGTGTGTAAGAGAGAGAGAGAATCAGGGAGAGAGAGTGAATAGGAAACCCTTTGCTGCTAATGATTCCATCTTAGACTAAATTCTAACAAGCCCTCAGCTTCCGCACTTCTACAGGGTCAGATGAGGTCTGAGCCGTGGTCCCGTGTTTCTGAAATCTTAAACAGATGCTGAATCAGTAAAGCCGAGGAGGCCTGGGGTCTGGTGTGGGGTGGGGTCCTGCCTCCCTCTCACAGCCCCAGGCAGGGGCCCCCATGGCTCCTCTGGGTTCCCAGGAATCCAGATGAAAAGGCTCTGGGATGGGAAATGTGGGTGGGCCAGCCCAGCCAGGGAGTACTATGGTCTGGGGGCTCCTGGAGAAGAGGCGTGGCCCAGAAAGGGTTCTCACGGAGAAAGGAGTCAGGGATGAGAATCCCCTGTGGACACCTCTCTTACCCCACCCCAAGGCGGGGCCAGCTGGGACACCCCAGCCTCTAGCAGGTGGGTCTTCTCTTATGCCCAGGAATCCAGGATCTGCCCTTCCCTAGCAGATTCCCTTCTATTTCTCCTTCTGTAAAACAGAAAGGGAGGATAGGACGGACTCTCCTGCTTCAGAAGCCTGAGCTTCTGGGGGTGGTATGGCTTTGAGGAACCTGTGAGCAGCCAGCCCTGTGGGCGGCGTGGGAGGCAGGGAGGTGGCTGGTCTGGCTGTGCTTTGCACACCTGCCCGGGATGGAGGAGGAGGCGGGGGGCTATTTTCCCAGCTCTGATCTCCCCAGGCACCTCCCTGCAACCCTCTTCTCACTCTGCTTCTGCTGTCTGGGAGAGTCTGAAGGAAGCTTTGACCAGCAGGGTGGAGGCGGGTGTGGCACCCCCTCTCCAGCCTGCCTGTTCCAGGAGGTTCCGAGGGGCCTTCAAGGTCTCTTTCCAGCCATCTGGTGATAGCTGGAACCAGACTCATGAGCTGGCACAGAGGCCACATCAAAGGCCTCTCCTCCTTGGCACCCAGGCCAAAGCAAGTGCCAGCTCTGGGCACTCACCCCAGGGCTTGCCCCAGCAGGTCCAGGAGCAGCTGCTGGGACCAGCCTGGGCGTATCCTGGCCTTTGAAAGTCTGATCTCCTGGGAAAAGAGCAGGTTAGGGGGCTGTAGTCCCAGCCAGGGTCCTAAGCCTGGCGTCCCAGCCATGTACTTGGGGGCATGTGGAGACAGTGAGATTTTCACCACCCCCCAACCCCCTGGGGAATGGGCTGCCAGCCGGCCATCGGGGGCCTGCTGGGTTTGAGAGAGGTTCCTTTTTATCAAGGCTGCTCAAGGGGCCAGGCCTGCATCAGGCTTGAGCCCCTGAGGCTGAGACCACAGCCTTTTACTTTTACCCCAGTGCCTGTGTGGACGTTACCTCAACAAAAGCAGCGAGCCTTCCCTGCCAAAGGTGCCATCCACCTCAGGCTCAGTCTCCCTGCTCACTCCTAGTCTGAGCTGTGTGGGCCTGTGTGGTCACATGAGGGCAGTCTGAAGTCCAAGGACCAGCGTTCAAGCTCCAGCTTTGCTATGAGGCCTCTGTGACTTCAGGCATCTGACTGCCTTCTCAAGGTCTCTTTTCCTTTTTAGACCTAGAAGGCTCCACAGCTGCTATCTGAGGCCCTTTGGTCTCTGATACATCATTCTAGGCTTCTGAGGTGAATCCTGTTGGGTTGAAGTTGACTGTGGTCTGCCATGGCCCTCCTCCCTGCCGCTCCTCCCTCCCTTCCTCTCCTCCCTCCCTTCCTCTCCTCCCTCCCTTCCCTCCTCTCCCTTCCCTCCTCTCCCTTACCTCCTCCTTTCCTCTCCTCCCTCCCTGCCCCTCCTCCCTCCCTTCCCTCCTCTCCCTTCCCTCCTCCTTTCCTCTCCTCCCTCCCTGCCCCTCCTCCCTCCCTTCCCTCCTCCTTTCCTCTCCTCCCTCCCTGCCCCTCCTCCCTCCCTTCCCTCCTCTCCCTGAGAAACGTGCTTCCTTAGCTCCCAGGAGCTCTTGTTGGATGAGGCCAGGCCAGCCACCCAGGTGCCATTTCTGACCTGATTTCCAGAAATTGTGTACCAGGGCCTGGAGCACAGAACCAATTGGCTAAAGCCTCCTGGGAGGGCTCAAACTGTCCAACTTTATAAGAAAGCCTGGAAAGGATTTGCTGGCTCCATCAATCTGCTTGGGCTACTGTGACTGTGTCTGCACACTGCCCGCCTCAGGGTGGCATGGAGGTTTCTCGGCTTATTCAGGCCTGAGAGGCAGCCCCACGCAGCCCGGGTACCTTGAGAGGCACAGATTAAGATTCGCTGCAGGGCCGACGTGCTGTGCTGACGTCTCTCTCGTCTCTGGGGTGTGCTTGCACATCTGTGCGTGTATGCATGTGCTTTTATCTATGGGCACATCAGCGTGCCTCTCCGGGAACGTGTCCCCACCCGTGTGTGCGTGTGTGCCCTCCTCGAGTCCGCTGGGCCGCCTGGAGGTTGCCCTCTCCGAGTACACAGGGTCAGTCGGTGTCTCTTCTACGTGCCTCTCCCTCTGCCTTCTCTCGTAGGGTTCTGGGCTCCAGAGGGGCCCTCTCCTCTCCTGGATGCTCCAAGGCCCTCTGGTCTCCTTCCCCCAGCAACCAGGCAGCTGAGCCAGTTCCCTTAACAGGCCCTCTGGGGAGAGGTGACCAGGAGCCTGGGTGCAGGGAGCAGCTCTCCTGCAGGCCAAGGGCTGTACCACCCGCCTGGGCAGTGGACATGGTTATATGCCCGAGGGCTGCCGGGCTGGCCCCAGTCCCACCTCTGTTTATTCTGTACTGCAACCTGTAAATAACATTTAGCATTCCTATTGTAACAAAAATAATTTTTATGAAATAAATTATATTTCCTAGTCTAATAAAAAATTCAGGTTGTAGTCTGCTGTCTCTTTGACTGCCTTTTCTGTCAGCAGTTGGGAATGATCTTCCCGCTTTTCTCAAAATTCCATGAGTTTGGGGCCAAGGGGTCATTGCCAGAGCTCTCTGAGCTCCTGGAAATGATCAAGTGCAACTGCCTAATTTTATACAAGGGAAAAGTGGCCCAGAGAGGCCTGAGAACTTCCCCGTGGCCACGCAGCCAGCTAGAGCCCATGCTGACTCTGCCCGCAGTCCTGCCCCCCAGCCAGTGCTCGCAGTGTGTAAGCATTTGTGGGATGTGCTCAGGGGGTCAGTCTTTTGAGCCTGTTATGGGCCAGGTGATGAGTGGGAGGAACAACAGAGGTGAAGCCCTCAGCATCCTGTCTGCCTGTAAGACATTCAGAAGCATGTTTTCCAACTGGGGCCGAGGCTGAGGTCAGTTGAGAGCACTCACCTGAGACAAAATCATGCCAGCAGAAAGGGAATGGTGGGCAGGCTGGGCTTGTGTGACTTGGCACCCGTGGCTGCCGTGATGGTTGGACAGGTTACATTCTGAACAGAAAAGCCACATCTAAGGGGGAAGGTGGTGCCTTTCCCACTCAGACTGAAGATTTACATGAACTATGAAATATTTCCAGCAGAGGGCAGTAAAGGGCACTGTTCTAATAACATCAGTATGTTGATATTAATTTTCCTATAGATGAAAACATCTTAAGGGAATTTTTTTTCTAATTTGCACAAAGGTGCCGTACAACCACAGCAGCCCTGATCCCCTCTGCACTGTAGACATCAGGTCTCCCTGTGTGAGCTGAGTCTGGTCCCAGCATTTTCCAGCATGCATTGCCTATTCTGCACATGAATTCTGTGATCTCTGAATTCTGGGGTGAGAGCTTCGTGGTAGAGAGTCATAGCACATTAAAGGCCGTGAGAAGGCATGTATGAAGATGCTGGTCTTATAGGGTGTACCACATGTATTTGGCCATGGAATACTTCTTATGTTTATATTTAAATTTTTTATGTAGTATAGTTGATTTACAATGTTGTGTTAGTTTCAGGTATACAGCAAAGTGAATAAGTTATACGTATATCCATGCTTTTTCAGAATCTTTTCCTGTACAGGCCATTATAGAGTATTGAGTGGAGTTCCCTGTGCTATACAGTAGGTCTTTATTTATTATCTATTATGGGACCCTTTTCTAAACCTTTCATGCCCTGAAGGGTCCTGACAGTTGTGATTTGCAGGGACCTGTGGCTCTGGGGTGTGTGCCAAGGATGGCCTGGCTGTCCCCCTGGGGGTTGGGAGCACCTGTGGGCTGGGTCCTCTGGGAGCTTATGGCCTAGTGGGGAAAGCGGGATAAACAAGGCACGTACGCATACAATGCACATAGACCTACTGTCATCCTTTCCTGAAGTCCAGGAGTACTTAGAGCCATCGTGTGTGTGTGTGTGTGTGTGTGTGTGTGTGTGTGTGTGTTAGAGCTATACTGTGTGTGTGTGTGTGTGTGTGTGTGTGCTGGTGTGGTTCTGTAACTGGGGGAAGGGAGGTGACAGCCCCACCCCTTGGACCCTCCTCTATCACTGTCCCAGGGTGGATGGTGGAAAACCAGGAGCAGGCAGAAGATGGGCCAGTTCTGCCCTTGTGACCGAGTGGCCCCAGTGAGACGCTCTAGAGCAGAGCAGCAAGGTGACAAGGCTGCCGCACGTGCCAGCCAGCCCGGCATAGCCACGATCTTCAGGCCACCTGGTTGCCCTGGAAGGGCTGCTGGATTCAGGTTTCACCAGCTGCCCCTTCCTTCACTAGGGGCCAGGAGGAGAGAAAGTCCATTCCAACCCCAGCTGACAGCTTAAGATCAGACTCAGGGAGACTTCATCCATTTCTGTTTGGCAAATTTTTGAAACTTCGCCCATTTTAATTCAAAATGCTATAATGCCTATGGTTTAAAAATTAAGGTACAAAAGAATAGGTGAAAAGTAGATACCCCACCTCCTCCTGTCTCATCCCTCCCCGGACACCCTCCCCATTCCCAGTCCTCCCTCCACTGAGGCAATTGTTACTTTTCTTATATATTCCCCTCAGGAAGATCTATGCATATGCACACATATATTTGTACATGTAAATATTTAAATATAATGGGTTTGATCCAAGAGTCTCAGCCCCTCAAGGTATAAACATGAACTAGTTTTATTTTTCCAATAACTGCTCAGATATTCATTTTGTTGACACCATCTTTCCCGCTGGATAGCAAACTCCCGTAACGATGTCTCCACGGAGGTTCCTAACTTTTCTCTCCTTTGCAGTTATTAAGACATACTCATTTTGGTTGCTAAGGCTCAACCCAGCCATCTTGGAACTCCTACCACGTTTAACTGAGTCCCTGGGATCGCCCTCTACAGGCCACTGGGGGCTGTGCTGCCAGCTCTCTGCGCCTCCCCCTTGCTCTCCCCTCTCTACTGCCTCTGCCAACCACTCCCAGCTTCCAACTTCCGGATATCGTCCTTCCTCTCAACCTCCACCCTTGTCACTTCATCCGAAAAGCTGCCGTCAAAACAGTTGCCGCCTCCTGCACCAGGTACACGAGTCACACCAAAACCCCAGCCTTCTCCAAATGGACGCGGGGGCGGGTCTAGCGACCGTTCCCGACAGGTGGCCCTTTCTAACCATAATCCCTGCCCTGGATCATCGTTACAGGGACAGGAGGCGCTCGAGATTAGGAACCGCCAGGACCTGATCTTTCAAAACACAAGCTGGTGGGGCAGGGAGTGGCCCCAGGCAGCTGCACATCTCACTGGGCACAGGGGCCATCACTGCTGGGTACCAGTCTGGGCAGCACACACTGCCCCCAGAGCCATGCCGAGGGGGAGACAGGGAAGCCGATGGGCAAGGGGGCCACGGAAGCTCCAACTCAGCCTGGAGCTTCCACAAAGACCTTATGGAATGACGATGCTTTAGAACACTAGGGTTGGTGTCTCTGAATCAGTTTCTTAATTATGCATTTTGTGGAAGATGATTTTAGGCAAAAGTCGGCAGCAACTTTTTTTTTTTTTTTTTAAATGAAACTTCTTACAAAGAGAAGGTGCTGATGTCCTTTTAGCAGGTGATGGGCCAGATGTGAAGGCTGCTGTCTGCCAGAGGTGCTGGGGTGGCCTCAGGGCCCTGTCTGTGGGTGCGTGTGTATGGGTGTGAGGGTGTGGGTGGGCTGGTGTCCCCTTAAGGATCCTAACCTGGGAGAGGGAGGCGGGGGGAGAGTCCGTTGGAGGGGGAATCAGCGAGTCTGCTATCCCTGCAGTGGTGAAGGGCTCGCCCAGCCCAAGCCACACTGCAGGGGATGTGAATCTGCCCATCCCAGTTATTCAGCCCAAGAAGCTTCCTCAAGGAGAAGGTCTGGATATTTATTGATCTGATCCATAGACTGACACAGCACAGGGAGTACACGGGTGAATCGGACCTGGACTCGGCCCTCAATCAGCTCAACAGAATGAGAAGCAACTTCTTAACCGTGGGCACACCAGGACCGGGCAGAAGCCAGGCTGAGCGGGGCACCCAGGATGTGCTCCTGAGCCCCTGGTCCCCTCTGCAGACTGCCAGAGGCCCTGCCTGGGCGCTGATTTCCTCAGGTTGTGTCAGAGGGACAGTGGCCCCTGTCCCAGCCCCCCTCCTGCATCCCTGTACCGGATGGCGGCCTCAGCTGCTCCTCTCCCCAGGAAGGGCAGGGCTAAGCTGCCAGCCCTCAGGTCCCAGCAATGCCCCCATGACCAGGAACTCAGGCACAGATGCCCTGCACTCACACCAGGAAACACCGTGACTACCCAAGGGGGTTACACGGGGCAGAGGCAGTCCCTGCGGACTGCAGGGGTTTGTTGGGATCCATTTCACAGACATCTAGGATGGCAGAGCTGGGGTTCTTGGCCATTGGCTAATCTACCCTCACCCGATGCCAGCATTTCCTTCACAATGGCCTACACGTAGGCTTGACCAATCTCTGCTTGAATACTTTCAGAGTTGGGGAACTCATCACTTACGGTAATAATGGCTGGCATTTGAGTGCTGACTTACTTTCACTGTAAGGGGCTGATTTTATCCTCAGGAACCAACAAGAATAAGTCTAAAGTCTTCTAGTCCCTAAAATCTTCTCAAACATTTGAAAACAGCCCTCATGGTCCCCCCTGGAGCCATTTCTCCCCAACCAAATGCCCCCAGGCCCTCACGGGATGTGGCCCAGCGTCCCCGTGTGCTTCGTGCTCCCTAGGTTCCTGCTCACCTGCCCCTGCTACTTTGACTCCCACAAGGGAGTGACAACGGTGCCCGCATCTAGGGTGTGGGAGGCATAAAAGCCACCACCTGGGAGGTGCCAAGCATGAGGGGTGGCACTGAGGAGGCTCAGGAAATAGAAGCTAATTTTACCCATAGCCCCATCTCAGCTGTGGCTTTAAGGGGACAAGTTCAGGGGTCTGCCTGTCCTAGGTCTGAACCCAGACTCCATCATCTGCTTTCCAAGTGACCTTGAGCCAATTGCTTAAACCAAATTCCTGACCCACAGAATCTGTAATATAATAAACAGTTGTTTTATAACGACATTTTGGGGTCATTTTGCAGCCATAGTAACTGGAACACAGGAGCTTCCCGGGTGCCAGTGTTCCTGACCGGGGTTCTTAGACTCGGTGGTGGTGGTGGTTAGTCGCTAAGCTGTGTCTACTCTTTGAGACCTTTGGACTCTTTGTGCTGTGCTGAGTCGCTCAGTTGTGTCCGACTCTTTGCGGTCCCATGGGCTGCAGCCCGCCAGGCTCCTCTGTCACGGGGATACTCCAGGCAAGAATTACTGGAGTGGGTTGCCATGCCCTCCTCCAGGGGATCTTCCCAACCTAGGGGTCGAACCCAGGTCTCCTGCATTGCAGGCAGATTCTTTACCAGCTGAGCCACAAGGGAAGCCCAAGAATAATGGAGTGGGTAGCCTATCCCTTCTCCAGGGGATCTTACAATGCAGGAATCGAACTGGGGTCTCCTGCATTGCAGGCGGATTCTTTACCGGCTGAGTTACCAGGGAAGCCGGACTCTTTAAACAATAGCAATTGATGAGACCAGGTGAGGAATTCCAGTGAGGCTTTACTGGGACTCATGTGAGCATGAAAGAGCAAGAACAAGTAACAGGCACCCTTGCTCATTCTCCATGGAGGGCAAGCTGGTTCCTTCAATGGGGTGAGGACAGGGGTTTATCAATAGGTGGGGCCCAAGAGGTGGCTTAGGTGTTCCACCCACCCCTTTAGAGCTGCTATGTGCAGGGATCATGCACAGTACCCTGCTTTTGCTCTGGGCACCTCAGAAGTGGCAGTTGGGTTTTGGCCTTTTTGTATCTTGTTGCTATTCAGTTCAGTTCAGTCGCTCAGTTGTGTCCGACTCTTTGCGACCCCATGAATCGCAGCACGCCAGGCCTCCCTGTTCATCACCAACTCCCGGAGTTCACTCAGACTCACGTCCATCGAGTCCGTGACGCCATCCAGCCATCTCATCCTCGGTCGTCCCCTTCTCCTCCTGCCCCCAATCCCTCCCAGCATCAGGGTCTTTTCCAATGAGTCAACTCTTCTCATGAGGTGGCCAAAGTACTGGAGTTTCAGCTTTAGCATCATTCCTTCCAAAGAAATCCCAGGGTTGATCTCCTTCAGAATGGACTGGTTGGATCTCCTCTTAATTTGCCCCAAGTGTGCGTGCATGCAGTTACTTTTTAGCCCCTTGTAGTTTCTCGGTATTCTGTTGCTCGAGGAGACAAGAAGACATTTGTCCAGGTGCAAGCACTGCAGCAAAGGGCCCCAGGTTCCAGCCTGTGCCACTTACTAATGTTCCATTCCTTGATCCAGGTGCTGATGGCATAAATACATCCATTGTGTGGTCATTCATAAGCCCTACACTTACAGTTTGTAGGTTATACTTCCATCGGAAAACGTCAAACAAGGAAACAAACGAAGCAGTGGAAAGAATGCATTAAGGAGTGTTAGACTCAAGGTGTCGGAGAAGGCAATGGCACCCCACTCCAGTACTCTTGCCGGGAAAATCCCATGGACGGAGGAGCCTGGTGGGCTGCAGTCCATGGGGGCGCTAAGAGTCGGACACGACTGAGCGACTTCACTTTCACTTCTCACTTTCATGCATTGGAGAAGGAAATGGCAACCCACTCCAGTGTTCTTGCCTGGAGAATCCCAGGGACGGGGGAGCCTGGTGGGCTACCGTCTATGGGGTCGCACAGAGTCGGACACGACTGAAGCGACTTAGCAGCAGCAGCAGCAGCAGACTCAAGGTGTAAGAAAAAGAAGGGTTGATGGATCCTGAAAGGCTCCTGAGCTGGTGGGAGGGGAGGGTTTATGATCTGGGGCCATAGAGGGCAGACTTAGGACAGAGAGGAGAACTTTCCTGTTGTAACTGGAAAGAGAAAAACAGGAGCAGATGGGGGGCATATTTGGTGCTGAGAAATGAGGAAGTTCCTCCCTGATGGCTTCTGTTTTCTCTGCCAGGTAGGAGGCAGGAGGCAAGGCCGTCTTAGGGTGGGACGTGTTCAGATGTTTGAGATGAGTGGAGAAGGAAGATGGCAGCCGTTTCTATGGAGAGCAGGAGCTAGGACTGCCATGGGACGGCCAGAATCCTGGATGCCCAGCCCAGATGGTAGCTTGAATTCAGAGTGGAGCCACTGGCCTGCTGGGGACTTTCTGCAGGAAGGCTCATCCACTCGGGCGTAGGGAGTGCCACTGGGAGTCGAGGGCTGTGAGAATTGAGAGTATTATCAAGATGTTACTGAGATGATGAGCCATGTAATCTAAGCTGGCTCCAAGTGGAAGGAAGATGCCCAGTGCATGGAGGGAAGACAGACGGGTCAGGGCTAAAGTCCAGAACCTTCCTCAGTGGGAGCAGTTAGGCAAAGCAAAGGAGAGGTGGTTCAAGTCAGAGAGATGGTTAGGACTTGAGCTAGTGATGTGGGCGCAGAGAGTTATGGGTCAGCAGTTATGGATAATTATTTATCTCCCAGGAGTCACATGCCCTGCTTGGGGGCCCAGGAAATCCGAGAAAGCAGGAAATGCGCTGAGGCAGCCCAGCTCGTGGGAACAGCAATGACAAGGAAAGGCCACAAGATGGCAGCATCAGCCCGATGAGGCTTCCGCCTCCAGCGGTGGCCCGCCTTCTGTGCAGGCTCCTATTGCTTAATCGCCTACAGGTTTGCAGGCTTTGGAGCAATGAGTTTATGTGAGGCCCCGCCCCAACGCCAAACCACCTTGGATGGAACCCCTGACTGAGCTCGGGAGGCAGAAAGGCAACGATTTGAATCTTGGCTCTGTGGTTTATCAGCTGTGTGTCTCTGAAAAGGTCTCTCTCAGCACCCCAGGTTCCTCACATGTGAAGGTGAAAGTCGCTCAGTCGTGTCTGAGTCTTTTCAACCCCATGGACTATAAGCCCATGGAATTCTCCAGGCCAGAATACTGGAGTGGGTAGTCTTTCCCTTCTCCAGGGGATCTTCCCAACCCGAGGGATCGAACCCAGGTCTCCTGCATTGCAGGCGGATTCTTTTACCAGTTGAGCCACAAGGGAAGCCCAAGAATATTGGAGTTGGTCCTCATATGTAAAAGAAACTAACTAGAGTACCAGCCTCAAAGGAGATGGTTGTTGGGGGTGGGGGAAGGCAGCCAGAGTGTCCTTGAGAGCTATCAATATTACTTTTGAATCCCCCAATCCCCTGCCCCAGGCCTCATAGAAGGCTATTAGCTTGGGCTGATATGAGTAGGGAAACCAGGCTTGACTTCATAGGGATACCTAGACAGTGTCTAAGCCTAAGCCCAGGTTCATATGGCCCCAGTTTGTCCACCACACCAGGAGACATCCCCAGCCAGTCTTTGTCATGCCAAGGCAGCTCCCCGGAGCCAGGAGCAAGTCCCTTTCTAATAATGAGATAGCTTCTGTTCAATTGTCAGAACTTTCAGAGTATTTCCAAGCCAAGGTGTGGCAGGATGCTTTACTCTGAGAATTACAAATTATCAACCCAGTGAAGAGTGCTTGGGATGTTTTGAATTTTCATTTGTTCTTTCTTCTTTCTTCCTCTCTCTCCCTTCTCTTCCCTTGCTCTCCTCCTTCTCTTATTCTCCCTCTCTTCCTTGTTCTTTCCCCACTTCTCTTTCTTCTTCATGTGCATTTCAGAACAATGGTGATGCCCAGTAGCTGAGCAGCACTGTACCATTTACAAATATTTCCCTGACATTCTCTGCCTGCCTGCCTGCAAAGAGGCATCAACTCCGCCCAGTTGAAAAGCCTGAACTCATCTCCACCCCGCATAGAGTAAATGGCCCTCAGGAAGGAAAGTGTTGCTTCCATTCCCGTGCATGCTGGCTAAGTCACTTCAGTCATGTCCGACTCTTTGCGACCCTATGGACTGTAGTCCACCAGGCTCCTCTGTCCACTAAATTCTTCAGACAAGAATACTGGAATGAATCACCATGCCCTCCTCCAGGGGATCTTCCCAACCCAGGGATCGAACCCGCATCTCTTATGCCTCCTGCATTGGCAGGCGGGTTCTTACCTCTAGCACCACCTATCAAAAGGGGCCTCCACAGCCAGTCCACAACATCCAGCCAAACCAATCACCGTGGCCTGCCCACGTAGTCCCATCCCCTTGGTCCTGACATCGGTCTGCTCTCAGGTCGGCTATAGGTTGCAGGGCTTCTTATGTCCTCTGCCCCTTCTGGCTTGTCCCCCGGGGAGAGTGCAAGCTCCTCCCAAGCAAGACGCCAGCCCTTTCCTCCCTTGGGTCTTCGCACTGTTTTTACTCTCTCACCACTTCTGACAACAGATGCGGTGGGTTTCTTTTTTACATGTATACTTCAACAAATTCTCCAACGCTCTGGACACCAGCTGGGGACCCAACAATTCAATTCTGACACTATCTGGAGCCACAGATCCTACACATTGAAGGGTCCCACAAGGCTGCCCCTACTTCAGCTTCAGACTCCAGCCATAGGTATAGAGTACCCAGGGTGCCCAAACTTTTGTCCAACTTGGTGACAAAATCAGGGGTTCCCACACACTCCCTCCAGTTTCAATAATTTGCTAGGATGGCCTACAGAATTCAGAAAAAAACTTACTATCTCTGGTTTATTTTATATAAAGGGTACAAAATGAACAAGGTACCAGGTCCCAAGTTTCTGTCCCCATGGAGTTGGGGTATGCCACCCTCCCTGAAGGTAGATGTGTTTGCCAACCCAGAAGCTCCCTGAACCCGATCATTTAGGGGTTTTATGGAGGTTCATTATGTAGGCATGGTTAATTAACTCATTGGTCATGGGTGGTTAGGTCATCACCAGCTCCTCTCCCCTCCCTGGAGGCAGGGCATGGAGCTGAAAGTTCCAACCTTCTAATCCCCTGGGTGGGTTCCACCAGTCCTCAACCAGAAGCTATCTGGGGCCCAACCAAGCCCACCTAATTAGCATAAATTCAGGTGTGGCTTAAATGGGCTTGAATAACAAAAAAATAACCCCCATCACTCAGGAAATTCTATGGGTTTTAGAAACATTCTATCAGGAACCAGGGACCAGGAACCAGGCCCCACTGCAGGGCCTGGCACATGGTAGGTCTGCTTAATGAAGGACGCACAGTGTTCTGCCAGCCTCACCCTGAAACAAGGCTGCCACCTCCCCGTGGCCCTGAGAGCACCCAGCGCTGACCCACCGCTGTGGGGTCAGGGGACTCTCCACAGTTTTAGAACCGGACAGAGCTAGCGTTACATCACACTTCCGTCGGGGCTTCCCACAAGCCCAGCTTTCTCAGGACCGTGAGAGGGGCACAGGGCAACTCCGGCTCCTCCGGGCATGTGACAATAATGAGCGTGGATGTCAGGTCAAAGCAGAGAGACGGTGACTGCCTTGGGCGGTAATTTAGACAGGAAGTTCTGGCGGCCGGTGGGAGGGCCTGATAGGGTCGGAGTGGTCCTGCGCACTAGCTACTCCTCTGCCTCGACTAGCGAGCTTCTGGAAGGCGCTGGCTCCCGGGAGGGTCCCCGCGGGTGCGGGGAACAGTAGGGGATCAGAGGGGTGCAGGTGAGAGTCCGCAGCTGCCTGGGGGGCGGGCGGAGAGCTCTTCGGGTCCTGCGGAGCAGGGCTCTGGGAGTTGACGGGGTGGAAGGGCTCCACGGTGGGGAAGCAGCGGCGGCAGCACCGGGAGCCGACTCACTGCGCACTCGCGCGCTAGCCTGGGCGGTGCACCCGGCGGCCGGCGCCTCACTCCCTCCACCTGTGAAATGGGCGCGTGCCCACAGCCTGCCGCCCGCGGAACTGCGCGCCGAGCCGCGAAAGGAGACCCGTTTGCAAACCCGGAAGCGCCGGCGGGGGTGGGGCAGGGGGCGGGGCCTGGAGGCGGAGCCCGGCCTCAGGGCCGGCCGAGCCCCGAGTCGCAGTGGCCGCGGCAGCCGGGGAGCCTGCGGCGGTGGCGGCGAGCGGCGGCGACAGTAAGTGCGGGCCGGCGGTCGGGCGCGGGCCTGGGCCCCGGCCAGCTCTTCAGGCTCCTGGTGGCCCCCCGGGCTGTCGCTGGGGGCGGCCTCCCCCCTCCCCAGCCCCGCGGCCCTCCTGGGGGTGCTCCCCTGGAGCCTCAGGACCCGGCCTCCGGCTCGGTGCGACGCCTCTCGCTGTGGCCCCCCTTCCCCGGCGTCCATTCTCTTCCTCCCTTGCTCTCGCCTCTCACTTTCCTCTCACGTTCCCTCCTCCTGGGTCTGCGTTCTCCTCCAGATTCTCTTCCCGCCCCCTCATGAACTTCCTGAGATCGGACCTCACCGTTTGGATGTGGGGGGCCTGGGTATGGACAAGTTAGCCCAAAGTATCCAGAAGGTGGCTGAGAGCCCAAATTGGGGCGCCTGAGTCTGGGGGTGTCCCCGACCCCAAGACAAATTCTGCCGTGGCCTCTGCGTGGCGCCCTGTGTTTCCCACAGTGCTTTCCCATAGGGTAGCCTCCCCAGCCCCTTGCCCCCATTTCACAGGTGAGGAAATCGAGGCACAAAGGCGAAATTGACTTAAGAGTCAGTCAAAAACTTCCTGGGAACCAGCGCCCAGACCTGGAAGATGGTCTGCGGTGGCCCCAGGCCCCACGAGTTTCTGCTGCGTTGAGCAGGGTCTACCCCTTGCCCCAAGTCAGCCAGGACGGGAGCAGGGCTGAGCCCTGCCGATTCCTACACGTGCCTGAGGAACACACCCCAGGGCATCGCCAGCCCGGCCCCGGGGATGCCAGGACTCTTCCTTGCCTTTCTTCTTTTTTAATCCAAAGCCAGCAGCTAGCTTTCATAAAGAGTAATAAGACTTTGCTCCAGTGCCCCAGCCTGTGACCTGAGTGAGAGAAGATTCCTGGCTCTTTCAGAAGCTTGGTCAAGGCCGAATGGTCCTGGACAAATAGGCCCCTGGAGCTGAGAATGGACTCCAGCCGAGTGTGGCCTGAGTGACTGAACATTAGCCCCGGCACCTACCCCTGGAGTTGGAGCATCTGGAAAGGACCACTTGCCCATTGTCTGTTGTCCTACGTGGGTCATAATTTTCACATTTTTAAACACTAATATAGAAACTGTATGTGTGTGTGTGCACACGTGTGCGTGCATGGCCACACTGTCTGGTTAGTTTGTTAGTGCTGAGCTCCCTGTGAATCAAAGCTGGGAAAAGGCTCTGCTCAACCAGGGGAGTTTAAAATAGCCTTGCTGACACAGATGCTCAGGGCTTCCGGCCGCCTCCTGCCTGCCTGCTGCAGGGTAGCTGCTGCCCCAGTAGGGGTACATGTCCTGGCTGTTCAGTTCAGAATCCGTCCATTCAGCAGATACTGATAACGGTGCCCTGCAGTGCTGCCTTTGCCGCGGTTCACAGCTCACTGACCAGGAATTCTTCCAGAAGGTCTGTACTTGGAGCCAGTAGACAAGGATGCACATTGCCAACCACCTTCCCCCCAGGGAGGCCAAGGAATCCACATGGCCCTCAGACTGATTGGCTGAGTAACCTCACTTCTCCCATTTGTTAGCTGCATGACTTTGGGCAAATTACCCAACCTCTCAGCCTCACTCTTCGCCTGTGAAATGGGTCTTAGAGTAGCACCTACCATATTGGACTGTTGTCAGCCTCTAGTGCCAGGTACAGACCTGGACCTGCCCCAGTGCTGGATTTAACTATTGGGAATTCTCACTGTTTGAATGTGGGACAAACTTTACATCCTCGTTCTTTGCATCTGATAAAAAGGAAGCGATAATTCATGCCTAAATCTGAGAAATATTGTGAGGCTCTCCTGAAATAGCAGATCAGGTCCTATACTATACCTCTGTGACAGAGTGTTTGCATTTCTCCTGGTCTGGCTTAATGCTGAGTTAAGGCTCAGCCTCCTATGTGAGCCTAGATGCACTGATTTATTTATTGCAGAAGGGACTACAGAGTGTCCCATCCTCAGTTTTATGGAAATATTTCCCATTTATCAAGCTGCTGCCACAGCCTCGGTGCTATATAGAGCGTAGAAGTAGGCATGCTACCTTGCAGCCAAACTCCACAGCCAGCCAGGCAGCTGACAAGCCCAGGATGGCAGGGAAGATGCTGACACTTATCAGCATTGCCAGCCAGTTGCAATTTACAATAACCATTGTAAAAAGGCTTCCCCGGGTTTGCAGATGGGGAAAGTGAGGCTCAGAACTTGGTGACTTGCCCGAGGCCGTGTACACAATTGTTACTGGCAACCCAGAATCTTTAGTTTGTTTTAGCTGCTACTGCAGATGGGGAGTTGCTGTCTCGTGGTGGGATGTAATGAACAGAGGTGGGGGCCCAGGCAGGAGCTGCAAACCCAGGCTTGGCCATTTGCCTGGTCCGTGACCTGTTCTTTGGACCTCAGTTTTCCCACAATGAAATGAGGGAGTGGACTATTAGATGTTTCAAACCAGCTTCTGGGGGCAGCTCTAGACACTATGAGGTTTATTTTTTTTAATGTTATTTGAATGCCTTTATTTTTATTTATAATTTTTATTTTTGAACAGATAATACGCTCACAAAGTTCAAAATTCAAGAGGCACAAAAGAACATGCAGTGAAGTCCCCAGCCTCGCTCCTCAGAGGCAACCATTGTTTGAAATTCCTTGTGTATCCTTCCAGAGGGTATACTTACATATGTGTGTATCTTCCCCTCCTCACCTACCCGATCTGTGCTTCTTATGTACTGCTAAGTCGCTTCAGTCATGTCCGACTCTGTGTGACCCCAAAGACGGCAGCCCACTAGGCTCCGCCGTCCCTGGGATTCTCCAAGCAAGAACACTGGAGTGGGTTGCCATTTCCTTCTCCATAGTACCATATTCTACACACTTTCCTCCTCTTTAATTTTCTCCCACAAAGTTGAAAAGAGTTGAGAGAGCATTCTTGGCTCATCAAGGGGCCTAATTCTTTTTGTTGTGGCTGCTTAGAGATTTGAATGCCTTGTGACCAGGTTTGCCCTTCTGGACTGACTGCTACAGGCCCCACTATGCCACATTGCCTTACTCCCAACCAACCTGTTTGGCTACCATGTGGCCTCTGTATAGTTTGGGGGTATCCTGAGGTCACTTACAATTCTGACATCTTGTCTTTGCCCCTAATAATTAAACATGAAGCTCTCTAATCACACTTTGGTGACTCTACAGATCCCCAAGTAGGGGCAGAATCAGCTCTGTAAGATGGGTGAGTCTCCAGCTGTACTTGGCCTCAGCTTCTGATCACCTACCCTGTCTCTCCACTCCAACAGTGGCCATCATCTCAGAAGATGACTTTCGTCATACCTCCAATTCCACCTACAGAACTGCAAGCAGCTCCCTCCAAGCTGACCAAGAAGCACTGCTTGAGAAGCTGCTGGACCGCCCGCCACCCAGTCTGCAGAGGCCCGAGGACCGCTACAACGGTACCTACATAATCTTCTTCAGCTTGGGCATCGGCAGCCTGCTGCCATGGAACTTCTTTGTCACAGCCCAGGAGTACTGGATATTCAAACTCAGCAACTGCTCCAGCCCAGCCACTGGGGAGGAGCCTAAGGACTCGGACATCCTGGTAGGCGAGCTTCTCCCAGGGGGTTGGGGGTCAGTGGGGAACAAGCCTCCTGGAAGGGACAAAGGCTGCGTTCACTTGGGTGCACCCTTCCAGGAAGGCTTGTCACATGTTGCGAGTATGGATGCAAGTTGGGAGGCTGTGTGGAGTGTAGTATGTAGACGGAATTCATTTCAGCCCTAAGACATGGCTCTGTGTTATGTATGAAGCCTTTTGTTTCACATGGCAGGATAATATGGAATTGGATAAGACACAGTCCCAGCCTTCACATTGCTTAGTATTTAACTTGGGGAGGAGATGCAAATGATGAGTCTGTGTAGTGTGGTATAGTAATTAACCCCAAAATCCAGAGTCTGTGCCTCCATGGGTTTGAAAGGGTGACTCTAATAGCATCAAGTTCAGCTACGAGTTGCAGAAAATTCCAAAAGAGCAGTGGCTACCACAAGATGGAAGGAAGGTCATTTTCTCTCATGTACAAGCCTGGAGGGGCCAGGCCAATGCTGGCATGATATTCCATGTTGTCGGGAACCTAGCTGCTCCACCATCTGTAGCTTCCATGTTCAAGATCACTTCATAGTCCAAGCTGGCTGTAGGAGTTCTTGCCATTACATCACATAGGAAGAGGAGGAGAGGCGTAAGAACATAAACACTCTGGGGATTAAGCACCTGGCTTCTGCTCATATTGTATTGGCCATAACGCGGTCATGTGACCACATGCTCCTCAAAGGAGGCTGGGAAATATAGTCTTTAAGCATAGTCTTTATCGCAGAGAACCATGTACCCAGCTCAGATGAGACTTTGTGTAGTTGTGGAAGACAGGGGGAATCGAAGAATGGGGATAAGTAGTCTTGTCATAAAGGGAGAGATCTCTGCAGCTTATAAGAATGGGGAGGAGACATTCCAGGTGGAAGGCAGAGTCTGAGCTATGGTAGGATGGGAGGAAAGTTCAGATGTCTCTGAGGAACAGTGAACCATCTAGTTTTCCCAAGTGTGGGGCACCCACACACGTAAGAGACAGATAAGGCTTGATTTTATTGCCTCGGCCTTGAAGTCATTGCTCGGGACTTGAATGTCAAGGTGAGGAGTCTCAGTTTGGTTGGCAGTGGCATCAGGTCTACCCTTGCCACCTGGGGCTGCTCACTTTGTGGAGTGACTTTTCCCTCAAGCAGGGAGAGTGTTAAAGAAAAAATAATTCTGCCACTTGTTAAAGCAGTAAGGAAGCCTTTACTCAAGACTGTTGCAGTAAGGGAGAGAGATTGGGCTCACCTACTGGAAGGACTGGAGAAGGCAATGGCACCCCACTCCAGTACTCTTGCCTGGAAAATCCCATGGACGGAGGAGCCTGGTGGGCTGCAGTCCATGGGGTTGCTAAGAGTTGGACACGACTGGACGACTTCACTTTCACTTTTCACTTTCATGCACTGGAGAAGGAAATGGCAACCCACTCCAGTATTCTTGCCTGGAGAATCCCAGGGACAGGGGAGCCTGGTGGGCTGCCGTCTATGGGGTTGCACAGAGTCAGACACAACTGAAGCGACTTAGCAGCAGCACTGCAAGGACAAGAGGGGATTTATGGCCAGGGAGCAAAGCGAGACGTCAGTGGATGGAAAATTACTAAGAGGACCCGTCAAGGATAGGGTTGTTGTTTTTTTTTCTCATAAATTAATGTTTTATTATACTTGGGTTTAGTATAAAAATTGTCAGTAACCTTACTGGGGAAATAGCCAGAGCATTTGAGAATTCTTTTTAAAATTTATTTTGTTGAAATATGGTTGAAAGAGCCTCAGTTTCCACAACTGATCCAGAGCAGTGTCTGTTCTCTCTTGAAAGCTCATGGAGGGGGAAGCAGGGTGTCTCTGAAGGCAAGCCAGACTGGGGGTTGCCAGCTGCCACCTGTCGCCTCTAGGGCTGCCCCAGGAACAGGAACAGGATACCCGAGCTGACCCAGCCATATCCCTCAACTGGCCTGGGAGTTGGCTCACCAACTCTCTTCTGAAAGTACCTAACCCCGTGGAACTTTCGATGAGTCTGACATTAACTGAGGCTTCCCTCTTGTCTGACTGGAAGGGCTCTTCCAGTTATGTGGTCACCCAGGGAGCTTTTTCAAAAATTCCGATCTGGGCTCCTCCCCTGACATTCTGATTGAATCAGGCAGAGATGAAGTGGACATGGGAATTTTAAGACTTCACGTCTCCTCCTCCAGCCCCAGCCCCTAGATTCTGACACCCTGCGAGTGCCTCTCTCTGTTAACTGAGGAATTCATAGATGCTTCTAGGGACCAGAGCAGCCAGTACAAGCTCATTTCGCTGCTGAAGGGCTGTCACAGGAATGTAATGTAGTAATTTAGAGCGTCCTACTCTAGGTGTGGTCTTGGAACCAGGCTGCACCGGGAGCGTGCTAGTGATGCAGTCTCAAGCCGCTGGACTGGCTGAGCCAGGAGTTGCTTGCATGCCACCCTGGTGACTGGCAGGCATGGGGGAGCTAGGGCAGGGCTTCTAGAAACAGACTGTGTGGGTTCAAACCTTACCTCTCTTCTTGGCTCCCTGGCGTCTCAGTGCTCATCTCGCAGTATGTAACAGGAGGATTATACCCCCACCAGCTTCTTAGGGTTGTTATGAGGATTAAGTAAATTAACATGCACACACAGCACTTAGAGTCTGGAACCACTGCTGTGAGTGCCGTATAAGCATTATTATTATTATCATTCGAGCGATGGGGCCCACACTCCGAGCTGCATGTGGCCCTGGTGTATTTCCAGACGGCGGCTTAGCCAGGGTGCTTTATGATCCCCTTTTATTTACCAGTGACTCAAGCGTCCCAGCTTTCTGCCAGCCTCTGTAAATCAGCCAGCCCACTTGGGCTTCATCCAGAAGATCCCCGTCTGCCTGGGCCAGCACCCGGCCTCGGGCAGCCCCCAGGGCTGGTTCCACGTGCACCTGTCCCGCCTCCCCCTCTGCCTGCTGCCCCGGGTGGGGAGGACGTGCAGTCCCGTGTCTGGGAGCCTGCCCTTGCCCGGCGGCCGTGTGCCGTGAGCCGCTCTGGCTGCAAGGCAGTCCTTTCCCAGCTGCAGGCACTTAGCATTCCAGGCCCTGCTACTATGCTTTATTGCCTCTTTCCAAGTGCTGGCAGGTGCAGATGCAGTACCAGCGGCTGCCCGGAGCTCCTGGCTCTTGGCATCAGAGATGAGAGACCTGTCACCCTTCGATTCATGGGCCAGGTTTGGGAAGCAAGCCTGCTGGGGTGTTTCTGCATTTTGCGGACCATTTTTCTTTGCCTAATTCCTCATTTCTGCCACCCTCCTCCCCAGTTCTTTTCCCCTGTCTTCCTGATTGCCCTGTGAGAGGTGACTGGTCTGTGCTGCCACCTGAAGGCTACTCTGGGGGAGGGAGCCGGAAGAGTCAGATGGGTCTGTCTCCAGCCGCCCCCTGCAACTCAGTTAGCTGTGGGTCTGGCTGTTTTGTTTTCTCTGTACTTTCCTTTGTGTATTTCCCAGGGATGGATACCTTTGGGTGGGGAGTTTGACTCTATAGGAATTTTGTACAGACTGCCTCCCCACCCCCCACCCCCACCGCCCAAATTATGTACTTTCAATGTCACCTGCCTTCTCAGGCTCATTTCCTTCGGCCTGGAGCAGCCTTGGGATGGTTTAGAAAGCTTTCTGCTCACCTGCCCCCTTGTCTCCATTCTCTGGAATAAGAACTTTGAATAAACTCACCACAAGAATGTGGGCCCAGAGCCAAAAAAATTAGAGCATAAACAAGGAAGAATTGACAGGAAAATCTGATGCAGGGGGAACCACAATGACTGCCATATTCTGAGCCCTCGGACCACCATGCTGGCAAGGGTGTTAAACACAGTGTCTCTTGTTAACCCTGTTTGTTTTTTTTTCCCAGACAAAAAAGCTAAAGGCTCAAAGAGGTTCGATAGCCTGCCCCTAATCAGACAGCTAGAAGGGTTGTAAACAGTTTTATGGAGAACTTAGGCGGATAGATGACTGCAACATTTGTCATGTTCAGAGGGTGGTGCAAAGGGGACTGTTGTGGAGACAGGGGCCAACCCACACCCGGATTGGGCCAAACCCTGTCTTTCTTCCTCTGGAGAGCCTGACCCTGGTCTGGTCTCCTTTCTAGCCAGGAAGCCCAGGGCCCTTAGCTCTACTCCTGGATTCTGGACCCAGCTTCCAAGGTGTCAGCTGATCCCTCCCCAGCCCCCCACTTCCGCCACCCCGGCCCCAGTCCTCCCTTGGCACTGGGGTTTTTAAACCATCCCTGATCCTGTGGGGCCTCCTTGCCCTCCCCTCGGCCTTTCCTGCAAGCCTGTAGACTGCTGCTTGGCCAGGGACTGTCCGTCGGCCACACACCCTTTTCTGACCCAGAGTGGACAGTGGTGACGTTTTCTCCTGGTCATTCTCTGTCATGAGGCTTCCATGGCCCCTCCCCACGCACCCAGGGCTCCTTTCTGAGGGGGCTGTGGACATGGCCAGGTCATGGGTGGGACCCACAGTCTGAGTTGGTGTCGGCAGGGCCAGAACCCAGGCCTGGCAATCTACAGCTGTCCCATCCGTCCGCTGACCAGAGGGGGCCCCAGTGGCCCAGTCCTAAGGAGTGGGGCAGGAGGCGGTGCATCTCTGACTCTTGGGAACCTCCCCTGCTGCCAGCCGTCTGTGCTATGGGCTCCTCATCTGCGTCCCCAGCGTCCAGTGCACTTCCCCATCAGGCCCTCACCCCACAGCTCCTGGTCCTGACCACTTATTCTGGGGAGCCATGCTCTCAGCACTTTGCATTAGCTCGTTTGACCCCACTGCACCCCGTGAGGTGGGAACTGTTGTCATCCATGGTGACAGCACGCTTCTCATAGACCGTTCACTCTTCAGGGGCAGTAAATACAGGCCTCTTACTGTATGTCCCTTTGTTCCCAGCAAAGAGTTGCACGTGATAAATATTTGTTGCATTAGTTATTATATGACTGGGGAGGAAAGCCTCATGACCCCAGTCCAAAAGAGGGCTTTGCAAGGGAGCAGAAGGTCTGGGGGTCACGGTGGTCACCACCGAAGGAGTTCTGATGTTTCAGGTGGTGGGCAGAGACATGGAGTGGGGTTCTTGCCTCGGGAAGGGACCCAGGTTGATCTGACTTAGCAGGTGGGGATCTTGAGCATCTTCTCATTTATGGTAGCTTTGTCCTCACCCAACCCCTCAGCCTCACCCAAAGGGGCAGGATAGCATGACTGGGGAGCTATTCTTACAGCTAAGGGCAGGCATCCCAGTCCAAGGAGGAGGGTTCAAAGCAAACAGGATGAACTAGTTTAGAGAAGGACAGATTATCAGATGCCTTGGTTATGACTTGTTGGTTTTACCGAGTCCCCACCACGCAGCCTGTGCCCGCCACCAGTGGACCCACCATCTTACTAATATTTCGTCTGCAGGATGACCTGGTGAGTTAGGTGCTGTGCCGTTTTCAGATGGAGAAGCTGAGGCTCACAGATTTGGAGCTAGTGACCCAGGGTCACTGACTCCCAAGTGACAGAACTGGGCTATGGACCAGTCTGGAGGTTAGCAAGAGCCTGTGCTGGTAAGCCACATGCTCTGGACTCTCCATCTCCCCTGGTGTCCTCGGTTCTGGCTACACACTAGAATCACCCAGTGAGCTGTGAAACCTACCCGCCTGCCCCACCCGTCCGATTCTGGTAACACTGAAGGAGGGGCCTGGACACAAGTATTGTAAAGCTCTCTGGGTGAGGCTAAATGTGCAGCCACATGATCTAAGAGAAGGGTTACCAGGTGGGGGTAAGGAGCAGCCTCTACCAGATCATCCATCAAACAGGCTTAGGCTACCTCATGAGAGATGTAAGTGAGCCCTCTGAAAGGACTTCCTACAGTGCCGGTTGTCAAAGCTGGCAGTGGAGGGGAGGATGAAAGCAGGCTCCCTGCTGGAAGTCCCAGGAACGGCTTTCCTTGGCCTGGGCTTCTTCAGAGAGAGTGGGGTCCTCGATGGGACCCTTCCAAACAGAAATGGTGGTGCTGAAACTCAGCTTCTATGCACCAGTGCTGAATCAAATCTGGGAGACAAAGTTTTGGGTGATGTAGAGAAGAATAGCTTTATTGCTTTGCCAGGCAAAGGGAGACACAGCAGGCTCCTGCCCCAAAAAACTATGTGTCCCTACATGGGAGGATTTGGTGAGGAGTTTTATAGCAGTAGTTCAAGAGTGGGGTTGCTGATAAGAGGAGTGTGTGTGTGTGTGTGTGTGTGTGTGTGTGTGTGTGTGTGTGCAGGGCCTGCACGCCTTTAATCTGGCCTCAGGTCGTCTTCTCTGCAGTGAAGAATGCTAATTCCATTTGTTGGGGGTTTTGATTCTGTAAAGATCTCAGAGATATTGTGTATCCCCAGAGGTGGAACCAGAACCCAGCCCCAAGGCTGCACTGTTTTTTCTTGGCTGCCCTTCCCTTATCTCTGTATACCTTCCCAGATTAGCAGCTGTTGGAATCTGCCCTTTGGAAGCTGGAGTCTGTTCCCTACAAGAAAAAAGGACAGAAAGGCTCCCGTGCTCAGAAGCCCTACAGGGTCCTGCTCAGTTTCACTGAATGGGGGTTCTGGTATTCCTTTGACCTAAACGCTTCGGGCTCGATTAATTCCTCAGCGTGCCTCTGCCGTTCCCCCAGGGCCTGACAGCCTGGGGAAGAGACTTCAGCCCTTCCTCCGGTCACGCGCTTAGTGCGAGCTGGGGGTGCTCCATAGCCACCCTCCTCTTACTCCTCACTTGCCAGCCTCCTGGAAGAGGAGCAGTAGGGCTGACTGGGTCCCGAGGTGGACATCCTAGCACCTGGGGTGACACGGGCAAGAGCAGGGGGGCCATGAGGACGGAGGACAGGGTGGTCCTCCAGGAGGATGGAAGACAGGGTGGTCCTCCAGGAGGATGGAGGCCCACTGTTCAGTGGAGGTGGTCTTGGTCTCCCCTCTCCTGCTCAGCTGCCTCTGTGAGGACCCGCCAGTGGGCTGTGACCTGCTCCTGGAGTTTCAGAGCCACGGGTCACTTATTCCATAAATGCTCAGTGCCTGGGAGGAAGCTGGGTCTGTCTGTCCCCTGCAGGGGAGTTGGGAGGAGCCCGGGAGGGTGACAGGACTTTTCAGCTCCAGTTTTAGTAGTGCCCTCCCTCACTATGTGGCTTGGGGTCAGGCTCTGTGGCTTCTGGGTCTTTTGCACACAGACCCACCTGCAGTATGTACAGAGTGCTCAGGATATTATTGCTGGAGGGAAGCCTGGTATTTACTGAGCATCTCCTGTGAGGCATCTGCAGTGTGCAGACTGGGCCGAATCCTTATAATATTCACCACCTTTACCAAACTCTCGCCCTGTGCCAGCCACTGCACTAACAGCCCTGGTTTGTTTATTAATTCCATGAGATTTATTAAACAACCTACTGTGTGCCAGGGCTTTTCTTTTATCTCTCTTGGTCCTTATAGCCCTCAGGGTATTATTATGCCCATTTTACAGAGAAGGAAACCAAGGCTCGACAAATACACGTGATTTATTCCCAAGCACAGTCAGTGACAACTGTTACTCAAGCCAGGCCATCTGAACCTGCGTTGTCTGTACCCTTATTTCCTGTGCCCCAAAGCTGCCTTTCTGATCTCGGGTCGCCTCGGCCTGCAGTGGCTTGAAGCAGGGCTTGGGTTCCCGGGTTGGGACTGAGGCCGGGTCATGGCGGTGAGAACACCAGATCCTAGCCACTAGACCAGTGGTCAGTGACAAGGGCCCGGGCCCTTCACCTTTGCAGAAAAGAATTTCTACAAAGTTGGAAAGTAGTGAAGGAAGTGAAGAGTTTATTAGGAGAAGAAAGAGTACACAGTCCATGTGGATAGACACACGGGCAGACTCAGAGAGAGGGAGAGAGAGAGTCCCAGAGTCGCACCCTGGTGGCAGTTTGAATTACTTTTATGGGGCATTTCTTCTGGGTTTCCTTTGGCCAATCATTTTGGTTTGCCTGGTTCACAGTCCATATTTGGGCTTCCCTGGTGGCTCAGACGGTAAAGCGTCTGTCTACAATGCGGGAGACCTGGGTTCAATCCCTGGGTCGGGAAGATTCCCTGGAGAAGGAAATGGCAACTCACTCCAGTACTCTTGCCTAGAAAATCCCATGGATGGAGGAGCCTGGTGCAGGCTACTATCCGTGGGGTTGCAAAGAGTCGGACACAACTGAGCGACTTCACTTTCACTTTCAGTCTGTATTTGGTATATCTCAGGATCATCACATGTGTGTGCACACATCTCTTAGCCAAGATGGATTCTATCGAAAAGGTTGTGGGTAGCTTAGCATCAGCAGATATCACTCCCCTTTAGACCTCAGACCTCCAAGGAGCCTTTCTGTGCCTGTGTGGTCAGGAAGGTACCCTGACTTCAAGAATAAGAAATATGTGGTCTGGGGAGGGCCCAGCCTCCTCCCTTAATTGTCCTGCCCTGTCTTGGAGCTTCAGTCCTCAGGGAATGAACCCTGGGGGGGAGGGGGAGGGCCCATCTACCTCCTGCCTCATTTCCAGATGTTCTCAGACTACTTTTGACCCCACATTTCACCTGGCAGAACCTACGTGTCTGTAATGGAAACAGCGTTTCATGAAGCAGCATCTACACTTTTAAAAAAAGATCTCTGACTGTCGTTTTCAAAGAGGAGCAAGTGATCATGGGGCTGATTTTATAAATGACTTACAAGCCACCCAGGCTGAAGATGGAGAGTTTACTTTGGGATTTAACCTTTGGTAGGAGCCCATGATGGCCTTGGGGAGCAGTGTCGTGGGGGAGGGGCAGAAGCTGGACCTGAGGCTGTGGGGGAGAGGATGGGAGAGGAACAGGGGAGACTGCGCTCCTGGGAAATGCCTCGAGGTGCTCTCCTCTGAAACTTTATCCTTTTGGAGGTTTGGAGCGGAAGTTACAGGGGGACGTGTGGTCAGGAAGGTATAGATTTCTCTGGGTTTGTTTTGTTTCTAATACAGGGGAAATGGCAGGCAGTGTGTATGCTTGTGTGCGTGGGCCAGTGGAGAGGGGACCATGGGTCCTGAGAAGATGAGGAAGCAGAGCTGGGGGCGGTCCGCAAGCAGATAAGGCCTGGGCTCAGAGCGCAGTGGAGGGGTCCCAGCCAAGCCCGCAGATGATTCATCCTCAGGAACAGGAGAGAAGGCAGCCAAAGAGAAAATGAAATGAAATTTTGGTCCTGACCTATTAAGTGGATTTCATATCCGTCAGTGGGTTGCAACCTGTTATTTGAAAAGCCCTTCACCTGTTTGCCTGTGACCTCACAGTCAGCCATAAGGATGCGTTTTGCCCAGAGGGAAGGAAAGTGAAGCGGTAAGTGATGTGCTGATGCCATAGGGCTGTGAAGGCAAGGGTAGGGACTATAACCCAGGGGTACCTGAGGCTGTGTTAGATTTCCTGGGGCGCTTCGGCAGACACTCAGATTCTCAGGCTCCGCCCCACTGGCTACCTCTCCCAGGCGGGCCAGGTGCTCCTGACATAGCCAGCTGGCGGGGGCGGTGGGCATCCAGGTCTCCTCTGTGCCACACGCTGTTCCTTGAGGAGCTTGTGCCTTTCTGGATGTAGACAGACTATGGCCCTCCTGCAGTCCACTCCTAGCGCAACTCACATCTTTATTAAGGCAGGATTTTGCCTGAGCCCTGTCATCCCAGAAAAGGAGACAGTGGGGGCAGTCTGGGGGTCAGGCAGAATGGGAGGGGGGCTCCAGGCTTCCTGCACAGGGCATGGGCGAGTGGTTGCCAGGCAGAGGGCAGGTCCCTCCCCCCACACTGCCCAACAGCCTGGGCAAACATGGATGGCTGCTCTAAACCATTTTTTAAAATTAGAACCAAAGTGAGCCATTTTTTTTTATTCCCTTGTCCACCCTCTGATTCTAACTGCAGACCCAGCCAGCATGCCATTCCCAATAAATATACTGTGATGGCTTTTTCTTCTGTTTTTAGCTCTTGCTGTGTCCTGCAGAGGGAGAGAAAAAGCCCAACCCGAGACGCGGTCAGTCGTGCCTTCGATGGCCTCGACTTCTCTTTTTGTTTTCTCCCCGTGTGCTCAGGGCCCCTCTCCACACCGGCACCCTGCACCCTGACTCTCCCAAGCTATTGATCGCTCCCCATGCCCCCCCCCACCCCGGTTTTATTCCTTCCCTTTCTCGTCCTTAGAATCTAGAGGCGATTTCCTTGACAAATTCGAGGGCTTTGAGTCTCCTTAATGTGATTGATCATCCCAAGGATCCAGAGAGCAGGAACAGACTGCAGTCTTTGTGGGTGCCTTTGTTACCGGGCCATCATCTGGGAGGGGCATGTGGTGGCGGCAGGGACGGGGGGTGGTCCTCTTGGGAGTCCTGTCTGTGTCTACACTTGTGTGCACACGTCTGAGGTGTGTAGCAGCCTGTGGTTTCTGCCCACATGGACCTCAAAAAGAGAAACAGCCCCCCCGTAGAGGAGAGGTCGTGTTGGGTGAGGAATTGCAGCCTAGGCTGCTCAGGACTCCCTCCTCCTGGTGGTTCTCCTGGGTTTCCTTCTACAGAGAGTCTGGGGCACTGCCACACCACCTCCACGGCACACACATGCCGCAGGGCCTGGTCCCTGCCCTCAGCGGTCAGCCCTGGGGGCCGCTGGGGGCCGATGCACGTCAGCCCTCTGGCAGCTGCAGAAACTGAGGGTAGGTGGGGAGTTTCCTTGGAAGACCTCTTCCTCCTCGCCCTGGCCACATGGTCAGGCAGCAGACGAGGAAGGACAGGCTGGCCAAGCAACATCAGGGGCCGAGCCCCGAATCAGCTCTCACCCCGTGGGGGTTGTGCGTGGACTTACAGGCTCCCAGTTTCTCTGACCTTTTGTTCTGTCTGTTTCTGAGCCCTTTCTCTGCCGACTAAGGTTCTAGCCTGAGGGTGTGTGGTGGTGGAGGATTGATTAGTCACTAAGTTGTGTCCGCTCTTGCCACCCCAGGCTCCTCCGTCCGTGGGATCTTCCAGGCAGGAATTTTGGAGCGAGGGTGTGTAGGTAGCACAGAAAGGATGAAGATCCCAGGCCTGCTTGCCCCTGGTCAGGGACCAGGTGAAGGTGAAGGGGAGCGAGGAGCCGAGTGGAAGGTTGGCAGAAGTGATGTTGCCATTTACCCTGCTCACCCTGCCTGGTGGAAGGACCTGGGGTTCAGGAGGGGCTGGGTTGTTTCTGACTCTGTCGAATTTGCTGGGTGACTTAAGGCTCTTGTTTCCTTAAGAAACTAGATTGAGGCTGGCAAACTTTTTTTGCAAAGGGCTAGATGGTAAATATTTCAGGCTTTTTGGGCCATGGGATCTCTGTGGCAGCTACTTGGCTCTGCCCTTATAGAGTGAAAGCCACTGTGGATAATTCATAAACAAACAAGCATGACTTTTTCAGTATTTCCCAAAAAAAGGAAGCTGGACAGATTTGACCCCAGGCCAATCTCTTGCCAAGCCCAGGACTGGCCGCTCCCTGTGGTTCTCCCCCTACAAGTGTTCTGAGATCTGTTATAGAGGTGCCTAACTGACTTGATTTCTCTTTGTAACACTTACCACTGCCTGACATATTGTCTGTTTATTTTCTTATGCGTTTGCTAACTGTCTCCTTGACCAGAACATCAGTTCCATGAAAGCAGGAACTTGAACTAAATCCCCTCTGAATCACTACTGGGCTCAGAAAGATGAGCAGGGTGAGGGGTTGATGGATAAGCGTTTGTAGAGGGCCTGTCTGTGCTGGACTCATGGGGAGAGGGCACGGGAGGAAGACCCTTGCAGGATTAGATGCCGTGGTCCCACATTCAGGGGGCTGGACTCTCACCATGGGGTCAGTTTTGCACAGAATACACTGGAGCAGACGTCCTTCCCTGCCCAGTCGAGTTGCTGAAGCCTGAAACTGAGGGGTTACCCTTTGTCTTCCTCTGTCCTTCTACCCCCACAGTCAGCCTACCTCTGAAACGTCTTAATCCCTCCAGTTCTTCCCTCCGTGGCCTCAGCCTCGCTGGCTCCCAGGGTGTCCCCTGCCATCAGTTCTCCATGGAGGCTGCAGAAATGGTTTCTTTAAGGCAAAATAGAGAGGCCAGGTAAGGGGACAAAGGACTGGGTCTGAGCTGTGTGACTTTGGACAGGTACCTGACCTCTCTGAGCCTCAATGTCCTTGTCGGCAATGTCGAGGGATTAAGTACATGAAGAACACTTGAAATAGCCCTGCATGGTGGGGGCTTGGTGAGTGGGTGAGTGGGTGCTGGTACCCAACTTCTCAAGGGTTTAGAACCTCACATCCAAACTCTGGCCTCAGCCGGCTTGGTCCCCCCTTCTCTCCCTCACTCCCTGAATTCCAGAATTACCCTGGTTTTTCAGTTGTTTGAATGCACCAACCTCATTCATCCCCTCACCTTTCACGAGCTTATCCTTGGGTCTCTGTTCACATGTTACCGTCTCACTACCCTCGCCAACTATAAGTCCCCGCATTAGGCCCTGTTTTATCCCTTTACTTGGCTTTTCTTTTCATTGCATTTGTTACAATTTGCTGTCCTTTAAAAAGCTTGTTTACTCTTTTTTTTTTTCTCCCTCACTAGAGTACCCCAGCCTCTAGTACATGCTGGGTAAATAGAGGGTGCTCGGCCATTACCTGTTGCATAAATGAGTGGGCTCTGAAAGATTGACTACCTTTAACATTTCTTGAGTGAATGAATGAGTGGATACATGCATAGCCTCTGCCACCAGCTTCTGCCCCTCCATTCATTCCACCACCTCCTGCCAGGTGACCCTCGAGACCTAGCACTGGTTTTGCTGTTCAGAGGCCTTCCATAGCTCCTTACTGCTGCTGCTGCTAAGGCGCTTCAGTCGGGTCCGACTCTGTGCGACCCCATAGACGGCAGCCCACCAGGCTCCCCAATCCCTGGGATTCTCCAGGCAAGAACACTGGAGTGGGTTGCCATTTCCTTCTCCAATGCATGAAAGTGAAAAGTGAAAGGGAATTCCCTCAGTCGTGTCCGACTTCGCGACCCCGTGGACTGCAGCCCACCAGGCTCCTCCACCCATGGGACTTTCCAGGCAAGAGTTCTGGAGTGGGGTGGCATTGCCTTCTCCATCCATAGCTCCCTAGTACCATCTGAAATAACACCCCTCTTTAGCCTGCTCCATGAGACCACCCATTATCCTTCTTCACTCCCATGTGCCATCATATAACCAAACTGGAGCTTAAAAAGGGTCAAAAGGGAGGAGACAGTGCGTGAAGAGGTCCAAGGAGGGAGCAGGAGGCTGGGCTGCATGAGAAAGAGTCCACAGCTGCTGGACCCTGCAAGGCAGACCAACATAGGACAAAAGGGCTTGGACTGGGAATGAGGAGGTGTGGGCAGAAGAAGGAGCTGAGCAAAGACATGGGTGGAGCTGGGATCTGGTGGAGTAAGCATGAGCCACAGTCAGCTATTGGGGATATGGGGACCAGCAAATGAGGGACCAGGGGTGAGAGTGAAAGGGAAACCAAGCAAACTTTGACAGGAAGACACAGAAAAGGAGGAGGAACCCTAGGGCCTTTGGAGGGGGGCTTGCCTTGAGGGCCTTTGGAGGGGGCTTGCCTTGAGGGCCTTTGGAGGGGGGCTTGCCTTGAGGGCCTTTGGAGGGGGGCTTGCCTTGAGGGCCTTTGGAGGGGGGCTTGCCTTGAGGACCTTTGGAGGGGGGCTTGCCTTGAGGACCTTTGGAGGGGGGCTTGCCTTGAAGGTCTTTGGAGGGAGGCTTGCCTTGAGGGCCTTTGAAGGGGGGCTTGCCTTGAGGGCCTTTGGAGGGGGCTTGCCTTGAAGGTCTTTGGAGGGGGGCTTGCCTTGAGGGTCTGTGGTTGGGGACAGTGGAGCTTGGGCTCAGGTAGGATGGCCGGCTGGCAGTGGAAAGTGTTCTGGAGGCAGAAACTGATGCATGTGTGGGGCTGTCACGGCCGGGCAACGGGCAGGGCTGTAGCGCAGGAGGGAGGAAACTAACAAGGCCGCTCCAGTGGCAGAGAGAGCAGGACAGGAGGCCAGGGAGGTGGCCCATGAGTCCAGGTTGGGGGCTTCCTGTTCCTGTGGCTGCCTCACGACCCAGGCGGCGTGGAACAGCAGGAGTTTCATCCTCAGGGTTCTAGAGGCTAGAAGTCAAAATCAAGGGGTCAGCAGGACCACGCTGCCCCTCTCCCTGCCTCTTCCTGCCTCTGGGAAGAATCTTGCCTCGTCCAGGTTTCAGGACTCCCAGGCAGCCAGCCTTGACCTTCTTTGGCCTCTGGCAGCACTCCTCTGGTCTCGGCCCCTGCGTTCCCTGGGCGCCCTCCCTGTGTGTCTGTCCAGGTACCCTCTGCTTCTTGGAAGGACTCTGGTCCTTAGATTCAGGACTCACTCTTATCCAGTATAACCTTATCTTAACTAATTTTATTTCTATAAGACCCTGTTTCTAAATCAGGTCACCTCTGAGGTTCTGTGAAAGTGAAAATCGCTCAGTCTTACCGGCCCCGTGGACTATACAGCCCATGGAATTCTCCAGGCCACAATACTGGAGTGGGTAGCCTTTCCCTTCTCCAGGGGATCTTCGCAACCCAGGGATCGAACCCAGGTCTCCCACATTGTAGGAGAATTATTTACCAGCTGAGCCACAAAGGAAACCCTGAGGTTCCGGGTTGCTGTGAATTTGGTGAGGGGGGCACTTTTCCGCCAATTATAGGGGTGGCATGTGTGTCAGGAGCCCATGGGCTGAGAACAGGCCTTGGATGTGGGTGGACTGCAAAGGGGACCCTTCGAAGGAGTCTTTCTGTAGAGCCATCCAGGAATGAAAGGAGTTCAGACTGAGGGCAGAGGCCGCTTTTTTAGGGAGCTTGGAGTGAAAGGAAGGAGGGGCCTGGTAGCTGGGGACAGTGAAGTCAAAGAGGTTTTTTTTTTTCTTAGCCCAAAGGAGACCTGAGTGGGCATGTTAGGCAGAAGAGAAGGAGGAAGCAGCAGTGCAGGAGAGAGAAAATGCAGACGAAGATGCTGAGGCTTCGCGGAGGAGTCTCCCAGAAGCTGACTCTGGTGGAGGAGGGGCACCTTCTTGCCCCAGAGAGCTTTACACAGAGGGGAGGAAGGGCGGAGAGGTTCCTTCCAGAAAACCTCAGGAACTTTGCTTATTATCCGCTGGCAGGAATTCCAAAGGAGCTGTGAAAAAAGATTGCAGCCTGGGAAGGCCTTCTAAGCTGTAAAAGAGCAAGAGCGATAGTAACCCCAGGGACTCTGGGCCTAGAGACTGCCAGCCTTGAGAACAGCGTGCAAGGGTTTCATGGGGACTTCTTTCCTCTGAGTGGCTGGGTCATCTTTCCGGACCTAACCTGCCTTGACCCCAGCTTTGTTGTGCCCTTGGGTCCCTGGAACCCCATCACACCTAGGTGGATTTGCGCTTCTGTTTCTCTCACCTGTCTGACCTTAGAAACAGGCACTGCCCCTCCCGCCCTGCCCAGCCAGCCCTCCCTGTTCATCCAGGCCTTAGGCCACAAACCCCTTAGCTTTCCGAGGCCAATGCCCCAAACAGGGGCCTTAGAACCCGCAGACAGAACGCCACCTGAATCTTTTTGGGGATCCCGGCCCTCTGCTCCATTCTTGGCCTGCCGAGGAACCCCACCCAATGCTGGGGTGGGGATGCCTCCCCAGCAACATCCTGGACACAGAGCTCGGCTCTGCACTGTCCAAAGGCAGCAAGTTTGCAACAGCAAGCTATTCTTGGCTCTAGCCTGCTCACTGCTGCTAATTTCATGCCCCTGTGATCCAGGTAATGCTTTGCTGCCTCAAGCTGCCACCCCAGGCTTGAATCGCTTTTTCTCGCCCCACAGGAGCCCAGCTGCCTCTGCCACGCTGTTGAGGTGGGGGCCATGCAAAGCTGCCTCTCGGAAGCCACTGGGTGGCCAGCCCAAACTAGTCAGCCGCGGCTCGTGACTAATTTGCCACACTTATTTCAAAGTGCCCTAATGGCTTTCGGGGGAGAGGAGGCTTACCCGGAGCCTGCCAGAGATAAACAGGCTCATTTTGGGGCCTCCCTGCCCGAAGAAACCTCTTTACCTGGACTCCGAGCTCAGAATTAAATTCTTCCACAAGAGATGCTTAGCATGGAGCCTCTCAGCATGGCGGAGGAGAGGAAATGTTCCCATCGTAAAATGGGCCTCACATCTGGCCAGCTGGCTCAGGTGGAGTTTTAGATTGTGTTTTTAGAGCATCTCTCCCCGTTCCTGGTGTTCACAAGCTGGGCCAGAGTGTCACAGATAAAAATGGGTTTCCTCACCTCCATCACAAGTGGATCGGTGCCCCGCACCCTGACCACAGGGCAGCTCCACACCGCCCTGGCACCTGGGGGTTGCTGACCCCCTGGTGCGCCCCTGGTGGCTCTGTCCACAGTCTGGCTTTTGATCCCCACCCCCACGTGTCCTGGGGATTCTGCTGGGGTTTGCATGGTCAGGAGAGAAGCTGGAAGCCTGCTCGGTGCTTCCCAACTATAATGTTTTCCTTCACATGGTCTGTTCTCATCAGCAGACCGTGTCCACCCATTTTGGTGGCTGACAGAAGTGAGGGCTTTTCTCTTAATCTTTTTTTTTTTTTCCTTTTTGATGCTATTCAGATCCGCAGGCCTGAGGAAATGCCCAAGGGAATGGATGGTAGGGTTTAAGGAAAAGAGATAGTCAGCGAGCAGAGGGGAAAAATCAAGCCGTCACTTGCTGGCTGGGCAGAGGGAAGATGTCACCCTGATGAAATCTTTGACCCGCGGGCTGGGCCCTGCTCGCTGCAGGGAAGCCACGTGCACTGCCAGTCGCGGCCTCTGGGCAGCCAGTGGCACGCTGCAGTCCCAGCGATGGTCTTTGGGTTGGTGCAGCTGTGAGGCAGGCAGCCGCGGCTACATGGCTCTTAGATTTGAGGAGTGATGAAAATGATCTCCCATCCCCCCCCTGCCCTGCGTCCTGCCGCCTCACTCCCCAAGTGTGCCCCTCTGTGCCATTCATCTACCTGTTAGCCTCAAGCTTCTTATCTGTAAAATGGGAGCAATCCCAGCTCTGACTTGCTCTTATAGGCTGAATTAAGAGCAAATGGACTGGGGTCTGTGCAGGTCACGTGAAAGCAGTTTTGTTCAAATGTCAATAACCTGGTGCTCTGCAGGGCCTCCGTGTCCACTGGGTCACCTGAAAGTGAAAGTGAAAGGCGCTCAGTCGTGTCCGACTCTGGGACCCCATGGACTATACAGTCCATGGAATGCTCCAGGCCAGAATACTGGAGTGGGGAGCCTTTCCCTTCTCCAGGGGATCTTCCCAACCCAGGGATCGAACCCAGGTCTCCTGCATTGCCGACAGATTCTTTACCAGGGAAGCCCAAGAATACTGGAGTGGGCAGCCTTTCCCTTCTCCAGTGTATATTCCCGACCCAGCAATTGAACTGGGGGTCTCCTTCATTACAGGCGGATCCTTTGGCAACTGAGCCCTGAGGGAAGCCCGTTGGGTGACCTGGCAGGTGCCAAAGAGGACTTTTGATGTTGTTGCCAAAGAGGACCTTTGCCAGAGGCCACGCCCGAGGTAATTGCAGAGTGCAGCGGAGATACTGGCGGGCAGGGGGATTCAATTAGACCTTCACGGAGCAGAAGGCTTCTTCCTGTTCCTCAGAGCTGGGCTCACCTCACGCTGGGTTGGAGAATTCAGAATGATGGGGCTGCTCTCTCTCCTTAGCAGCCCCGGGGGCGGGGCGGGTGCCCTGGCTGCACTCCTGCCTCTCTGCCCTGTGGTGGATTGACTGGGCCACTCGTGCCTTCCTGCCTCAGCTCGGTAGATTCCTGTGGCTCCTGAGGGAAGCCAGCCTCAGGGTAGTCTGTTCCGACAGATGAGCCGGGCTTAGAGCCCTAAGTGGTGAAGTCGTGTCCATTCCTGTCTTCGCACATGTTCTTCTGCCTCTTGGAATGCCACTTCTCTTTCTTCCAGCCCCACCCCCTTCCCATATCTGTCTGGCAAACTTCCCCCCCATCTTTCAGCTGCAGTCCAAGATGGCCTCCTATGGGAAGTGCCCCTAAACTCCCTCCTCCCCTCCCCACCCCTTGGATCCATTGTTCTACAGCTGTGGGATTGTACCCAACTACATGCTTCCTAAGGGCATCAGCCACCCTATCTCTTCTATTTTATATGCCAAACCACCTGCCTGGTGTTGGGCACACAGGGGCTTGCCGCATCTTCAGTGAACCAGGGAGTGGGTAGAACATGAGGGGATGCTGATCCAGATGGAAGTGGTCACCCAGCCGGGCTCGGGGCTCTGAGGTTATCAGCCTCTGGGTCTCCCACCTGCAATTACATCAGGCCCAAACCGACCCCCTGGTTTGCCATGAGCTGTGTAAACAAGGCTGCCATGTTGCACAGCTCTGAGGAGCTCCGTTCGTATCACCGCCCACACGACTGTTGCCCCCTGGGGTTGTGCAGCGCACAGCCTCCACTGTCAGAGGAGGGGGTCCAGTGCCATTGCCCTGGAGGGGTGGTCTTCTCGTTGCCCCACTCCTCTGTCGCTGGAGTCCTGGGGGCCTTTGGGCTTATCTCTGGAGGTGGAGGCTGCAACCTTGTTGCCAGGCGCCTAGTGGGACAAATAACAATGGAGCCTATTGAGGGAGCTCTAAGGAATCGGTCCCAAGTGGAGGTGAACTATATAACACGAATTATCTCCAAGCATTGCATTACTCAAAAATCACCCTATAGAACGGAGATTTCAGATTGCTTTGGAGGGGGCAGTGCTGTTACCATTCTGACTGCAGTGTGTTTGAACCAGTGTTCAGCTGTCTTCATATTTCCTTGAGTAAAGTAGGAGAAGGTAACCTCAACAGGCCTTGGAAACAAATGAGACGAACCCAGGAAGGGAGCGCCAGCTGCGAGTCTGCAGTGTGTAGAGTCGAGAATTGAACACAGGGCCTTCGCTGTTGGGTGTTTCTTAGAAAGGAGCCTGAGGCTGCATCTTCTGTGCCATACTCCGTTGGGGAGTGCTGTCCTAGGGAAGTAAGAGTGAGGAAAAGGGAAGCGAGGCAGGGATGGAACGGAGCAGACACAGGCTGTGGTATCACTGCACTGGCCACAGCTTTGCGACTAAAACACAGCTGCTTGCTCAGGAACGTGGGGTGTCTCCTGAGGAGCCACGTGGAGCCACCACATTTCAGAACAGATGTTAGGCCGGAGGAGGAACGGCAAGCAGTGTGTCTCTGGTCTCCTTCCCGTCTCTCGCCTCTCATTGGTTGAAACCTACCTTGTGGGTGGGGCTTCCTTCCCCGCTTCTGAGAGGGTCACCTGGCCCCTCCCACAGCTGCCCAGGGAGCAGGAGCCTCTGCAGGCGCAGCCTGGGCTGCGCACAGGTGCAGGGGTCTCTCCTTGGCAGCTGGCTTCCCTGCTGGTGGCAGCAGTGGCCGTGGCTTCATGACTATGTGGGACCAAACAGAGAAGCAGATGGCCTGAGGGGGAGGCAAGACGAGCAGACCTGGGGTGGTGTAGAAGCCAAGTCCAGTTTCTTGAAATCAGTGCATGCTGCTTGCAAAAATGATCCTAATTTCAGCAAAGGATTTGGAGAGGAAAGGCTTGGGGGACTGATGTGGTCAGCCAGCATAACCTTTGTTCCTCTCCTGGACGGGCACATCGGTCCTCATGTCTGGCAAGGAGTTGAACGAAATCATGGTCAGCTGTCTCTGCTTTCATCAGGAACTGAATTTAAATAGCTATAGGAAGGCTGCAGCATTCGGAAAAACCCCAGCTACTAGGAACTTGGCTATCCCACACCCTCACTAATTAGGAATCTATTGCTACGGAACAGAACACTGTAAACTTGGTGGCTTACGGCGGCACATGTTTATTATCTCACAGCATCTGTAGACCAGGGGTCTGGGCATAACCTATCTCTGTCCTCCCCTCGGCCTCACACGGCTGCAGTAAGGGGCTGGCCAGGGCTGCAGTCTTACTGGAGACTCAACTGGAGAAGGATCAGTTTTGGCTTACTTGGGTTGTTAGCAGAGCTCAGTTCCTTGCAGTCATTGGATTGAGAGCTTCAGTTTCTTGCTGAGTGTTGGTCCGAAACCACTGTCAGCGACTAGGGGTCACCTGCAGTCTTTGCCACTTGGGATTTCTCAGCCTGGCCACCAGCCTCCCCCAAGCCATCACGGGAGGAATAAAGGAGCCCAGCAAGATGGCACCACCATCTCGTGCGACATAATCCCATCCACACACTCATGCATACCCTTCACCTTTGCCATGCCTTCTTGGTTAGGAGCAAGTCCAGGCAGGTCCCAGCTACACTCAGAAGAGGGCAAGAGTCAAGGGCATGAACACAGGAGGCCGAGATCACAGGGGACATCCTAAGAACCTGCCCCCCACACCTCATTTTGTTAGAACTCCACTTAGAGGCAAGAGCAACAATTAAGTAAAAACTACCGCATTTATATCAGGAATTAAGTGTGGGAAAAAAAAGAAAAAAACAAAGCTCTTTGGGGTGTGTTGAGTCCTCTTGTATTACCAACCACAGCTTCCCGATCTGATCCAGTAGAAAGATGGCACATGGTCAAGTCCATTCTTCCCCTGCCTCATCACCTACCCCCCACCACTCTCCCCCCACATGCTGTTTGTAAGGCAGAGAAATGGGCTCAGTCAGCAGAGAGGGAGTCCTAGCCTTATCCACTTGTCCGTATTTTAAAAGCTTTCCAACACTAAAAGGAACTTTTTCTGCTTAAATATCAACAAGCCAAAACAATAACCTAGAAAATCCCCATTCCTAAATTGTTCAGGGAACCTGAGCCTGCTTGATAAAAACAAAGACAGAGCTTCTGCATCCCACGTGATGGCCATTCATAGACTTGTCACAGAATGAGCAGCCGCTGACGGAAAGCTGTCATCTGGAGCTCAGCTTTGGGGCCATCCTGGCCCCCACCTGCAGCCATCTTTTCCTTGGGGCCTTTTTCCATTGCTTCTGCCCGCCCAGAGCCTGCCTGGCCTCACGTACACCCAGCCACTGTGTCAAGACGTAATTGACTGAGTGCCTCGGACCAGTCCAGGCTCTACTGAGCCCATCAGGGCAGGAACAATGAGGTAGCTCCTCAAAGGAGGAAGGCTATTTCTGAGGCTCATGGTTGATGGACCACACTAGCTGTGATTATCATTTTAATTGCAAGGCCACCACCAACTTATATTCAGGGTGCAGATTTCAAAGACCACAAAGAACTCTGCAGGCTTAAAAGGGACCATAGCAACGGTCTGTGCTTCAGACTAAAAGGGGCCCATTATGACATCTTTCTTTCTTGGCCTCCACATTGCAACCAGAATCTCCCAGAAAGGAATGAGCTCCCCCTCCATTTTAAGATCTGACACAAATCCTACCTCCTCTGGGATCTTTTCCCCAAACCCTTATTCATTCCTGTTTTCTCCAGGACTCAGGCCATGCATCCCACTCCCCTACCTGGAACTCCCTTAGAACACATCACCCCTACCACAGATTTGACAATGACAACAATAACCAAAAAACCCCAGAGAATTCTCACAGCTCTTCCTGTGGTGTTTTGAGACATTAAAAAACCTCACACTCTATCTTACGCTCTCCATGGGACACCCTGTTCTTAACAGGGAAGAAGCTGTCTTAAATTCGGTAGAGATCCCTATTACTGGGGCTCTTTGTGCATTGGCAAGATTTTTGCACACATTGTTCTTTGCACTTGGCACATTTGTATTCAAAATATTTCCCCAGTTAAGTTCAATGTTATAAGCTTTCCAGAGTACTCACAACATTTTTATATTTTCGGGTAAAAAAGAACATCATTTGTATAAAGCCCTTGTACTTGCACACAGTATGCTTCATTCATGTAAGCTGTTTCCATGGCTTAGAACTGTCAGCTTGAAAAGTGCACAGCGTGAGAGTTGCAAGTTAAATTTTATTTGGGGGCAAAGTAAGGGCTATCGTTCAGGAGACAGCACCTCAGATAGCTCTGAGAAACTGCTCCAAAGAGGCGGGGGCGGGGGGGGGCGGTCAGTACATAGGTGATTTTGGTAAAGGGAGAGTACATGCAATCCACATATTTTTTGCAGATTTCCGCTCGTCACGAGGAGCACTCGTCACCGTGAAGGATTTTAGTGCTTTTCTACGTATGAGGAGATACAAGAATTGGGCTCATAAAACCTGTTCTGCCAGTCCCCTGAGCACAGAGTTCCTCAGTTTTTCTCTCCACCCTGAACACCTTTCAAGGGGTGTTGAAAATCAGCAGCTGCATCAGCACGTGATTTAATTCTTACAGAGGTAGATGGCAAGTGCCAACGGCAAGTGCCAATTTGTAATTGACAGAACCCATCGTCATTACTGATCTGGGGTTCACGATTGACATAAAAGCACCAAAGCCAAGATATTTCATCCCATTCCAGTGTTTTGGTTTTTTGTTCAACGGGTATCTTGAAGGATAAGGTATACTCAGTTAAAGCCACCCTGATGAGTGGACAGTCCCCTGAGTTTTGAAAAATGCATACAGTTGCTACTTAGCTTCTTCAGTTGTAAGTTCCAGCACGTCATACTCAGAAATTCTTCATCCTGTCTGTGGTCCCATGCACTCTTTGTCTACACTACTGTTGAGCTACTTCCAGGAAAATGCCCCTTTTGCTCATCCTGGCCAGTTTAAAAGCCACTTCCCAAAATGACTGTGATCTTGGGGTACAGCTCTATTGAAGGAGCAAATCCACAGTCAGAACAGAGTTTCTCTGCAGGGATCAGGGCCCCGTGTATTGCTAAGAGTACTCATTTGGTTGCAAGAATGTGAGACCATGAATGAATCATAATTAACCCACTTGGATAACTCCAGAATTTGACACTGAACAAAGATGTCTGAGAGGACAAAATTTTTTATTTTTATTTTTGTCAGCATACTTCGAGTCCTGTCTCCACCGCCTCATCCATGAGGCGGGGGAATAGGTGGGATGGATGAGAGCATGGACTGCAGAACATTAGGGCAGGGACAATGTCCTACCCTTCCTTATGTCCCCATCACTTAGCACAGCTGAAGCTGACCAAGTGAGTGGTCTTAGGTTAGAGATGGAAGAGACCATCGTGTCTCAGGGTGGACTTAGCCGTCACTCGTAGGTGTCTGAAGATTATAGGGAGAAGCATCACCAAGAGCATCCCCGACCCTGCTCTTGGGTGGGGCCCCTCCCTGCATCCCGGCTGACCTCAGCGACCCCCTCTCTTCTCTGCTTGCAGAACTACTTTGAGAGCTACCTGGCCGTCGCCTCCACTGTGCCTTCCGTGCTGTGCCTCGTGCTGAACTTCCTGCTTGTCAACAGGTAGGCCACTTGCCTTCCTCTCCCAGGCCCCCGACCTCCTCCTGCAGCCTATCCACTCTCCCTTGATCCACAGCTGCCTGAACTGTGGCCACCAAAGTAGGAGGCAAGCAGTTCAGACTCCTTCACAAAGACTGAGAGTCAGATCGGTTACCTGGGGCCCTGCCCACAGAATGCCCAGTCCGAGGGCAGTGGGGTCAGCTGCCTGTCTGCAGCTGCCTGGGCTGCAGGGACACCATGGATGGTGGCCGGGACCCAGGGAGCCAGGCTTGTGGAGGCTGGTCTTCCAAGCCTTTCTGAGAGCAGTAGGAAGTTAGGAGCCTGGGGACTTGCCTGGCAGTCCAGTAGTTGGGACTCCACAGTTCCACAGCAGGGGCACAGGTTCCATCCCTGGTCTGGGGAACTGAGATCCTACATGCCTCATGGAGTGGCCAAAAAAAAAAAATCCGAGCTGGAAGTTAGCCTGTCAGCTCACCAGCCCGGTCCTTCTATATGGAATAGGGTCACCTGCGCTCAGTGCGGAGCTGGCAACAGCAGTTCATGAGGCGAGCACTCACAAGGGGATTAGGGGTGACTTCTGACACTGCATCCGTGAAGGGTGGGATGCACCGTGGAAGAAAGAATGGTTTAGGAGACAACCCTTCAAACCCACTGTGTGACTGGTGCCATCCCTTTGCCATTTAGGTTTACAGGGATAACAGCCTGAGTTACTTTGCCCCCATTTCTCCTAAGCTATCATTGATAATGATGGCTATGTGATGATTCAGAAACCTGGGCATCTCTCGGGCACAGCCTACTGAAACCTTTGGTCCCTAGTGGCAAACTTGTTTTACCCAACTCTGCTCAGTTTGTAATTGACTCCTTGGATCTCTGCTCGAACAGGATTCCAAAGCAGGTTTGGCCTCAGGGAGTGTGCTGTGATTGATTAGTGATGTCTGTTCTGGGTCCATGAGCAGCACAAGTGCCTCAGGTGTGCTAAGCCTGAACAGACCAGTCTTTCCAAGCACGTTATGAGGTTATTCCAGTGATCTATGGTTGCATAAAGATGATCCCCAAACAGAGAGGCTAACAGCACTGACAGTAATCGGTGTCTCTCGCGGTCCTGGGAGCCCACAGGCTCAGCTGGCAGCTCTGGCTGGCCGTCTCTCATGCGGGACAGCTCTTTCTCTGTCCCTCCCCTTGGTCTCTTGCAGGTTGGCCTCAGGTAGTAGGACTTTTCATATTGTAACTGAAGAGCAGCTGCTCCTAGAGAGCAAGGCGGAAGCTGCTTGGTTTTAGAACCCTCCTCTCTGCAGTGACATACTGTCCTTTCTGCCACGGCAGGCACCAAGCTCACCCAGTTTCAAGGGGCCATAGACTCCATCTTTCAGCGGAAGGCATGTCAATGAATTTGCGCGGCTCTTAAAACCAAAGTGCAGGCTGGACAAGCGAGAGGGAGGATGGTCTCAGGCAGCCTAGGGGGTGAATGCCGGCTGCCCCCACCCCGCCTGCCTCCCAGCACACAGGGCTCTGATCAGTGTCCCAGCAGGGGGAACACAGCCTGCAGGGACCCTCCCCAGGAGGAGGCGGGGAATGGGCTAGGAGTAGGGCTGAGTGGGGACCCTCAGGGGAGAGCTGGGTTCCTGACAGTGACTCAGAAGAGAAGGCATGAGAAAAGGAAGGGCATGTAAGAGGAAGACCATGAGGAAGAGGTGACCGAGCCACGGCGGTGGGTAGTCCCTTGGCCTCTCACTGCCCTCTCCCCTTTCCAGGCCCCTCTCATGATCCTCTGTGCAAAGTGGAAGTCGGGAGATGTGTGCCCAGGCCCAGAGGGCCAGGAAGGGGTAGTCTGAGCTGACATCTTACCCAGCACTGCCCCCTCTGAGGTCGTGAGGCCCAGCAGGCAGCGGCCGGCCAGGACCTGGCGTCAGCAGTGGCAGGCCAGGTTCAGCCTCAGGGCCCAGGGCGAATCATCTCTAATCCTCACAGTTAGCAGTCTGAGCACAATCCTTGGCAACATTCGCTCCTTTAATCCTGGCAGTGGCCTAGAGCAGCACTTATTCCCGTTTTATTGATGGGAAAACAGGCCGACAGAGGTGACCTGCCCAAGGTCATGCAACCATTAAGAGGTTGAGGCAGGACTGGAACTGGGACCCTTCTCCCCCGACATCTGGACTTGGAACCTCTGGGCCTCCTGTCTCCTAGCTCTCTAGCTTTGCCTGCCCCCTCCCTGCACCCAGAGACACATCTCAGACCCTGTAAGTGAGAGCCCATTTCTGCCCTGGCTTTGAGATGCTGGAGGGAAAGAAGTGGTGAAGAAGGTCTGCATCTGTCTGCAGTGGGGACTGTGGGCCGTCCAGGTAGCTGCCCTCCTGAAAATGGCTGGGAGCTGAGCTCCCAGGGCCAGCTCCCAGACCCATCCTCCAGAAGGGTCCGGTTCACCGCAGGGCCTGCCCTGGCCGTTTCCCGGCTGCAGGAGGGGGTGAGAGCACTGTGGGGAACGCTCCAGCCTCTGTCTGTTCCTGGACTGTGGAAAGATGGTTTGGAGCTAAGCTGTTTTTTATTTAATGTGTGAGATTGAAATGTCCCCTTTTCTTCCCTCCTGGAGAACTCTGGCTTTCTCTAACTGGCTCATCCATAATCGCCAAGTGTTTTATTATGTAAAATCTGTAGCATCATAAATACTTATGAGGAGGATTTACATTTTGGAGACTTATGAAGAAATCAGTCCCCTGGGGTCCTGAGCCCTCACGAGCAAGGGCGGGGGCGGGGGTGGGGGGTGGAGCTGGCAGCTTGGGTGCAGCTGGTGATTCTCTCCAAGAATGTCACATCAGTGTGGCCAGCCACACAGTCCTGGGACTGGAGCTCTCACCTCAGACAGCCCCTGTCCCAGAGCAGAGCCACCAACCCTAGGCTGCGCTTGTCTAGACTTTCCCTCACGCCCTCTGGTGTCCCCAGCCCCTGGGCCACCGTCCAGGCGGAAGGAGCAGAGAGTCAGGCAGCATGCCCCTGTTAGTGGATGTGGGGTGGGCTTGCACAGGGCACATTTCATGAAGCTTTACTAGCATTGAAAACAGCCCTGGGCAAGATCCCGGAGGGCCTGGAGCCCCTGCAGAGATGCTCCTGCTGAGAATGGGTCCTGCAGCTGATAATCAGGAGGAGGAGAGCTGTGCAGGTGAGGGGCAGGATGCATGCGGGGGAGCTGGGAGAGCTGGGAGCTGCGTAGCTTTTGTTCTGCATTTCGTGTTTACCTCCTCACCTCCCACTCTGCACCGCCCCTGCCCTGGGGGTGCCTGGCTAAGAAGTCCCCCAGCTCTCTCCAAAGCCGCTGTCCTGTTCAAGCAATTATCTACCTTGTGGTGAAGACACAGGAGAGTTTCCGAGATGCCCGCAGCATTCCTGGGGTGGACTTTTTCTGTGTTGCTTCCACGAGGAGGTGGTGAGAGGCTGAGGCCATTCCCAAGGCTGGCCGAGGTCGCTGCTGCTGTTTCCAGCTGTCTCCCTGCCACACTGAGGGGGTCAAGAAGCACTGGGACTGAAAGAGAGCTGGAGGCCCAGCGTGCACTGCTAGGCTCCTCGCTGGTCAGTCTGTGGGTCCAGGAGGTGTTTTCAAGTGCCGGCCAGGCCCTGGGCCAGCCCCACAGGTGAGAACAAGGTCCTGTCCCTGTGGGGCTTCCCGCTTCCGCTGTGCCTGCTTCTTGCCCCCAGGAGCTGCTAAACTTTGGGGCTTTTGTCCTCAGTCTCTCCCTCCACTTGAATTTTTTCAGATTTAGAAGCATAAACTGGAAGAGACACGCATGTTATCTCGTCCCACCTCTTCCTTTTCAGGATGAGGAGACTGAGGCCCCGCGAGGTGGCATGTTTGCCTGGGGTCACACTGTGAACTGCTGGCAGAGTTTCAGGGCTCCCGTCTCTGGACTCAGGCTCCATGCCCCTGTGGCTCTTATCTTTGCGTGTGCAGGGAAGCTCCCGCTGCTGGGATAAGGCGGGGGACATCGTGCGACAGGGGCTGCATCAGGAGTAAGGCCTGACTCCCAGGCTTCAGGGTATCCGGTGTGCATTTAAAATGGACGTTCTGGGTCCCCTGGAGTCTAGGTGCTCACCCGATTGCCCACCAACTCCCGCCCAGGTCGAGGGCCCTGCAGACGCTAGGAAGATGTGTCTTAATGTGGAGTTTCTCAGAAACAGACCTTAGAACAAGGATTCAAGTGCAGGTAGTTCATTTGGGAGACCATGGTAGGAGAAAGGGAGGCACCAGGAAGGCATGGCAGCAATGAAGGAGGCCTTGTCAAGCCCGCTCCCATGGCGGGTGACCGGTGGGTGACTGAGCTTGACCTGCCCCAGAATGCTAACAGCCAGTGTGGAGCACACACTTGAGGCGGGAGGGAGCGGGGGCAGGGGGTTTATCCACCCGCTTTCCCATCAGTGGTTGAAGGCAACTCTGGGGAGGTGTTAAAAGCCTAGACAGCATATTCAAAAGCAGAGACATTACTTTGCCAACAAAGGTCCGTCTAGTCAAAGCTATGGTTTTTCCACTAGTCATGTATGGATGTGAGAGTTGGACCATAAAGAAAGCCGAGCGCCAAAGAATTGATGCTTTTGAACTGTGGTATTGGAGAAGACTCTTGAGGGTCCCTTGGTCAGCAAGGAGATCAAACCAGTCCATTCTAAAGGAAATCAGTCCTGAATATTCATTGGAAGGACTGATGCTGAAGCTGAAACTCTAGTACTTTGGCCACCTGATCCGAAGAAGTGACTCACTGGAAAAGGCCCTGATGCTGGGAAAGATTGAAGGCAGGAGGAGAAGGGGACGACAGAGGATGAGATGGTTGGATGGCGTTACCAACTAGATGGACATGAGTTTGAGCAAGCTTAGAGAGTTGGTGATGGACAAGGAAGCCTGGTGCACTGCGGTCCAAGAAGTCGCAAAGAGTCAGACACAACTGAACTGAACGGCACTGGATTACCTGTCGCTTGCAGCCTGCCTCCTGGTGAGAGGAGAGGGCAGATGGGCAGGGCACCCACGGGACAGAGGTGGAGTTCCAGCCATGGCTCCCCAGCCACGTGTGCCTCTTGGTGGGTTTGGCACTCTTTTCTTTTTTGATTTGTTTATTCATCTCCGGCTGTGCTGGGTCTTCGGTGCTGCTCGGGCTTCCCTTAGGCGCGGTGAGTAGGGGCTGCTCTGTCACCCTCGTGCCCGGCTTCTCGCCACGGTGGCTTCTCTCGTTGCAGAGCGGGACGCGGTGGTTGTGGTGTAGGGGCTTAGTTGCTCTGTGGCGTGTGAGTCTTCCCAAACCAGGGACTGAACCCATGTCTCCTGTGTTGGCAGGCAGACCCTTCATCCCTGAGCCACCAGGGAAGCCCAGCTGGTACTCTTGGTGACAAACGCAAGAGACACAAAAAGGATCTTCTCATTCTTTCCCTGGAAAATTAACGTCAGGCCTGCCTCCATCGCTGGATCTAGGAGAGGACCAGCGTCCTCATCCACCAGCCTTGGGCTCTGTGTGTGTCTGCTTGGCTTCGTCTCAAATGTAGCCTCTCTCCATGCAGCTGGCCAGATAGTGACCAGCAGCCCCCACACAGTCTGGGCAGACAGTCAGCTACTCTCCACCTCTGAATCCCAGGGTTCACTGACTGGCCCTGGTCACATGCTGACACCTAAGCCAATCCAGTAGCTGGAAGTATGGAGCTCTGATCACCCCAGACGGCCTGAGTGCACTCATTTGTAGATGGGCCGGTGCAGACGCCATGAGCGCCCACCTCTGCAGGACAGCTTGGCATGGAAGGAGTGCTTCTGGTGGGAGGGACGCCAGCAGACAAAGCCTGCACATCCACTCGCTGCTCCACCCTGAGGATCAAGTCTTGGCGCTTATCCATGGGACAAGGCCCTCCACGATACAGAGGGGTCCCTGTATCTGTTCAGCATCCTCTGCTCCCAGTGTCACCTGCGGCCAGAGTTCACTTCAATTCCCTGAATGTGCCACACTCTGTCTCACAAGACACGTGCACTCCCATCCAGACATACCTTACACTCAAGCTTGGGGGTCGCCTCCAGAAAGCCTGTGAGCCCAGGGTGGGTCTTGTGCCCCTCAGAAGTGTCGAGGAAGCCCCATGGCCCTGCTGATGGAACACTTTGTGCTGGAACAAAATACCCATCCCTCATCTGCCCTGTGTCCCGGGCATCCAGCCCAGGGTTGGACACACTGTGGTTCACCTATGTGTTTGTGGAATGAACACACCAGAGCGGATGCGTCTCAGCAGAGAGCCAGGGGCTGGGGCTCAGCAGACCTGGGTCTCATCCCAGCTCCTCACACCACAACTCTGAACTCTCCCTTCACTCCCACAGGCTTCCTTCTGCCCCGACCCAGCGGAGGTGGCACCTGGTCTCCAGTCAGCCGAGGATTGGCAGGAAGCTCAGATTAGCTTTGGGGCCACAAAAGCACTTTGAAAAAAATCCTTTCTTGCTTTTTATGCTCATCATTTCACACCTATTTACATATGTACAGATCTTTCCTACCTTTCGTGTCTTTCTTATTTTTATCCAAAATAAATTTGTGTGTAACTAATCTGTCTTTTCACTCAGCCCCCTCCCAACTGGTTAGCGGGAAAATTAACTAAACATCCAATCTGGTTTTAAGCTTAGTGTAATCTGATGATTTAAACAGCCTCTTCAGATGATGTTCTCTCCCTGGAATAAAAATGCAGTTTCTCAGAGATTCCAGCTTCCCTGCTTCTCCCTGCAGGGTGGTGTCTGGGCAGGTTGGGGGCTGGGAGGAGTGTACAGCTTCGATGCAGAAATAGAATTAGAGGGAGCTGGCTCTTGCTTGGCCTCAGTTGCTTCCCACGACAGCTGAGACCATCACAGGAGCCACCTCCTGTCTTCACCACCTGCTCTGGAGCATCATAGTTCCTTCATGTCAAGGGAGGCAGTCAAGTGGCATTCTGAAAGCACCGATAGGAGCAGACCTCCTGGGTTCACAGCTGAGTGACCGTGAGCAAGTTGCTTAGCCTCTCTGACCTCAGTTTCCTTGTCTGTGTCTGTGGAATAGGTAAGAATACCTATTTTGTAGAACTGGTGTAAGAATTCAACACATTAGCATTTAGGAAACTCTTAGAAGAGTACCTGGCACGAATGAAGCGCTGTCTGCCGTGATGATGATGACAGCGATGATTTTCTTCCCTCTCCCTCCTCCCTCTGCCACTGCTAAGTTTTGGGGGAAGGAAGCCAGTGAATGGCGGTTCTGTTTAAATACTAGACAAATCCCCTGGAGGAGTAGGGGTCTTGCCTCGAGAGCTCTCATCTCCTGTCCTTGAGCATCACAGCAAGATGAAAAGAAGCAGCATCCAAGAGCATGTGCCCCGAGCTGACCCTGCCTCCTTTCTCTGTGTACTCCTCTCTGGAGACCCTCGCCATGCCTTCAGGTAGATTGATCTTTCTGTTCTGCGGATGCAGAGGCTGAATCCAGTGTGATAGAGTCACTTATCCGAGGCCACACAGCCTGTGAGCAGGAAGGCAGGATTCAGACCCAGGCCTCTTGAGTGCAGAGTGCATGGTCTCAGCCACTGAGCACACCTGCTTCCTTAAGAATGGCCACGGACCCGGCTTGGGAGGCCTGGGGGCGGGGTGTCTCTAACCACTTCTGGTATCCTTGCCTCAGGGTTCCGATTCGTGTCCGCGTGCTGGCCTCGCTGACGACCATGCTGGCCATCTTCATGGTGATGACCGTGCTGGTGAAGGTGGACACCTCCTCCTGGACCCACAGCTTCTTCACCATCACCATCGTCTGCATGGTGATCCTCAGCGGCACCTCCACCATCTTCACTAGCAGCATCTTCGGCATGACTGGCTCCTTCCCCATGAGGAATTCCCAGGCTCTGATATCAGGTGAGAACTAGGGCCCAGACAACTGACCAGGTTGGTCTACCTGGGGATCATTTGAAGGAGCCAGAAGTGAGCATGTGGTAGCCCTTCCAGAAAAAGAAATGAGTGTTAGGTGTTTTTCCATGATCTGTTATTACAGAACAAAGCACCCCCAAGCTCAGTGACTTAGAACAATAAGAATCACTTCTTTGGCAGGGGGCAGCCATATGGCATCAGCCAGGATAGCTTGCCCGGGGCTGGCGGATCCACTCTCAAGGTGGCACACACACCTGGCTTGCATGTTGATGCTGGCTGTTAGCTGGAAGCTCAGGTGGGGTTGGGGCTGGGGCCAGGGTTCTTCTCCACATGGACCTACCCATGGCCACTTGAGCTTCCCCAGGGCATGGCATCTGGGTTGCAAGTGCAAGCATCCCAAGAGACCCAGGCAGAAGCACTATGTACTTTTATGACTTAGCCACAAAGGCATGTAGGGGCACTTCCACTATAACCATAAGCCTACCTGCATTGAAGGGGATAAAGCACAGACCCACACACCTCAGTGGATGAGTGTGAAAGTTATACTGTAGAAGGGCAGTTGTGAGGGGAGACATAGCTGCTGCTGCTTTTGGAAAATATAGTCTGCCTGCCCAGTGGCTTTCCTGAACAGTGTTCCTTTCTTTCCTTCCTTCCTCTCCCCCTTTCCCTTCTGTCCCCTTTCCTTCTTGTCTCTTTTCCTTTCCCTTATCCTTTCCCCATTTTTCTCTCCTTTCCTCCCTTCTATTTGTCTTTTCTTCCTCTCTAATTTTGTAGAAGACTTACTGTGCACCAAGGATTCAAGGATGAACGAGACTCAGCCTCCCGGGAGCTGATAGCCTAGTAATAAACTCCGATCTTTCCCTGAACTTTGGCATTTTCTGGGGGGTGCTGCTGTGATTTGGGCCAACTCCTTTAACTGAATGTTGATGCTAACCTGAGCCTATTGCCTAGAGCTTAGCAGTTCTGTTCTCTCACCCAAATGTCTTGACAAGATAAAAAGGAGCTGGGTCAGAATCAGTGCTTTTCCAGGAGACCACCATCCCTTAAAGCAAGACTAGGGGCTCAGCTGCTCTGTTCCGTGTCCCTGCATGTCTGTCTTGTGTGAGGAGTGCTGTAAACATTTGAGAAGAATTTTGCAAAGAATCTTCTCTGTGCCCATTAATTGATAATGATGAGCAGTATGTGATGACAAATACCTCGACAAGTGTATAACTCCACCCCATCCCCACACCAGGGCCAGACATCACTGATTGATCTGTATCTTTTCTCCTAAACTTCTAAATCCTTCTCAACATAGCACTGGAGACACTTACTGTCAACAGATCAGAGATCAAACGTGAGCTCAGATGTGTTTGCCATTTTTGATACAGATTCGGCTTCTGGCTGTATCCTCAGAGATGCTCTCGGGCCTAAAATAAAATAAAAGTGGACCCATTGCTAAGTTTCCTGAGTACAATCAATACACCCCTTGTAGTGCTTCAAGTAGGGCCTGCCTAGGCTGAGGGAAGTGATCATTGAACTTTGTATTTAATCCTTTATGTCACCTCTGTTTCTTGTCCCCTCATCTCCCTCCATCCTGCTAGAGGATGTATTTTTCAATATAACAGTCTTGCTGGCTGTCTCTCCAGAAACCAGTGACCAAACACACCAGTATGTTGGCAAGAGGCCTTTCAGGTTCATCTGACCACCTGCAGATCTTCCAGAGAAGGAGGCTCTCCTGTGCATTTTGAAGGAAGTCCGTTTTTGAAAAAGTGGAGTAACCTGGTACTCACACTTGGGTGTTCATTACCCCGGGCCCTAAGCCGTGTCATCGCTGCGTGCAGCCCCCGGTGCACACCCTTCACCCGGGAGGATTTGGGGTGTCCAGATCTCCCGGAGGCCCCACACCCCTCTCCAGCCCCTGTTGTCTTCCATCCAGAGGAGTCCATCTGTGAATTCTCTGTGTGTTGGCATCTGAGGAACGATTCATTTGTTTTGTACTGGTGTTTTTTTAAGCTCCTCATTTGCATGTATTTCCATAACTGATGAGATAAAAGTGGGGAGTCAAGAAGGATGAGCTCCCAGAGGCCTGGTTTGTTGTTGATGATAATATTGTAAATTCTCTACAAGTTGGGAAGAGAGAGAGGAAAATCAATAGGCAGGGATGTTAAAATCTCTTCCTCGGGGCAGCCGGGGAATGTCTTACCAAGTTTAACTCTGGTTCTTACAAAACACCCAGGTGGGGATTACAGCTTCTCAGAAGTTGGCACCCTCTTGGCAAAAGGTTTACCCTGTTGTTGCTGCTTTGATGTAGGAAGGACAGAAATAGCCAAACACCTATTTGGGGATCAGAGAGGATTTATATGGCATTTCTCAGCACCAGACACTGTCCTGCTTTACATGTAATGATCCTTTTAATCTTCGTAACTTTCCTAAGAGGTGAGTTGTAACATTCCCGTTTTACAGATGAAAAAATGGAGGCATTGAGAGGTTAAGTGATTTGCTGAAGGTCACACAGCTAGAAGTGGTAGAGCCAAGATTGGACTGAGATGTTCTTAGGGTCTATGCTCTTAATCACTATGCTAACTTTCATTTCTTTGCCCTTCCCTCAAGTTCCAACCTCTGGCCCCACCCAGGCTAGTAGAGATCATAGAGAAGGTTGGGGGGGAAAGCGTCATGAGGTCTTCCCTGCAGAGCCACAGAGGTGCTGGGCTGTGGTGTGGGTGAGGCAGTGGGTGGTCATCATGGTGGATGAGGGCCTGGCTATCACTCTTCCGCCACTGCCCCACACAGCAATGGGCAGAAAGGTGGTATCTGGTCAGACCTGCCAAGTAATGACAAAGCAGCTGGTGCCCACTTGGACCAGTTGGCTGTTTGCAGTCAGTGGCCTTCTTGCCTCCTTGAGAATCAGTGTCGTGATCCTCTAAGGCCAGCAAATCCATCCGCGCAGCCAGGCAATCCTGCATTCACAGGCGCTTACTGTGTTAACCCCATTGGACATGTCCATTTGTTCAGTGTTCTTTCCCATTCTCTGATTCCATCCCACTATAGTCTCAAGGGAGGGATAGGGTAAGTCTGAGCCCCATCTTCCTGGCAAATACACAGGCCGAGAGGAGTGATGATGTGCTCACACGGGACCACGTATAAGCTCTGACTCGTGGCCACCCACGGCTGTGACGGCTCAACAGAGAAACAAGATGCTTGCCCCGCCTCCCAGAAGCGACTGTGTGATTATGGCAAAGAAGGGGACTGGCATTTGCAGAAAGCCTGCTTTGTGCTGGGCCCTTTCTAAACGTCATCTCATTCAGCCCTTAAAGCAGCTCTGCAAGGCGGGTGTCATTGCTCTCACTTTACAGATGAGCAGACTCTGGTCCCAAGAAGCCCTGTGAGCCCCCAGCTCACAGCGAGTAAGTGGTGGGGTCAAGGGTCAGATGTACACCTGTTTGACTCCTGGACCCGTGGGCCCCCCGGGCTAGGATGTGACATAGCACAGAAAGGGGTGGTGCCACGTGGTCACCTGGGCCACCTGCCAAAGCCCTTGGCAGCACAGCAGCTTCCAGGTGGCAGGGCAGTCGCACATACACGAGTGTGTGAAGCCTCGCGTGTGACTGCATGGGGGTGTATGACTGTGAGTGTCTGTGATAGGCTGCGTGTGTGTGCGTCTGAGACAGCTTGTGATAGGGCATGTTTGTGAGTGTATGTGCGTATGTGGCAGTGTATATGTGGGTGCATGTGCATGTGTGTTCATACGTGTATGGTACGCAGCTACTGTAGGGCACAGGGTGAGCTCTGTGGGCTCCTGGCTGGTTTTCCAACCCTTAAGGCCTCCCAGTTGGCCAGCCTCACTCGAGGCAGCAGGGAACCTATGCTCAGACAGGCCAGAGCTTTCCCCCAGGGTGATTCATGGCTGGGCCCAGGGCAGGAGCGGAGCTCTCTGACACGCCCCACCCCTGAATCTAAAGTTTCTGACCCCATCAGAAGGACAGTAAAGAGAGGAGGGTCAAGGGTCAGAGCTGAAAGCAGGAAGCAGGTGAGACCTTGGAGGCCCTTTGCCTCCTCAGGCAGCAGCCTCTTCACGCCCGCTGGAGAGGAGCTGGGCTAGGGACACCTCCGTGGAGTGGCCGCAGGGCCCTCGTTGTCTGCCAAGGCCTCGGGGTACTGTGAGAACTGCAGCATCTCTCTCACCAGGGAGAACGCTGAGCCGGAGCCGAGAGCGGGCAGGCCTGAGGCAGGGAGGATGCGCCCGCCCTGACCTCCCCGTGGTGTCCCGTGCTCTCCGCAGGAGGAGCCATGGGGGGCACCCTCAGCGCCGTGGCCTCGCTGGTGGACCTCGCCGTGGCCAGCGACGTGACGGACAGCACCCTGGCCTTCTTCCTGACGGCGGACCTCTTCCTGGCGCTCTGCATCGGGCTCTACCTGCTGCTGCCGCGGCTGGACTACGCCAGGTGAGGCCCCCACGTGCTCTCCGGCCACGAGTCGGCTTCTTCCAGATGCGTTTCCTGCTAAGGCCTTGCAGGGTATTGCATAGAGTCCCCTGTGCTACAGTAGGTCTTTATTATCTGTTATCTGTTTTACATCTGGTAGTGTGTTCTCGTCAGCCTCACAATTTCTCCCTCCCCTCACCTTACATCTCAGTAACTGTTATTTTCTACATGTGGAACTCTATTTCAGTTGTGTAGGTAAGTCCGTTGGTAGCCTTTTCTTAGATTCCACATAATAAGCGATAGCATATGATCCTGTGTGGCGTCCTTCGGCCTTTCTCCTGTCTACCTGCACTCTTCTCCTCTAGGTAGAGCTCGTGTTTGTTTCCTGGTTTACTGCACATCTCCCCATTGAAGTGTGATCCCTCAGGGTAGAAATCCTGTGGGTTTTGTTCATTGCTGTATCCCATGCCTCAGGCTGAGCCAGGCTCCCAGTAGTTGCTCAGTAAATTGGCTGGGCCCTTGGATGTAAGAAGCTGGCTTTGCATCACAACCCCAAGCAGCTGGAGTCTGCATGTTTTCTGTTAGAGGGCAGGCAGTGAACGTGGAACCTGAGGAAGGCTGATGACCAACAGTAGCTCCTTGGGCTGAGCCCTTCTGTTCCTCTCTGCACTCAGCCCAGCCTGCTGGGGCCTCTCATTTAAAGCTCATATATCTGCTCCTCCTTGGGGCAGGGCTGTGACTTAACCACAGTTATTCCCACTCTCACATGAGAAAACCAGGCTCAAAGAGGTTAAATTACTTGCCTGAGTCCTGCAGCCCTTTGGCAGCAGAATCAGGATTTGAGCCCAACTCCAAAACGGTGATTTCAGCCCCTGTCTCTTGAGACCCCTCTCTGCTCTGCAGGACCGCTTTTCTTGCCTTAGTCTCTCTTGCTTTCTCTCTCTCCTTCCTCCTTTTTCTTTCTTGCTTTATACTTCTCTTTAAAAAAATAACCCATGGCTTTTTCTTGCTTTTTATTCTTTTCAGTGCATTTTCACATCCATTGTCGTATTTGATATAGGAATGGCAGGAGTTATTTTCCCCGTTTCACAGGTGATGAGATGGAGACAGAGAAGGCCAGGCAATTGGCCTGTGGTCCCATGGCACACAAGCCAGCAGAGCTGGGGAGCGCACAGGTCCTGGCTCTGCCGGATCCACAGGAACCTATTTGGTGACGGGGCACTGAGCTACACAATTCATTTTTTTCACTCAGGCTATATGACCACCTAGCACAGTCGCGATCATATTTTCCCATGTTGCCAATGAGGAACTGAAGCTTTAGAGAATTAACCAACATCCCCAGGTTGCTCGCCTGGTGAGCTGTAGGCAGGGATTGGAACCCAGAGCTATTTCTGGGCTGCATTCTTTCCACTGCTTCATGCTGCATCCCTGGCTTGTGACTGCAAGCTCCTTCCTCCCCACTCATTCCTCCTGTCCCTGTGAGACAAACCTGCCTTCATCAGAACCCCGACTCTGCCAGGGGCAGGTTGCTCCCTGCGGTTAGAGGATTGTTACAACGTCAGCTGGCCCAGTGGCCTCAGGATAAAAGGGGATGGAGTGATGACGCTATGTACCGTAGGTGACTTCAAATCCATGAGTCTGCCCCTCCCGTCTCTGACCCTTCAGGGTTGTCATAAAACATTACCCAGTTGTATTCCATGATGATGTCCCTGTGATTCCTGGGGTCTGGCTGGCTTACTGGCCCCAGCACCCCATATATTAATACTGCCTGGCACCTTGTTGGTGCTGATTATTTGAGGCAGTGAACAGAAGGCAGGAAGCTCCCCCACTCCTTCTGCTGTTTCCTGTGTCCTGTTTCAGGGAACCTCGCGTGTGCTGTTTCCACTGGGGTGGCCGACCTTCGTTTGCCTGGGACTGAAGGGGTCCCAAGGACCTGGGACTTTCAGTGCTAAAACCAGGACAGTCTCGGGCAAAACAGGGCAGGTGGTCACCCTAGTTTTCAGTGTCACTTAAGCCATCCAAAATGCCTTCCAGCTGAGCACATGAGACAGCATACCCAGGACTCTGCCAGCCCGTGAAGCTTCTATTTCTTTGCTGATTAACACTTCGGTCAAGATTTTTGGGTTTACAGAAACTCATCTGAGGATGGAGCTTTAGAGCAGTGCCCCAGGGCTGCTCAGACTAAATTTTACTTGAAAGGAGCCCTGGGTTGCCCAGGTTTCTGCACCCAGTGGGGCTGGGGCACACTGCCCCGTCACACCCAGGAGAAACTGAGCCTCACACAGGGCTGGAGTCTGCTGACCACCTCGGGGGCAGTTAGATCTGGAAGAACTTATGGGGAAGAACTCCAGCCAGAGGAACTTGGTGGGGAGCTTTCTCAGAGTCAGCTAAGGCAAGGAGTTGACACTGAGTAGAAGGGGAAGTAAGAAGAGCCCTTTCCCTAAATAGTGATTGGGAAACAAGACAGGGTTCAAGGCCAAAGTGCCCAGCTCACCATCACATGGAAAAGTGGTTCTGGAGAGGAACCCGCCCACTGACTTGCTGTTGACAATATGTGGCCCTGAGGATAGGAGGGCTGGAAGGGACCTCAGAAGCCTATAGCTACAGAACCCTCCATTTTACAGAGGAGGAAACTGAGGCCCCAAGAGGCCTCAGCCCCAGACCTTGGCCCAAGGTCACACGGGGAGGCAGAAGTAGGGCTGAAACCAGAACCCAACTATCACCAACCTTCTGTTCTCCCCAGCCTCACCCAAGTCTTCTGTTTGAGATATGTGAATACATATTGGGGCTTCCCTGGTGACTCAGACGGTAGAGTATCCACCTGCAATTCAGGAGACCTGGGTTGGGAAGATCCCCTGGAGGAGGGCATGGCAACCCACTCCAGTATTCTTGCCTGGAAAATCCCCATGGACAGAAGAGCCTGGCCGCCTACAGTCCATGGGGTCACAAACAGTTGGACCCAAATGAGCAACTCAGCACAGCACAGCACATGTTAACACAGTCAGCCTGCATCTCCTGGCTTTTAGGCACCCAAGGCCCAGAGAGGCTGAGTGACTCGGGCAATGCAGCAGTGCAAAGTGACAGCGACGCAGAGAGAGCTCAGCCTCTTCTGCTCTGGTCAGAGTCGAAGAACTTGAAAAAAAGAGCATGTTCAGTGTTGAGAATAGGGGGGGAAATATACTTTTATAGGCTTATCAGTTCTTTCAACAATTTTGTTTTGAAGGGTTATTCTCTGCCTAGAGATTTAGCTGGGAACAGCCATACATGTCCTTGCCCCAGGGAACTGTCTTCACTTGAAGGAGACAGATGATAAACCAGTAAACCAACACAATGATTATAAATTGTGGTCAGTTTTTTCTAAAGAAATGGGTGCTCTCATGGAGATTGAAGGGTTAGGTTACGTTAGTTTGGATGGGTAGGTGGCACAAAGCGGAGATAAATTGGTTCTACCTATCCAGAGAGCAGGTTATCAATCTATCAAAATTTTAAAGATTTTAAAGCAGTTTTAAAAATTGCTTGTGATCCAGCAGTTCTTCTAGAAATCTGCTCTACTGAAATTCTATACAAAGATTTATGTATAGGGATATTCATTGTACTATTATTTATAGTAGAGAAAACTAGAACTAACTTAAATGTCCAGCATTAGGGGAGCAGTTAAATTGTATATACACGCAGTGAAATACTCAGTGGCAACACAGCATAGAGGCAGAACCATGTGTCCCTGTGTGAAAGGATGGCCACGAGATACTGTCCTTTAGACAATAGTGCCCATGCATTTATGTGTAATAGTTATGCATCTATTTAAGCAATTATATAATATATTTATATTATGTCATTTATACTATTGCAGAAAGTTTTACAATATGTAAAACTTTAGTCCCACTTTTGCTTAAGAAACTTCACTCTGTATTATTTGGGTTCGTTTCATCAAGCATGTGTGATTTCTGTAATTTAAGTTTTAAGCTATTTTATATTTGAACAATAAATACTGCTTCAGCTCCACCTCTCCCCACCCTATAACCAAGCAAAACTGAGTGAGTGCGTCCTAGAGCCCAGCTCACCGTGCAGTGTCAGTACTGGCTTCCTTTGTCCCTGCTTGTGATGTGACCAGCACCACAGAACAATGGACCAGAACCCAGCCTTTCAGGCAGCACCAGGGCAGGAAGCCTGGGGACTCTGCAGGCCTCCCTCCAGCTGCCCCACAGCACATGTGCCATCTGAGGGCTTGGGCTCTACATGCTGGACCACCTTGTCCCTGGAAATCCCAAGTGACCCTTCTTTCTAGGCCCTCTGATCACCAGCTTCTCCCCTGCAGGTACTACATGAAACCTGTCTGGCCCACCGTGTTTTCTGGTGAAGAGCAGCTGCCCCAGGACTCCCCCAACCCCGCTTCGGTGGCCCCAGGATCCAGCGACCCCCAGACGCCACCCCTTGGCCCCATCCTGAAGAAGACCACTGGCCTGGGCTTCTGCGTCGTCTATCTCTTCTTCATCACCAGCCTCATCTTCCCCGCCATCTGCACTAACATTGAGTCCCTCAGCAGGGGCTCGGGCTCGCCGTGGAGCACCAAGTTCTTCGTGCCCCTCACCACCTTCCTCCTGTACAACTTTGCCGACCTGTGTGGCCGGCAGATCACGGCCTGGATCCAGGTGCCCGGGCCCAGAAGCAAGGCGCTCCCTGGGCTCGCGCTCCTCCGGACCGGCCTTGTCCCCCTCTTCGTGTTCTGCAACTACCAGCCCCGTCGCCACCTGCGCGTGGTGCTCTTCCAGTCTGACGTGTACCCGGTGCTTTTCACCTCGCTGCTGGGGCTCAGCAACGGCTACCTCAGCACTCTGGCTCTCATCTACGGGCCCAAGATCGTGCCGCGGGAGCTGGCCGAGGCCGCCGGGGTGGTGATGACCTTTTACCTGTGCCTGGGCCTGGTGCTTGGCTCTGCCTGCTCCGCCCTGCTCGTGCACCTCATCTAGGAAGGGCGATGACCGGACTTCAGTGCTGCGTGGCGCCCGGGGCTTCAGCAAGATGGGCAGGAAGCACCAGAAGGCGCCCGGTGGCGAACAAGAAGGGCTGGAGTTGGTCTCTGCAGAGCCCAGCACGCACCTGGGCCTGGTTGCTCCCAGGGATCTGGGACCAGTGCCATTCCCAGGCCAGGCAGACATTCCAGACACTTCAACAGACGTCCTGAGACATTTCAGGACCAAAGACACCTGAATAAGACGCAGTTACCAGATACACAGAAAACTCTTCGCCAATGGGCACATTCCACCTGTCATTTTTCCCTCTTGGGAACTGTGTTGCCAGTATTTGGCTCTGAGTTGTTAGAGGGTGAGTGCCAAGACTGTCTCCAGTCACTTTTCCTTCTCCTAGCCTTCCTCCTTCCAGCTGATGGCAAGATACGAGACTCCTTAGCCCTCCTCCCCGGGGGAAGTCCCCCTGGGATGGCCAGTCCTCAGGCCTAAGACCCAAGCCTGTGCAAACCCCACTTTCCACTAACCAGACTGCAACTCTGGGAAGACAGGCCTTCCAGGAGCCCTTCATTTCCTGGACATGGGCTCCAGAGGGCCTGCCTGTGTACACGGGACCAAGCATGTCAGGCCTGGATTTCAAACAGGGATCCTTCAAGTGGTCTGTGGCCTGGGTCAGGACAGGGTTTATGTCCATGTTTACAAAATGTCAAGGCCATTGGTTCAAGGGCCTAATAAATACCTGGGTATTTAATGAAAGCCTTATTGATGGCTGTTTTAGGGTCTTGGCAGGAAACAGCATACTCAAATTGAGTAATTTAAGAATATTTGAAGAGTGGATATAGGAACCCTAAGGGGTTATATGCATTATATCCCAGAATTAATAAGGTGGTTCTATTCCAGGCCTGAAGAGAGGGACACGTCCAGCCTGCTGTAGCCCGCAGGATGTATGTTCCCTCCCTGCCATCCCTCTACAGCCGAGAATCAGGTGGAGAATGGAGAGTGGATGGAGGGGCAGATGTCCAGGGGGAGCCACCAGCCCCTTCACTTGCATAAGTTGGTTTATTATGAGCATCAGTAGAGCTCTGAAGCTTTGTCAACAGAATTAGATGTTCCTTTGTCCCGGCTTGTTCTGAGTAGTTGTGTCTTTTGAAGCTGTTGTTTCCAAAGGCAATGCTCGTGTTCTGAGGCCCCCACATGCTCATGATCCCCTGACATGAGTAATAATTTTTATTTTTTCAGGTTCTTTGGGGGAGCAGGCTGACGTGGGAATCGGAGAAAGGGACTAGACCAAGTAGGAGTTCTTTCTCAAGAATCATCCTGGAAACACAGCGCTTACCCCCAAGAAGTGGCAACCCTGAGAGACATAAATCAAGGACCCCCTGCTCTGAAGAGGGCCAGATCTGAGATGTCCTGCAGACAGCTGATTAAACTGGGAAGCAGCCAGTAATCCACCCAATGGCAGCAGATATGTTCCCCACCGACTCAGGCTAGTGCACACTCCTTTTCTTTCACCAGAGATTGAAAAGGACACCCTTGAAAGGTTTTATGAAACCTGACACTTGAAAAAAAAATTTTTTTTTAATTTGAAAAATAAATTATCCCATCTCCCCTCCCCTTGCAGGAAGCTGAAATCCCCACCCTGGTTTTTTCCACTGCCTTCAGTGCTGTTGATCATTTGGGGCATCTGTCTGGCAGGTGGCTCATCTCAACCTCAGCTGTCTTATAAAGGGGCAGCATGTCTGTGTGAGGGTAAAACAGCAGTCTCTGAGCTCGGAGGTGGGGACCACCTGGAGCTAACGGAGGAGGACTGGGGGTCTCTCATGCTCTGTTGAAGAGGGGTGGCTTTCCTCTGGTAGTGAGATGATTTGAGGTTAGCGTGAAGTGAGAGGGGGAGGAGGGTGGCCAGCCGTGTCGGTGCAGCGCTGTGGAAGCTGAGATGACGGACTCTTATCAGTGCCAGCGCCAGTGCCAGCTCCGCTGCTAGAGGAAGGGTGGCTGCTTGGCTGGTGGGAAGAGTATTCAGGCTTTTGCCCACTCTTCTTTGTTGTTCACTTTAGTGGGCATTTTGCAAAGGATCGTTTCTTCTCAGGGAGGGAGGAAGGAAAATAAACACACATCTCCAAGTAGACGGGCAGACCGTGGAGTTCAGGCACCCTTGTCCCCAGGTTACTGTAACAGCCGGTCATGGGGCTGGGCCGCTCTGGGTCTCAAGTCTCATGTGACCCCAGCAGGCTTGTGGAACTAGCTCACATGTTCTGGGTGTGAACAAAACTTGCTAAAGAGAAGGATTTTTCAGTGAAAGAGGTGGAGAGGGATCCCCGAGACGTTGCCTCTGTCTAACAGTTCTCTCATTCAATCCCAAGTGGCAGTTTTTAGTGCATGCCCTTGTGTATTTCCAGACATTGTCATTTTCCTCCTTTCATTCAAAAAGAAAGCCAGAGGCAGCCAAACGGCTGACTGTTTAACTAGTGGGTGACCGGTTCCTGCACGCATGAGGACGTGAGAAGGCTTGAATCAGGGGTGGATTTTATTAGCAAAGACCCTCATTCTGCTGTCTTCAGCCCAATACTGCCAAGGAGATTTGGGGCCTTCTAATTAGCTTGGACATGACATGGGGTGGGATGGAGGGGTCACTGCAGGACCTCAGCTTCTGAGACTGGAATGCTTTAACAGAGACCACCAACCAAAAGAGGGAAGGCCAAAAGTCAGTTGAAAGAAGATTTTATTCCACTGGAGGTTAAATTTAAATAAAAGATGTTCATCTTTAAAAAAAAAAAAAACTATCACAGTTGATTTACAATGTTGTGTTAACTGCTGCTGTACAGCAAAGTGATTCAGGTGTACATATGTTTATAATATTCTTTTCCATTATGGTTTATCATAGAATATTTTTTAAATTATTTATTTGGTTTTGGCCACGCTGGGTCTTTGTTGCTGTGCAGGGTCTTCTCTAGTTGCAGTGAGCAGGGGCTGCTCCCTGGCTGCAGTGCAAAGCTTCTCACTGCAGCGGCCTCTCCTGCTGTGGAACACGGGCTCTCGGGCATGGGGCTTCAGTAGCTGGGGCACGTGGGCGCAGAAGTCGTGGTTCCCGGGCCCTGGAGCACAGGATTGATAGTTGTGGCCCATGAGCTTGGTTTGAAGCTGAGACCCTCGACTGTCATAGGGTACTGAATATAGTTCTCTGTACTGCACGGTAGGACTTTGTTGTTTGCCCATTCTTACAAAAGCTTAGGTCTGCTAATCCCAACTTCCCACTCCGATCCTTCCCCAACTGCTCCCCCCTTGGCAACCACAAATCTGTTCTCTCTGTCTGTGTTTCTGTTTCGTACATGGGCTCATTGGTGTCACATTTTAGATTCCACACAGAAGTAATACATTTCTCTTTCTCTTTCTGACTTACCTCACGTGGTGTGATTATCTCTGGTTGCATTCATGTTGCTATAGATGGCATTGTGTTGTTCTCTTTATGGCTGAGTAGTTTTCCGTCATACGTGTATGCCACATTCTCTTTACGCGGACGTCTAGGTTGTTTCTGTGTCTTGGCTATTGTGAACAGTGCTGCTGTGAGCAGCGGGTGTGTGTTTCTTTTCGGCTCATAGTTTTGCCTGGATGTGTGCCCAGGAGGGGGATGCTGGATCATATGGTAATCTATGTTTAGTTTTCCGAGGCGCTTCTATGCTCCTGTCCACAGTGGCTGCACCAGCTTACGTTCCTACCAGCCGTGCAGGTGCCTTCTCCTTTCTCCACACCCTCTCCAGCGCTTATTCTCTGTAGACTTTGTAACGACGGCCATCCTGACTGGTGTGCGGCATTGTGGTTTTCACTTTCATTTCTCTGTTAGCGATGTTGAGCATCTTTTCATGTGCCCGTTAAGCCCATGCTCATCTTAATCCCATGTTGTGTTCTGAGTGAAGGTATGTAGTTTCTGCTTTACCAGCGTCACTTCCTTGATGGCAACTGGGTCAGTGCCAGTTACGCCTGGGGCTCAAGTCAGCTGCTGCCCTCCACCTGCCCGTCAGCTGGGGTCAGCCCAGTTTCCAGTCCAGCTTTGACCTCAGCAGGATCCACTAGGAATTTCAGCCCACTAGCCGTGGAGACAGGGCCTCGCCATCTGGTCACAGACCTCTCCGTGAAACTCAGAGGAGACCCAGGGTCTTGGTCAGCCTTTCTATCAGCTGCCCAGACTTCTGGCTCATTGCTCCCAGTGCCAAAGCTTTACCTACATTATTCCCCCATCTGTAGATGAAGACAGTGAGGCTCAGAGAGGTTAAGTAACTTAGCTAAGATCACTCAGCTACTAAGTGCCCAAGACAAGAAACCCAGTTCTTCCTCAACTCAGAGGTCCTCCCCCAGCCTGCTCTCATGCTCCCGTGTCGAGCTCCACTTTCTGCTTGGTTCTGCTGCCCGTTTCTCAGTCTTAGGTTACTGAAGTGTTGTTCCAAGTAGCTCTGTCACCCAGAACCCTGGCCTAGTTGATCTGACCAGTGCAGCTGACCAGAACTCCTGCTGGACTGATCACCGTGGGTCCAGACCCGAGGCCACATCAGGCTCACCACCCCGACCACGCCATGCTGGGCACGAGGCCACATCAGGCTCACCACCCCGACCACGCCATGCTGGGCATGGGCTCTTGGGCTGCTTCCAGGTCTCTGTCCAGTCCGTTTCAATCCCCAGCCCCTGCCCTCCTGGTCCCATGCCCCCACCTCCCCCACACCAGCCCCAGCTGCTGAGGTCACCCCAGCGTGGCTGCTGCTGGACCCATCCTTGGGCCCAAGGTGGCAGGACACAGGGCAGCTGGGGGTCGGGAAGCTTGCGCCCAGCTCCCCCAGGCACTGGCTGTGTGAGTCACGAAGCCACCCTGAGTCAGTTTCCTTGACTGTAAAGGGGGTGAAAAGTCCAGGAGTTGAGACTACCTGCTATGCCAGTGACCCTCCACACATAGCTGGTCATGCCCACTCCCCAGCCCACACAAGCAGGGCGACTCAAAGGGCACAACTCACACCCTCCACTCCCACCCAGGATCTGGCCACACAGGAAGAACAAAGGCAGCATCAGCCTCAGAGGGCGAACTCAACTTCAGGCTGCTGTGGACTTGACCTCAAAGGAGAGCAATGAAGACGGCTGTGCCCTCTGCCCCATGAGACTCCAGCCAGCTGACCCTTCGCCCTCCACTGAGAGCAGCTCCTGCCTTCAACTTCAAGTTAAAGGGTACCCAGGTCTGCAGCTCGGGATGGGGGGTGACTCGTAGGCTTCCGGGGCCCAGCAGATGCTGGAATCCTGGTTCTGCCACCTGCTAGCTGGGTCGCTCTGGCCCGGTCTTGCAGATACTTTCCCATATCTAAAGTGAGAAGCCTCTCAGGGCTGCTGAAGGGTTAAATATGCCCCCGTATTGTAAGTCAAAGTGCCTGGCGTATGGCAGGTCCTCGGCGCATGTTTTCTGCGCATTTTTTAGTGGTTGCTGGACAGTCTGTGGTGATGCCCAATGCGCTCCCTGCGGCGGGCACCCTGTACCCAGTGCTCATTCCCCCCTTGTCTGGCCCCCAGGCTCAGCACTTATCTGCACCAGCACCTCTAATGCTGATGCCCAGGCCCCTGCCTGGGTCGTGCCTGACCTGGGGTGGGCAGGGTGCACCAAACAGAAAGCTGGAAATCCAAGACCCCAGACCAAGCTCTGCCCCCGACTCGAACTTCTGGCCAAGACACTTCACTTGTTTCTAAACCTCAGCTGGAAAAAATGGACACTCCAACACTGATCCTGCCTTCATCATGGACATGTGGCCAGGTTCCCAGATGCCCTTTAAAACCCGGTTTTGTCCAAAGTGGTTCCGAGAGCCTGTGCTCTGGAGCCAGGACTGTCTGGGTCTGAGCCCTCACTGCTTTCTAGCTGTGTGACCGTTGGCAGGTTCATCTGACTCTGTGCTCTCAACTGACCTTGGGGGCAATTGTAGTCCCGGCCTCCCATCTGGTGGTTGTGTACACCGAATGGTAACTGGTAATGAATATAGAATACTTAGGGTTGACTCTGGTGTGTAATCAGTGCTGATTACCTCCTCCTAGAAGGTTGTGTCTGGAGAAGGCACTGGCACCCCACTCCAGTACTCTTGCCTGGAAAATCTCAGAGACAGGGGAGCCTGGTGGGCTGCAGTCCATGGGGTCACTAAGAGTTGGACATGACTGAGTGACTTCACTTTCACTTTTCACTTTCATGCATTGGAGAAGGCACTGGCACCCCACTCCAGTACTCTTGCCTGGAAAATCTCGGAGACGGATGAGCGTGGTGGGCTGCGTCTATGGGGTCGCAGAAGCGACTTAGCAGCAGCAGCAGAAGGTTGTGTCTTCAGACCTTTCCTGTTTACCTGACGCTAAACCATCAGTACTAACCCATTGCCCTCATTTCTTTTCCTCACTGGGTGCTGGGCGTGGCCCTGCATCCCAGTTCCTGGCCCCTCCCATGTGCCAAGGGCTGCCCATAGTTGGTGCCAACAGAGTCTGCTTGGAGGAGCTTCCCAGGAATGTGGCTTTATGGTGCTGCTCATCCAGTGATGTTTTTAAAAAGGGAAAGAGAAAAAGAAAGGAAGGAAAGGGAGGAAGGAAGAGAAAAGAGATGAGGGTGGGCTGGGAGTCTGGGGTCTGCTCTAGGATGCAGGTGGGTTTGTGAATGGGAGTGAGAGGGTATCACTTAAATCTGTTAAATGCAGAGTTCTTAAGATTCCAGCTGTGTCCACTGGGTCTATCTGGAAAGTACAGATACTTTCCTTTCCTGTTCTCCTCACCTACCTGCCTCACCTGTCTACCTTTTGGTGGAGGCAGCTGGAAAGGCATTTCTGGCCCACGGAACAACACTCTGCTTTGTCATCCCCAAGAGGGTTTTGGTGCCTTTAACCTTGGAAGAGCACTCATTGGATGAGGTGTTTCTCTGCTGGGTGATGGCTGTCAGAGACCACGATTCTAAGGAGCAGGCCCGGCTGCTGTAGCCTGGCGAGGGCATGGTCTGCATCACAGTAAAGGAGGGGCTGATGAATGAGCACCTGCGATGGCCAGGCTGTGCCCGTACATGAACCCTGCCAGGTAGGGCTCGCATCCCATTTCAAGAGGGGGAAACTGGCACTCAGAGGGGTTAAGTGGGCAAGAGGCTGAATTGGAATAGACCAGGGCTGTCAGGCCCCAAAGCCTGTCTTATCTCCTGTCCATCCAGCTCTTGTAGAGGACTGTGTGTGTCAGTCACTCAGTCCTAACTCTTTGGGACCCCGTGGACTGTAGTCCACTAGGCTCCTCTGTCCATGGGATTCTCCAGGCAAGAATACCGGAGTGGGTTGCCATGCCCTTCTCCAGGGGATCTTCCCAACCCAGGGATTGAACCCAGGTCTTCTAAGTTGCAGGCAAATTCTTTACCATCTGAGCCACAGGGAAGCCCTAGAGGATTGAGGGGGTGCTGTCAATTTAAATGGTTTGCAGGTCTGAGGAGCCCCAGCCATATGCTTGGTAAGTGGGATGAGGCTCCAGGAGGCTGGAGTAACCTGTCCAGTGTGAGTGACCGCGGTCACCCAGTCTGCCCTCAGTGCCCCTGTGGAGGCACTGAGGTGTGGAGGTGTGGAGGTCACGGATCTTCGGTGGCCAAGGCTACAGTCTTTATGGAACTTGAAGCACAAGCTCACCAAGTCGAAGGCAAGGTTTACAGAGATGTGACAGAGGCAGGTGTGTCCCTGTGTGAACCTTACATGTCAGACGCCTTGCATGTATCTGCTCCAGGGCCCACCTTCCCAGGCAAGGAACAGAGTAAAGTGGAACATTCTGGATGACCACACCACCTGTCCCTGACGAAACACACGCCCAGAGTTGGGAGGGGCCCTGCGGTCACCGAGGCTGCCCTCTGCCTCTTGGCAGGGCAGTACTTGGGGTGCTCTAGATCCCAGGCCTGTGCCACCCTGAAGATTCTTCCAGACTGAGTCCCGGAGCCCCAGGGAGATTGAGGTGCCTCAGTCCTGCTCTTCTCCTGGAAACAGCCATGTGTCCCCAGTGTGCCTCCCACACAGCTCACTCTGGACAGAAGACATGGGGCCGTTTCCCCAGCAGTCTCACCCGACAGCCTCCATCTCTGCTGCTCTGGCCCCGGTTCTGCTCCCTGGAGTTCAGTGAGGGCATAATGTCTGACACCCCTGAACTTCTAAGTCCTCCTTACTTCCTTCTAAGACTCTTACACAGGTCTCAACTTGGGATCCCCGGATGGAATGAGAGGCTCATGGAACCCTGAGATCATAGTCAGAAGTTGGGATGCTTCCCGTGGACCAAGGGGCCATAGCTTCCATGAGATTGTCAAAGGGGCTGTGTCGTAAGCCTTCAGAGGCCCTGGGACCAGGCTACAATGACCTGTCCTAACATTGTCCCTAGATGGGCACAGTGCTGAAGGGTGGGACTCTGGAGCCAGGCTGCCTGATTCTGAATCATGACTCTCTCTCTCTTATTAGTGATTTGGGGCAGGTTTCTTAACCTCTCTGCTTTCTTACCTGCAAAAGAGGTCGAGTTGACAGACTACCTATCCTCATGTGGTTGTTGTGAAGATTAATCCACACAAAGCTCTTAATCTGTGTTAAAACTGTTAATTCTGCCCATCGCCCTGTGAAGTTGGCAAGTCAGTGGTGATCCTCACCTCTCTTCTGATGAGGAAATGGTGGAGACTGTAACTCAGGGACAGAGCCTCTGCCTACAGACGCAGCAGGTCCTACTGGCCAGCCCTTGAGATCCCTGCAGAGAGGAAGTTAGGACAATGCCCTCTGAGGTGGGAGGGTTCCCTTCAGAGAAGCTGGGGAATAAACCGGATCTGCCAACAGTTTCAGTCACAGGACACAGGAGGCTGGAAGTGGCTTTAGGTCTGAGTCAGAAGCCATATCCTGAATGGGCTTGCCTGACATCCCGACCCGCGAACATCTTCACAATGGCCTCCTTGAGGTCCCCCTGTCTAGTCTGATTTCCAGAGAAATAGAAGAGCTACCATTTATCAAGCATTATGAGCCAAGCATGTTAACCCATAATGTTAATCCATTCAGTCACACTATAAGGAAGTATTATTATCCCGATTTTATTGGGGCCAAAACTAAGATTTAGACATAGCTGCTAAGTGCCAGAGCTGTTATTCAAAGCCAGGTCTGTCTGACTCCAGGACTCCAGCTCCTAACGATGATGGCAGCAGCACTTCGCATCAGTCACCGGAGCGCCTGACAAAGTGCAGATCTCTGTACCCACCTGCAGGGATTCTGATTTTTCAGGTCTGGGGTGGGACATGAGCATGCGCATTTTTTAACAAGTTCCCAGGTGGTGCTGATGCTGCTGGTCACGGAGTCCCACTTGGAGAACCAAGGTGCTGGACCACCAAAGATGGATGAGGGGCTGTTAGGAGCTCACACGTGCCCTGAACAAAGAGAAAGCAAGGGCTCCATCTGTTCCAGTTCCAGTTAAGTGAAGGCTCAGGACTGAAAAGTCTTTCAAGAAGCGAGTACACTGTGGACACATCATTCCTTAAAACGATCACAGATCTGGGGCAGAGACTGCATTTAAGTGCCAAGCTCATCTGTGGTTCAGAAGGTAAAGAATCTATCTGCAATGCTTAATTAAGACTGGGGTTCGATTCCTGTGTTGGGAAGATCCCCTGGAGAAGGGAATGGCAACCCACTGCCGTATTCTTGCTGGAGAATTCCATGGTCAGAGGAACCTGGTGAGCTACCATCCATGAGGTCGCAAAGAGTTGGACATGACTGAGTGACTTAACACTTTCATCTTCTCCACCAGCCCCCAAGGTTGGCACTCCATAGCTTTACTCGTGGCTGCATCTTTCCCACCTGCTCCCTTCAGCGTCAATATTCAGGAAGAAGGAGGGAGTGAGAACAGGTGGGGCCTGAGGGCCCAGCCCACTGCTTGGAGTTGGCGGGTTGGAAGGAGCTGTGGTCTCACTCCCTCTGGGGCACCCTGGGGAGCGGTGGGGTGGGGGTGCTGGGCCACCTCCTGCCAGGGATAGGGTCACACCTCCTACCTGTTCTCGGGTGCTCATTAGCTGCTGAGGTGGTGTTAACTGTTTCTCATTTTGCTGAGTCTTTGCTGAGACTCAAAAAGGGAAATGAGCCATTACCAAACAGCAGTCCTTTTTGAAACAGAAACTGAACTGACTGCATTTTCTAATAACATCTTATGAGCTCCGAATGCAGAAATCTGGCCTTCCTTTATTAAAGTTGCCTTTCAGAAGTTGTCCCTGGCTCGCCTTCTGCTCACACAGTTCTGTGAAGGGGATGCGGAGGATCATCTGCCAAATTGTGCCACCCTGTTGTGAGGATATCAGGAAATTTCCCTTTCCTTGATTTTTTGCTGCTCCAGAACCTCAGGCTCTGCCCTGATGGGTAAGGACTAGCCAGCTCAATTCTTGAAATAGAGAGCCAGGGTGCTGACCTCACATTCAGGGGACTTCGAGCAAGTCACTAACCTCTCTGAGCCTTAGTGTGCTTACCTGCAAAATGGGGATATTAATCTTGCATATCTTAAAATCCTGTTCAGGTCAGAGTACCCTATAAACTGCAAAAGGTATACATAGTTATTTGCTCTCATTATTATTCTAAAACTACTGTAGGTTCATTTGTACCCTATCCCATGAAGCAAGGTATCTGCAGATCCAAGGGAACCTGGCAGCAGAGAGGTCACACCTCTTCCCCCTCTGGACCATCCGCTGGGCACCCAGGATCTCTTGCCTAAATAGGCTCAAAGTGCAACCTGGGCAGGCTCTTTACGCAGTCTATCCCTCACTCAGTCCATCCCTCAAGGGCAGACTGCTTGAGGACCCTCTAGACTCAAGGGCTGGCTGTGTGCAAGTGGTGCTGAGTTGGGACATATGAGTTGGGGTATCCACAATTGTACATAGAAGACCTCTCCAGGTATGGGACTGAGCCACCACATTCCAGAGTCAGAGAATCCCAGGTTCCAACCTGCCAACCTTTATGGCATCCCAGGTTCCATCAAGGTGTATGTGTCAAGGTAGGTGGGAGAATATATTGCCACCTGATTATAACTAACATTTTGAGATACAAGATATATGAGCCTCCATTTGTAGTCTTGCCCGGGGGCCCACAGATGTTCCTTTTTATTACTAGAAGTTTGAATGCCAGTTTCTTTGAGTCAGGTCAACCTCTTATTTTCCTCTTTGAGTCTGTCATCCTATTTCCTTTTCTCTGTCTTCCTAAATATTCAAAGCTGTGCCTTACTTGGAAATGTAGCCAGGACTAGTGAAAATTCATTGAGATTCCAGGGGCCCTCTTTCTTCTCTTCTTTAAACCATCTCTCACCCCTTAGAGACACACAGGGCAGACTGTGGGCAGGGTCTCCTAAGCAGTATCCAGACAGTGGGTGTCTGTACTACTTTGGAGTATGAAGATAGAGCTCCATACTGCTGCCACCATGGGGTTTAAATGATGGGGACTAAATGACACTAAAAATAAGTCATGGGCTCCATCCTGGGGTGTGGCGGAGGCCCAAGAAGCCTAGAATTTTGTACAAAGAGCAACTATAGGAAGGATGGTGCTGCCTCGTCCTCCCCCATCTCTATTTTGCAAGGATGCAGGTCCTCAGTGGCAGAAGCAGGGGAAGATCTGGCTGGTGAGAGGAAGCAGACCTCAACTTCACGCCCCATCAGGGTCCCCTACCTCTTCCATGGCCTGGTGTTGCTGGTGTCGTGATCCACATTTTGCTCCATATAAAACCTTTTCCCAGTGACTCCTTTCTTATTCAGACACCCTTTGACAATGCAGACTCTGATCCGGAGGTAGGGTTGCTTGCCTCTGAGTTAAGTCTCCCCTGCCCAGACAGTAAGATAGGAAGAGCTGCTCCTTCCCCTTACCTTCTGAGATCCCGGGAAGATGCAGACAGTGGTCAAACAGCTTTTTGTGCACATCAAGTTCTGTTCATCTCACCTGTGCCTGAGATGTTTATATGTAGAGGAGGAAGGACATGGGGAGAAAAAACTTATAGTGGACCCACTAGGAGGTATCTCCTGCTCCCCACCTGCCCCACAGACCTTGCAAGAATCAGACCAAATTCTGGCTATTTAGACAACTCCAAGGACTGTCTGGTCACTGTTTTTTCCAAGTGTTGAGAGTGAACTATTGGTATTGTGCTGGGTGAATTCACGTGCCATCCAGCAGAGCATTAAACAACACAGAATCTCAGCATGTGGAAGTTCTCTTTTCAGTTCTTTTGATCCTAATTACCCCTTGGAGGAACTTTTGGTTTAATTCGTGAGTGTCTTCAACACCTTGCTAAAAACTTGCTCTTCTCCACTTTTAACAAAATGACATCAGACCTCAGTTCATGATCTTGCCCACTAAATTGAGAACAATGGTTTGTTTTTGTTTTTATAGCTTATCTTCTACTTATGACAAGTGATACTGGTTTTCCAGTAATGATATACAGTTTGTTTTCATAGTAAATTTAAGTAAACCATCTGATTTAATGAGTATCAAATTTGAAAGATACAGACAGTATTTGGATATGGCTAATATCATTCAATCTTACTATTTTAGAGGCAGGGAAACTGATACCCAGACAGGAGTCCCCAGAACCCAGGATGGGTAAGTATCTCTAACATTTAGGAAGGACAGATATTTCTCTTCCCTGAAAACCATAGTCTGTTTTCTGCTTGAATGTCACAGGCTGTGACGTCCCCCCTTCTAAGTTCAGGCTCTTATTAACTTGTTTCAGGGCTGGTGTTTTCACTACGTCCAGTTTAGCCAATAAAAGTGAGAACTTTTGAAGTTACTGATTATCCCACTTAAACTCAGGGCACAAACTGGGCCATTTTCAGAGACAAAGGGGTTCATCACTGAAGCTAGCAGTGACTGGTAGGGAGGAGAGGAATGAGGTAAAAATAGAAGTGGAGAGAAGTTTAAGGAGGAAGTAGAAGACACAGCAGCTTCAACATTTTTAAGGACCTGAAACTCTGGAGGGGGGCAGCTATGTCTCCCAGACCGCCCCTGTTCTAAGTAGACAAAGCAATATGTCTCGGACAAAGTTCTGGCCAAAGTCACCCTTTAATGCTGATAGAACTATTCCTTGTTACCACAGCTGTGATGATTTGCCCACTAACCTTGCCTGAGCACTTGGTGGGTGTCTAGCACTTGGCTAACTTTTGACATCCTCTCATTCATCCTCACAAGAAGCCTCTAAGTTAAAAATTTGGCCTTTGGAGTTGTACTACATGGCGTTGGAAAACTGGCCTCTCTGAGTGGTTCTGACTTTGACTTTGGTCGGGCAAATTAAATCCCTTTCTGAGCCTCAATTTCCTCATCTCTCTCAAATAAACATAATATTTATTTCTCAAGATCAGAATGCTTCTATGTGAAAGTGAAAGTCATTCAGTCTTGTCTGACTGTTTGCAACCCCATGGATCATACAGTCCAAGGAATTCTCCAGGCCAGAATACTGGAGTGGTTAGCCAATATATTTATTTCTCAGGATCAGAATACTTCTATAATCATAAACTTATCAAGCGTAGAAAGTAAGCAATCAACAGTGACGTCACTCATCGTCAATCAATATTGATAGCAGCACCAGGAAGGCTAAGCTTCTGATAGTCATTCTACCCAAGGTCACAGAGCTGAACCAGGATGGCTAAATTGGTGGGATCGGTCCAGGAGTGCTTGGGCCTCTGGGCTTCGGGGACCAGGGCTGAGGTGGCGCGACAGGGGCTCCTGGACAGGGACCCAGGCCGACTGGCTGGTGCTCCAAGCTGCCTCCAGGCCCCAGCCCCCTTCTCCTTGGGATCGAACTGACCGGAGACACACTGCAGTGACCTCCCAGGCGGGATACGGCGGATCCTCAGCTCTGCGAGGCCGTCCAGCCTAATGACAGGTAGCGATGACCAGCCGGCCCCGCTCAACTGACCCGGGAACTGATCCCACACCTGCCTTCTGGACAGAAGGCTCCCAAAAGCGACTTCCGGGAGTCGCGGGGCATGCCGGGAGCCAGGCCATACAGCCAATCCCCGCGCGGGGGCGGGCAGTAGTTGCTCGGCAACGGGGCGGGCGCCCAAAAGAGGCCAGTAAGGCAGGGCTGAACAGGTGTGCAAGCCGGAGAGGTCGGCGACCTGCCAATCCCGGAGGAGGTTGCTTTCCCAGTCCCCATTTCCTTTACTCCTACCTGGGCTTTAAGGAAAGAGATTGCTGAGAAAAATGACAAGAATAAACCATGAGAAGTAATATATTCATGTTTATTGAGCACGTACTGTGGGCCTCCTCTTGACAGGGATTATTTCATTTGATCTGCATTTGATTTTGCATGGTTGCTGGCCTCAGTTTGTAAATGAATAACCGGAGGTTTCCACAGAGTAGGCACCTTGACCGAAGTAACTCAGCTAGAGAATAGCAAAGCTACCCAGGAATTTGAACCTGGGTGGTCTTGAACCCACGTGGTCTGTATTCTTAGTAAGTCAAGTAGTGGACTCCCATTTCAATTCAGGAAAAGAAGTCTGAGTTCGTACCTGCAGGCACCAATGCAGGCTTTATGAGGTCTGAAGGGTAGACAATTTGGGGGCCTTCTTTAAGATAAAACAAATTGCAACATAAAATTAGGTGCAAAAAAAGAAAACTTGTTTAGAATGGAAAAAATTACAAAACACTTTTGCTAATTTTACAAAACTATCTGACCATGTGAACAAGTTGCTAGGGCCCTACCCAAAGGCATCCTTGGCCCTTAGCTCCCACTGAAGTCCTTGAGTCAGACATCAGATTGCTTTGCAGGCTTCTCTTCCCTCCTCTTGACCACCCTGCATCCCAGCCACAGGCCCTTTCCTGGCTGAGCCTTAGCAATGCCTTTAGTGGGGATTTCTGACTGTGACAGCAAGCTTGGCCTGCCCAGTGAGCAAGCTAAAGAGTCAGAGAGTTAACACACTTGGTTGGAAGCAGGCTTCAAACACTGAGAGACCCAGAGATGCTAACCTTTGGCAGTCAAGAAGGATCACACCAAGACATCTTTTATACCAGTGACTCTTAAGGGTGTGGACCTTCAGCGCTTGGGAACCTCTTAGAAATGCACACTCTTAGATTTCACCCTAAACCTAGTGAACTTGAAACTGGGTGGTGGGGTCCAGCAACTGGTATTTTAACAAGACCCCTGGAGAGACTGATGCACACTTCAGTGTGAGAACCACTGTTATGCCGCAGTGCTTCCCACAGGTCGCCGTGGCCTGGAGCTCCCGTGTCTACATTGGTAACATGCTCAATAACACATCTTTTTTTTTTTTTTTTTGGTCTCCCTCCTTTACTTGTCTCACTTTCTCAGTCTTCAACTGGGGCTTCCTAGGATCATCTCCAATAAACTCCCTGCACTTGAGCCCTTGTCTCAGGCTGCTTCTAGGGAACACCAGCGCAGGTGAGAGCAGGAGGAGGTGTCACTGCACGGTGAGGGGGAGGATGATGACTGGCCCCCACTGAATGGAGGCTGAGTGTTCTGCTAAAGGCTTTGTTTTCATTGTTTCATTCCCAACCCCACCCATCCAAGAGGAAATTGGGGTTGGAGGGTTACTAAGTGGCTTTGAACTCAAAGATTTGAACCCAAGACCCAAGGGTAGACTACTACTTGGGTAGTCTACCCAAGTCCCAAGGGTAGACTCCTTACATGCAAGGGCAGAGGGCCAGCCTACGTTAAGTCCGTTTGTCATTGCTGCTTTTCTCTGGGCAGGCAGGAATTCAGTGTTGTCCAGTCCCTTTGGACACAGGCGGAGCACTCACTGAGGGATGCTGGAATGGTGAGTGCGCTGGCCTCACAGAAGACGCAGCTGGAGAGGCGCCCTCACTCCAGTGCTGAGTTCCCTCGGGTCCAAGGCTGGCCCCTGTGCCCGCCCTCCAGGCCGCTTCTGGGCCCAAGCATGTGCCCTTAATCCAGAACTGCATTGTGTCACAGATATTGAAATCTGGCCAGCTCTGCAGCTGAGAGAGCTACTTCGGGGTGGGGTGAGCAGGGGTGAGTGCTGACCCCTGAACTCTGTTTCCTCTGATGTTAGCGGCCCTAGTCTTGATTCTGCATGTTTCCAGGAAACTCCAGCTCTCTCTGCCTTGGCACCTGCCCCCTAGGCTTGTATGCTCCCGAGGGATGCCCTTGCCGTCTCTGGGCTCACAGCACCTGGGGCTTGAGGGCCCAGCTGTCTTTCTTGTTAACAGTTTCTCCCCAGTCCCTTACCTGTGATCCAGGAATGATGGCTGTGTTAACAGTTTGTAGTGAGTGGAGAAAACAGAGAAGAGCACAGGCCTCAATCTTCCGCTCTGCTGTTGACTTTGAGCAGGACTTAAACAAAAAAAAAAAACCTCTTCAGAGCCTTGTTTTTCTCATCTATAAAGTGGAGAGTGCACCTCCCCTTCCTCAAGGTTTTTCTAATGATGCTCATGGGAGATAGCCATGTACGCACACGACACAGTCATGAACCATGAGGGGTGCAGTCTGCACCTGGGATCTCCTGTTCCCTCCGTCACAATGACGAGGGACCTGGGGCATGGTCTTGGGTCCTCCTGGCCCCCGGGTCTGCCAGAAGGCTGCTGCTGCTAAGTCACTTCAGTCGTGTCTGACTCTGTGCGACCCCATAGATGGCAGCCCACCAGGCTCCCCTGTCCCTGGAATTCTCCAGGCAAGAACACTGGAGTGGGTTGCCATTTCCTTCTCCAGTACATGAAAGTAAAAAGTGAAAGTGAAGTCGCTCAGTCGTGTCCAACTCTTTGAGACCCCATGGACTGCAGCCTACCAGGCTCCTCCATCTATGGGATTTTCCAGGCAAGAGTACTTGATGCCCAAAAGGGAGAGCTCTCCCCAGGACACTGCCAGCCCTTCCTTCAGGGTGGGAAGAGACAGGCTCACTTGAGCAATCACTAGCTTAAGGATGTTCCATTGCCTCACCCTGCCAAAAAATGCCTCTCGATCTCCAGTTGAAATCAGGCCTCTCTATAATAATTTCCCACCACATATTTGTTTTTCCTTTGTGGCAGTTATCAAGAATTGTAATTACTTACTTGCCTTTTTTTTTAGATATTTTTTAAATGGAAATTTGAGAACAATTACAGAAGAGACCAGAGTAGTACATTGCCCTCATGTACCCATCACCCAGCTTCAACAATTGCCAACTCAGGGTCAGTCTTTTTTCACCTCTACCTGCACTCACTACCCCCTCCTGTACTAATCTGAGGCATCACATCATTTCATCTGTAAATATTTTGGTGTATGTCTCTGAACAATTAGGGCTCTTTTATGAAATATAACCACAGTGCCATTATTACACTTAAACATGAGAAACAATTCCTTGCTCTGTGATTATTGTTAAATGTCTGTCACCAGGCTGGGGGCTTCACGAGAACCCTGTTCCTGGCTGTGTCCATAGTGCCTGAGAGCTAGCACACTCTGAGTATTCATTTCATGGATGGATGGATGGATGAATGAGAGGGAGAATGGCAAGAGATGCTGGGGACCCAGCCTGCTTTCTGTGGATGCTGCTCCACCCCTTCAGCACTGCGGTGTGATCAGTGTGATCGTGTGATCACTGCCTTGGAGGTCAACAGTTACCTACTCTCTCTGATGTGAGCGACACCGTAAACCTCTCAGTTTCCTTCCCTCCCAACCCACTTTCACCTTACTCGGCAGCAAGTCACTAATCTCCTCCTACTGGAGCTAATTCCACCTTCTGACTTAATCATCATCCTTAGGCTTTCAATACAGGGCTTTGCATCTTCAGAGCTGCTCAGACATTAGCTGATTACTGTAATCTGTCCAGTTCCCATGGTGTCAGCCAGGATGGCAAGGGAAGCACAGGGCTTCTGTTACCCTCCTGGATCCTCAGTTTCCTCATCTGTAAAACTGGATGAGTGGGCCTAACTCGCATTATTGGTTGGAGATTAAGTAAAATGAAGTACATCAAGTGCCTGTCCCCTGACACATCAGAAGCCCTCAGGAATGGTGATCGTTTCCCATTGTAATTTCAGGGGATAACTCTCACTGAAGAGCCAAACAGGTCTGGATGTCAATCTGGCTTTTTCTCCTTAACGGAAACATTTTCTGAGCCTCAGTTTTCTCATCCTTAAAATGGGGTGAGCGGTGCCACCCTTTCAAAGTCTGCTAAATGGAATAAAAGCTGTGATATGTCAGTGAGGCACTGAGCAGAGCGCTGGGCACCTAGTAAGTGCTAAGGAAGTCCTGGTGGTTCCTGCTCTTCCCAGAAGGAGGCAGAAACAGGGGAAGAAGAAGGAGGCAGGGGTGCCCTTGGGAAGGTGCCAATTATATCTTTGCTCCTCTGTTCCCTAAGGAGTGTAGTCGGAGGAGGACGCCTATTGCACTCACCATCATATCCCCAGCTCTTTGCCTTGCTGAGTTCTCAGTCACAAATAAGTAAATGAATTTGCTGAGGTGCGGATGAGATTAATACATCTGAACAGGATTGGATAGTTTATAGAAGACTCAAGATCTTTATCGCACAACCAGAGAAGGTAAGCAGACCAAGGGTTAGACCCACATGTTACAGCTGAAGAAACTGAGGCTCAGGGAGATCGACAGTGGTCTGTAAGTGTTAACAGCTGTAGCTAATCTCATGCCAATTCGGCTCTGCCAGGAAGAGTGAGCGGAGCACTGGGCTCGTGAAGAATCCGGCGTGTGTCATGGGTGGAGTTACAAGTTTTTCTGAGATTTTCCAAAGCTGCAGAGACTCTGCTCCTGCTGTGCCTGGTATGGGGCTGTATCCCAGTGCATCTGTTTTTTTAGATAACTTTTTCCTCTTTTTTTTTTCTGTTAATTGAGCTGTAATTGACATCCAAGTGCACTTGTTTTTAATTACTGACAGTTTCAACTTCAGGGCTGCCATGAACAGCCACAAAAGTTACACGCTGTGCAACTCCAGGGGAGAGATGCCATTCACCAGGACCGCAGTGAAGAGGTAAGTTTCACTCTGAAGCTGGAGGTGACTCAAGGAGGAGATGGGAAACCTCTCATGCACTGGCTGGAGTAAAGAACTCTGCAGGAACCGAGGCTCCCAGACAGTCTCTGGTCTCCCTGGCAGAGTCCACGTTTGGAGTGTGGACATCCAGGGGCTGATCTTCACCCTTCTTAGGGGTAAAGGTAGGAAAGTCCTGGACATTTAACCTCAGCTTTGAAACTCGAGGTAGTTAAGGAAAGGGAGCAAGACTCGGAACCCGGTATATTATACACTTTATTACATATATAAGTAATCATTTAACCTTGATAATAAAGCTCTTTGAAGAAGCATCAGCCACCCATTTTACAGATGACTTACATTTTTTTTTCTGTTAATTGAGCTGTAATTGACATCCAAGTGCACTTGTTTTTAATTACTGACAGTTTCAACTTCAGGGCTGCCATGAACAGCCACAAAAGTTACACGCTGTGCAACTCCAGGGGAGAGATGCCATTCACCAGGACCGCAGTGAAGAGGTAAGTTTCACTCTGAAGCTGGAGGTGACTCAAGGAGGAGATGGGAAACCTCTCATGCACTGGCTGGAGTAAAGAACTCTGCAGGAACCGAGGCTCCCAGACAGTCTCTGGTCTCCCTGGCAGAGTCCACGTTTGGAGTGTGGACATCCAGGGGCTGATCTTCACCCTTCTTAGGGGTAAAGGTAGGAAAGTCCTGGACATTTAACCTCAGCTTTGAAACTCGAGGTAGTTAAGGAAAGGGAGCAAGACTCGGAACCCGGTATATTATACACTTTATTACATATATAAGTAATCATTTAACCTTGATAATAAAGCTCTTTGAAGAAGCATCAGCCACCCATTTTACAGATGACTTACCTGGACACATGGAAGTTAATTAATTTGCCCAAAGGGCCACACAGCAAGGAAGTGGCAGAGCTGGAATTCAAACTCTAGGCCCCCTGTGTTACCTCTGGATGTAACCTGCATTTTACAAGGAAAGTAGCTGAGGCCCAGAGAGGCGCAGTGACTTACCCAGAGTCACACAGCCAGCTAGTCACTGAGTAAACACTGAACCCAAGAATCTAGACTGTGAGTCCCAAAGTGAGCCTGTAAGAGCCTGGCCCATCAATTAGTATTTTTAATAAAAATAAGTCTAGAGAGAGACCCAGCATGGCTGGGACAGGAGAGCTGGGGACGGGGCATGTGTGGAGCAGATGGTGAAGGGCAGACACCAAGCCTCCGCGTTTTTGGCTCGGGTCTCTCTGAAAGGAAAGCCCCTGTTCCCTCCATTTCCGGATGGCGGGTGGGATCCCATAGGGTGAGAGGTGCTGCGCCGCGCTTGGCCTCTAGGTGGCGCCCGTACTGCAGCTCTGGACTCCCTTGGGCAGCCCGGGCCTCGGGGATTGGTCTGTCTCTGGGGGCTGCCTGTCCCCAGAGTTTTCAGTACACCCTGGATAACAGCTCCCCTTTCCCTCCTCCAGGCTTCTTCTGCCCTGGCTTTGGCTGCGAAGGGTTGTCAGGGCCCACAGTGGGAGCCTCAACTTGGTCCTCCCTTAGAAGCCCTCTGCAGCTCCATGGGTGGGAACCTTCAGAGGGTCTAGTAGGTCCCCCAGATGCTGCCCATCTGCTCGACCTTGGGGAGTTTGCCCAGTCTCCTTGAGCCTCACTTTCCTCATCTGTAGAATGGAAGTGAGGTTTCTTTTGCCAGGATGTTGAGAGGATCAGATGGTACATTTTATAAAATGCCTAGCCCCTTGCACACGCTCAGTGGAGGGAAACTATTAGGATTGTTTCATGGTTGGCGGCTGACTGTTGTTACTTTGGCCTGGCTGCTATTTCTTCTTCACCTTGCTCAGCTTGGTCCATCATACCACATCTTATCCATCACCATCAGCCTCTTACCCAGCTCTTGTGGACCTAGTACTTCTTTGGAGGTGATGCAGAATAGTGATTAGGCAGAAAGCTCTGGAGTCTTGCTGTCTAGGTTCAAATCCTTCACATTAGGACGCCCTGAGTGGCCTTGGTCAAGTTCCTTCGCTTCACTGCTGCAGATTCTTGGTGCTTACCCACTACACATCCCAGTCTCCTGGCAGTCAGGTTGGAACCATGTGACTGAGTGGCCAGAGAGATGGGAGCAGGGGTGATGCGTGTGCTGCTCGAGGAAACGTGGTTGAGAGCCTGTGTGGACATCCTCTATCCCTGTCTTGCCCTGTCACTGTGGCCTGTGTGGGACCACAGGGTTATGGGTTCGTGTTGCAATATCCCACAGGGTTATCATGTAAGAGTATAGCTCTGAGATGGAAGTGCTCTGAGTCCCCAAATCACCCTCGGAGGAGAGCCACACCCCTAGCCTTGCACTGTGTGTGAGCGAGAAGTAAACTTTTATTGCCACAGAGACTTCAGAGTTTGTACTGACCATAACCCAGTTTAACTTCACTGATACGGTCTTCCTGTGCCTCAGTTTTTTCATCAGTGAAATGGGGACAGTGAGACTGCCATTCTCATAGAATCATTGTGAGGATTAAGGAAGACTGTGGGTGCAACCCTCTTAAGATGTAAAATTTTAGTTTTTATTAGCTTTTAGGAAGGTACAGAAAAACACAAAATGACTTTGAAAGGGGAATACCTTGTTCAAAGTCATTTAGGGAGAAAAGAGCAGACACAGGGCTGAATCACGGGCCTTCTGATGTCTGTCTAGAGCTCCTCTGGACACACCTTGGTCCCTGCTTTCTGGGAGCTTATGATTTGATTGGAAAGAAGACAGACAGACATACAACAAAACCATCCCGGAAGATTCCGTGTGGGAGTTGTCCAGAGAGTGAGGACCCTGAGGGTCAGAGGAGGGCCTGGGGGTCTGCAGGGTGGGAAAGGAAGACTTCCAGGAGACGGTGGGGCTTCAGCAGAGAGCAAGGGGGCAGTGGGCAGTGGCAGGAGAGAGGACCGGGGATGGGGAAGTCTGAAGAGCAGAGTGGCCCACAGGATAGATGAGTCCAGGCACCGTCTGCTGAACCAGTCCCCTGGTGAGGGGTCATGTAGCCTCCCTCCCCACCTCCCCCCATTATAAAGAGCACTGCACTAAGCATCTCTGTACCCATCTCTGTGTATCTGTGTATTCTGCCAGCTGAGATAGAGGCTTTGTGGGGAAGAGAGGTTGGGATGAAGCCCAAAGATATATCGGGCCTAATGTCTTAGGTTTGGGGGCTTTGAACACCACTCTGAGGCTTCCTCTTAATTCTTCGCATCAAGAGTCTTGAAAATGGGAACAAGCTCTTTTCTGGGGTAGTTTGACTGCAATAGGGCCCAGAGGTGAGATGTGGGGCCGGGGGTACGTGCCTGTCTTTCCTGGACACTGGGTTTTCTGCTGTGTGACTGATGGGGCCGGAGTGGGGCTCAGAGCCTGGAGACAGCAGCTCTTGCTCATTGCTGCCTGCCTCCCCGCCCCACCATCCAGGCTGTAGATGGGCCCGGGGCATTGCATCCCTTGGTTCCACAGCCTGCAGCCAGGATGGGCTCTGTGGGCGGCACACAGGGCCCCATTTTGGAAGGCCCAAGCCTGTTTCAAGCTCTGTCACCATCCCTCTGTGGAATGCACACTGGCAGATTAACAAGAGGCAGGCAGCCCCTCTGTGTACCCATGTGGAAAGCGCTCCAGGATATACTTTAAGAGCAAAAAAATCAAGTTATAGAACAATATGTGAAGTTTGACTGTTTATAAACAACAAATAATTCTTAAAATTACACACACACACATGCAACCTTATTATTCAATTTTCCCCTCTATTGGCTAGTTCTATGAATCCATTTATGATTCTTTTAGGGTTAGCCGAGAGCCAGAGCAGGCATCCTTGATGTATTAATGTTTCCCACACACCACATTTTAACCCATTTCCCAGACAACGCAAGGGCTGTAGAATATTCTCATTTTACTTACCCCCTCCCTGACTCATGTGCTGTTGTGTCATGTATTTTAATTTTCTCTCTGTATTTTGAACATCGGTTGTATTGTTTTATACATCCAAGATTCATTTGTACTTCTCTGTATTTCCCCTTCTATCATCCCCTTTCCTTCCTGAATATCCAAGCTCCCATCTGGGACCACTTTCCTTCTGCCTGAAGCTTCCCCTTATATTTATTTTTGTATTTGAACCATTCAGATGGTTCAAAATTCAAAAGAAAAGAAGTGTTCTATGATCGATGTTTCTCTCTCTTCCACCCCTGTCCCCAGCCCCAGACTATATATTTCCGCATGTCCACAGAACATTAGTTGGAAGGATAACACACCACATCGAGAGGGCTAGCCTGTCTGTGGTCTGAAGCACCTGCCTTGATAATATATTCCCATCTCCAGTGTGCAAGGAAAAGTCAGGGTCTGGGACAGGCAGCGGGGAGACCTGGTCTCTGCTGACTGACAGCTGCTCGCTGTGCCCACTGTGCACACAGCCTCGCGGCCTTGTCTAGGTCCTCTTTAGATCCTGGACCCAGCCCTGTGGGCCAGGAGGGGCAAGGTTCCCCATTCCCAGGACAGCTAATGACCATGGCTTCCAGGTACCATTTCATACTATCAGCTCGCTCACTCCTCACAACAACTATTCCAGTATTGTCACCATTTTACAGATGAGCAAACTGAGAACTTCACAAGGCAGAGGCAGGATTCAGACTAAATTCAAACAGCCCAGCTTCAGAGCCCAAGCAATTAATAACTCCATTTTACAGATGAGGAAACAGAGGCCCCAGAAGGTCGAGCCATGCGCTCTGCTTCACACAGTCAGGAGCAGCAGGGCAAGAACTTGCATCTGTGATTTTGGGGTCAATATCCATCCCCCTCCCCCTAAGACTAGTGGTTTTCCTATGCGCATTACAATCACCCAGGGAGCTTTCAAAAATGCCATGTGCAGTTGTCAGCCAGACCAATCAAATCCAAATCTCTGATCCTATTTTGACACTCTTAGCCCTCCTTCCAGGAGCTTCTGAAGTGTAGTCAGGGTTGAGAACCAATGTCCAGGCCCACACATGGGCAGAGCTTGGGATCTGACTGCTTGGATTTAGTTTAATTCAGACTTTGCTCCCTGTGACCTTGGGCAACCTGCCTTTTCATTTCTGTGCTGCCTCAGTTTCCTCATCTGTCAGATTGGTTCATTGGAGTGTCTTTTTCATGTGAGGATTGAATGAGATAATCCATGCAAAGCACTTGGAACAGTGTCTGGCACAAAGTCTGTTTTAAATTAATGGTATTATTATTATTATTCTCTGTGTAGCTTTGTAGAAAGCTTGCCCTTCTCCCTTCAGGTTTTCCATCTGTGAAGGCACCTTGAGGTGTGGACTACCTGGTCTTAAAGGCGTCTTCCAGCTCCAACGTGCTCATGTTAACGTTAGTTGCCTGGTCTCAAGCCTTTGCTGCCTCCCCCACTCTTTCAGAAACCCAGCCCTGCCCATTTTGCATGGAGGCTGCAGCAAGCACATGCCAGGAGAACCAGGGACCTGCTTCTGTGGGTTGAGTCCAGCCTCTGATCATGGTGTTGACGCCGCTCACAGCCATAACATGCTGGGCTGTAGGAAAAGAAACTGCCCATGGTTGGGGGTGGTGGATGCAGCTCCAGCTGCCCCCAGAGAAATACAGAGGGGCCTGGGTGGGGGGCCCCTCAAAGAGGCGG
>SJYT01039240.1:157501-186231 GCA_006410635.1 Cephalophus harveyi | reverse complement strand
GGGGGGGGGGGGGACCCTGGCAGAGCAGGGGACCCCATGCCCACTTCCTACTAGTGCCCAGGGCACATGGTGCTGGTCTTGCCACCAACTGCCATTCTGCACCAATGCATAATTCATGCCCCCATGTGCCAATCTGTGCCAGCTTTAATTAGCTCCTAACTTTTTGTCATTCATTTTGCTGTGAATACCTTATAAATAAATGATGGGAGAGGGGAGCAGGGAGCGGGGCAGGAATGTGAGGGGAGGAGCCTGGCTCCTTAGGCCTCGTGGGGGAGGGATAAGCTTCCCGGGAGAGACTAGGGAAGCCATGCCCTCAGGGCACACCCCCTCACCCCCCCCAGGGACGGGGACTCGCCTATGCAGATGGGTGGCCCCAGCCCACCCCATTCGCCTTCCAGCCTTGCTCGTTCACAAGCAGCATCCAGCCGCCACAGCTGTGCCAGGCTCCAAGGGCCCACAAACTAAACTCAGGAGCACACATGCTTGGTTTATGGTGGCAGGCGCTGCCCCGGGAGAGGGGAGCGGGCGGGGTGCAGACAGGAAGCAACGAAGGGGCTCTGCCACAGCCCAGGGCTGGGAATCAGGGGGGTGGGCAGGAAGGGGAGAGGAGGCCGTTGTGGAGGGCGCCCAGAGGAGAGGCATTTCTGTCTATTAAAAATAATAATCGGCCCTCACAGGGATGAGAGGCTTGTTTGTGTTGTTTTGTTTTCACGGTTTATAAAGCACTTGAGCATGTGTTTTTCTCTTTCGTCCTGAATGGCAACCTTGGGAGGCCCTCGGGGAGGCTGGGGGCTCATTTACAACCGAGAAGACTGAGGCTCAGAGAATTTGGCTAAGACCCATTACATCCCCTGCCTCACCTCCATTCTTGGGGAAGGAAGGAGGGGAGGAAAGCACCCCAGTTGGGGCTGGAGGACCCAAGGGGAAGCCAGTTCAGTCCCAGGTGGTTTAATAGGCAGGCAGATTTAAAAGAGCAGACTTGGATTCCCTTGGCTCCTTTCCTCCCATTCTTTCTCATCGAGTGCCAGAGGGCCACCGGAGTATTTGGCATTTTAAGGCTACAGAGACAGTGAAGCAGAGGTGCCCGTTCCTCCAAGATGCCAGCCCAGGGCCACTGTGGGGCCATGAGTCTCTTCCTCTCCATCCTTTAACTCATCATACTCTTTAGTATCATCAGGCATCATACAGGGCATCTTTGCCTCCAAGCCCAGCCCCTCTGCCTCCAGCATCATTTGCTAAGTGACCCCCAGGCCCAGGTGTGGCAGACCAGGCCCTTCATGGTCCAGCCCGTGCCCTCTCCTGAGACTCCTCTCTCACCCCTCCCAGCACATCTTGGTCCAGCCCTACTGCTCCCCTACCTGAAGTCTCTAAACCATGTGATGCCCCCGTGATTTGGCACACACACAGCCCCTCTACCACAGATGCGCTTGCTGACCTCATCTGGCCAAGCACACTCATCTTACAAGGCTCTGCTTAAGTGGTCTCGCCTCTTGGAAGTCTTCCCCAGTTTTCTTGGTAGGGTGGACTGTAACCTATTTGGAGCCCCTCTGTCACTGCTGAACCTGGTCCTGGCTTTGAATAGCATTGTCTTATGCCTCCCAGCTACTTATTTCTGTAGCTGTCATTGCAACTGGACTGTAGCTTCTCTGAGGGCCAGAAGAGGTCATATGCTTCTCTGCATTCTCAGCCCCCAGTCCAGAGCCTGGCACACTGTGGACCTTCCAGGAATGCTTGCTAGATGAATGAACAAAGACACTGTCTCTGCCTTTGAGGCTCCTAAAGTCAAATGTGTCTCTGAGCTAAAGATGAACTTGAACCCATTACAGAGATGTGGCCACTTCTGGAGAAATATGGACAAGGTCATTCTGACATAGAAAGAGCCAATATATCAATTCTTTCTTTTCTATCTTTCCTTCCTCCCTTTCCCTCCCTCCCTTACTTCCCTCCCTCTTTCTTACTCTCTATTCCTTCCTTCCTTCCTTTTTTTCCTCTTTCTTTCCTTCTTTCTTAAATTTTGGAAAAGAAGGAATGGAGGTACCTTGGCAAATCTGACCCCATGTTGCACTGTAATCCCCTACAACTGACAGGAGAATCTTCATATGGTCCATACCTGGCTGCTGCAGCTGCTGCTAAGTCGCTTCAGTCGTGTCCGACTCTGTGCGACCCCACAGATGGGAGCCCACCAGGCTCCGCTATCAATGGGACTCTCCAGGCAAGAACACTGGAGTGGGTTCCATACCTGGCAGGGTTCTAATAGTTGCCAGCAACAGAAATAGACTCTGGCTAGCTGATGCAGAAAATGAGTTTGCTAGTTAGAGAAGGGAGAGTTCTTACAGAATCAAACAGAAGCTGGAGGATAGGCCCAGAATACAGAGAGGGACCAAAGAAGGCAGGTCACCAAGAACACGGCTGAGAATGAAGCCAGGTCAGGCCTCGAGAGCTGTCAGTCAGTGTTGGTACTTTCCATAACTTCTGAACTATTCTAACTAGTTCTAAACTTTGTGACTCTCTTCAAGGTTCAAAGTTGAGAGGGGAGCTTCTGATTGGCTGGCCTGGGCCACGTGCTGTGCCCTGTGGCCAGGAGAAGGGTGATGAAGTGCCTTCCCTTTCAGTTGTTACAGTTAGAGCAGGGCCTGGTCCCTCCTCAGCAGGGAGCTCCCCCCAGGAGGAGGGAGGTCTGCATGATGCTGGGCCCTGGGTTGGCAGCATCTCCATGGTTCTTTACGGTTGTCAAAGCGCTCTCTCACTGCCCCAGGAGGAAGGCTGGGTGGGCATCATGATTATACTTGCAGAAGTGGAAACCAGAGCTCAGAGAGGCCGAGAGACTTGTCCAAAGTCACATAAAGTGGTAAGAGGTGCCCCACAGGTTTGGGGGAGAGGCAAAGGTTTCCTACGGAGAGGCAGATGGGGAGAATTCTGAGCTCTTGGTGGACAACCCTGAAATGGTTTGAGAGATGGAAACTCCAGTCAGGAAGAAAGGCTAGCATTCCAGGGAATAATACCCTGGAGAGGAGAAGGCGCTGGCTCAGGGCATAGAGATTGAGTTCCCTTGACCAGCTCGGAGCCTCCTGCAGATGCTGCCATCTTGCATTTGGCTGCTTGGTGTGTGGATAGCAGGGCTGCTACTCACCTACAGGGTCAGAAGGCTTCCACGGCTCCCGCAGGGAGAGTCCACAGGCATGTCCCCAGACCTTGCTCACCCTCTTCCCTCCACCCGAGATGCCCCTGTGCTTTTGCCCCCTGTGGAATTCCTGTTCATCATAGCAAAACTCAGCCCTGAAGTCTCTTGGTCCAGACAGCTTTTCCGGACTCAACTTTCCTGAGAATCCATCACCCCTCTCTCCTTGGACTACCTCTCTGCTTTGTGACACTTACCTTGTCAGCCTGTACCTGATTTATATATCCGTCCCCTCTTGGATTGGGAGTGCCTCAAAGACAGCCCGTTATTCATAGCCGTGTCCCCAGTGTGCAGTGGGGGCTTGTTCCTAGCAGATCCATTCCCGACTCCCCTGCTATGCTTCAAATCACAGCAGGACTGACCCCAAATCCCACGTGGGTCTGCAGCTTCTGGCTGGGGTCAGCCAAAGAGAGGTGCTGGGGGAGGCCAGAGCTGGGGGGACAGAAGCCAGCGTGTCTCTTCTTCATCCTTGACCTCAAGCAGTGTCTCTGGTAGCAACTGTGTCTCTGGCTCCCACCTGCCAGCTCCACTGTGCTCCCATCCTGTGCTGTGTGACCCTGATCCTGGTGACTGCTTCCTCTCTTCGTCCCTCCAGGGTGGAAGCTGCTAGGGTGGGTAGCAGCTTTCTGCTGTTGCTGAACTGAGTCACCTCATCATCCCCTATTTGAATTCTCAGCTCTTCCATCACTGTGTGACCACAGTTGCTCTGAATCCCCTATTACACGCTCAAAGCAGTTCTGTGGGTGGGCTGCACTCAGACAGACACCCCAGGTCCTAGCACGGTTCTTGGCGCAGAGCGGGCACTTGACAAATGCTTGTGGAATAACAGTGGCTGCCCAAGAATTTCTATGAACAGAAGTAGGATGCCCACATTGGAGGAGGTGAATTCAGCTGAATTCAGGGCTGTTCTGCTCACTTGTAAAATGACCGCAGAAAGCCTGGGGAGTCGTAGTTTGAGAAGAGGTGGCAAACCAGAAAGAAAGAAGGATTTAAGATTGGAGAAACTTTGAAGAGCACCTCTTCTAGTAGTTTCATTTTATGAATGAGGAACAGGAGTCTTAAGAGTAGTCACGTCTAGGTCAAAACCAGTTAGAGAGCTGTCTGAAATTCAGAAACCAGATCTCCCAACTCCTGGCTCCATCGCCATCTGGAACTGTGACTCCCTGAGACCTGTCAGACCACGTCTCCAGCCCTGCCTTTTGTCCTCAGGCCCCAGACTCACGTGTCCAGTGGCCTCCCTGACTCTGCACTCAGTCATTGCACTGGCCTCTCACGCTCTACACACCCTGGCAGGGAGTGGGGCGGGGGGCTCGCTTCTCTTCCCTCTTGATCCTCTTCCCTCGCTCCCCATCTCAGGGAATAGCACCCTATCCATTTATCTCCACAAGCCAGTAACCCGGGGTCTCCATGAAGTTTCCCTCTCTCCCCCAGCATCACTCCATCTCCCAGGTCTGTAGATTTTTCACCTCCTGAGTATCCCTTCCCTCCATTTCTACATCACCACCCCAGGCCAGGACTATGATACCTGGACAGCTGAGATAGCTTACAGAGATGTGAGCTCTGGGGTGGGGGATGGGGGTGGGGGGAATTTGTGTGCATACATTTCTGTGTGTGTTTTATTCACTGTTGTATCCCAGTGTTAAGATTCCCAGGGGTTAGCAACTTTTTTGTAAAGGGCCAGATAGTAAATATCTTACGCTTTGCGTACTGAAGAATCTCTGTTGCAACTCCTTAACTCTGCAGTTTTACTGTAAAAGGAGCCATACCCTGATGGGCATGTCTATGTTCTGCTAAAACTCTCTGTACAAAAATGGATTTGGTCTGAAATGTGAGGTTTGTTCCTGGTTGAGAACTTCCTGGCACACAGTAGATGGTAACTAAATACTTCTAACTGAAGGAAGATGCTCTTATCATCTATCACCTCCCAATCAATTCCCTGTTTTTCCTATTTTCATGACACTCCCACCCCTCAACCTCCACCCCAACCATCTGCTTCAAGCCTCCACTCCTAGGATAGAGATCCAACCCTGATTAAGCCAACATGCTCTGTGCGTCTGGGCCCTGCCCCCTCTGTAGCTTTACGCTCGCTGACCTCCTCACCCTTTGCAGTGCCCCAGCCCTTCTAGACTTCCTTCCCTTCCTTATGTATACCAGTTCCTTCCCACCAGGAGGCCTTTGCACATACTGTTTCTTCTGCCTAAAACCCACTCTCTCTCTCCCCATCGTGCATCCCTCAGATCTCAACTCAGTGTTATCTCCTCCAAGAAGTCTTCCCTGGTCCCCTAGGCCAGGTACCATTAAAACATGCCTCTTCCTAGCACCGATTCTGACTGTAATTTTACCTGATTATGTGTTTCATTGACTGTTTTTCCCGTTAGAGAAGCTCTGCAAGGTACAAGGACCAAGCCTATTTCTTCCTCTGTCACATCCCCAGAACCAACGGAGAAGGCGATGGCACCCCACTCCAGTACTCTTGCCTGGAAACTCCCATGGACGGAGAAGCCTGGTGGGCTGCAGTCCATGGTGTCGCTTGGAGTCAGGCACTATTGAGCTACTTCACTTTCACTTTACACTTTCATGCATTGGAGAAGGAAATGGCAACCCGCTCCAGTGTCCTTGCCTGGAGAATCCCAGGGACGGAGGAGCCTGGCGGGCTGCTGTCTATGGGGTCACACAGAGTCGGACGCGACTGAAGCGACTTAGCAGCAGCAGCAGCAGCATATAGTAGCAATAATGAGTAAATGGTAAAGAACGGGAGCTTTGGAAGCAGGCAGGTTCAGTACCTGACTCCACCACATGGGTAACTCATGCACCTCCCTGCTGCTGCTAAGTCACTTCAGTCGTGTCTGACTCTGTGAGACCCCATAGACAGCAGCCCGCCAGGCTCCGCCATCCCTGGGATTCTCCAGGCAAGAACACTGGAGTGGGTTGCCATTTCCTTCTCCAATGCATGAAAGTGAAAAGTGAATGTGAAGTCACTCAGCCGTGTCCGACTCTTGGCGACCTCATGGACTGCAGCCTACCAGGCTCCTCCGTCCATGGGATTTTCCAGGCAAGAGTCCTGGAGTGGGTTGCCATTGCCTTCTCCACATGCACCACCCTAAAGCCCGTTTTATTCCAGTAAAACCACGCTAATGACACACCTACCAGAAATGAAGTCAGGCCAAAAGTCTCAGCCCAGGGCCTGACTCCAGGCAGCTATTGTCAATATGCTGATACAGGTCCAGACATCCAGTCATATGATAAATGGTTAAAAGAATTCAGAAGGTTTAGCCCTGGGAGGTAAGGATCAAGGTCAGGGAATGGCCATCTTCAACATGCCAATATAGACTCTTCCTGTTTCTAGCTGTCTGGAAAAGTCATGAAGTCTCCATCCTTACACATGTGCAAAAAGAAACTGGAAGACCCTTATTCCGGTGTGCACCCGGCATGGGTGAGGGTGCTCAGGTACAGCGCAGGTCTTCTAATTCGGGGCCCCTCATTTGTGAGCAGCTGGGGACACAGCTTTGACTGATGGCGAGGGCACAGACGGGAGAGTACGAGTGGGGTAGGCGGAGGCAGCTGGTTGAGCCAACACAGCTAAGTGGTCCCAATGACTGGAGGGACAGCCCCGCTCGGGGCTCAGCGCGACTTTGGGAGCAGAGAGGGGGCGCTTAAAGCCAACAGATGGCGCAGGCTTACCTAGACCCGGGCGCCCGCTCGTTCTGGCTTCCCAGGAGCGTTTCTCCGTTCCGCCCGAGGCCAGCCTGGCCCCCACCCCTCTGCGGGACAGTGGGCGGCCCTGCGGAGCACGGCTCCCGCATGCTCCTGGGGCCGCTTTCTCCGGCTTCCTCCTTGCCCCTTTGGGGGATTCGTCGAGTTGCCACAGCAGCCGGTGCCATGACATCGGCAGAGGGCAGTTTCGCCAGCACTGAAATATTCATGCCCTGAGCGCCTGGCCCCGGCTTCGCGCTGCTCCCGGGGGTCCGAGCGGGGTCAGGGGTGGGGGGCTCAGGGATCCTGGCGCCCGCCGTGGTGGGAAGGTGGGCGGCGGGGCGCGGCGGGGCGGGCAGGGGCTGGGCGAGGCGGAGGGGAGGGAGGGAGCGTCAGGAGGCGGGGCCTGGGTGGCGGGGGCCGAGCAGGGCGGAGGAAGCGAGGGAAAGTTGATCGCGGACTTGAGCCGCGGCGGCGGCTCCGGAAAGAGGGGCGCGGGCTGCGAGCGAGATGCTCGGTGAGAAGACGCGTCCGACGGCTGCCGGGCGCTGATCCCGGCTGGGCGGGGCGGTCCGGCCCTGGGCATGGGGCGCCGAGGTGCCGGGCTTCGGGACGATTGGGGCGCGCCTCGTCTGATCCCGCGGCGCGCCTGAAGTTGCGGCCGGCAAGCGGCCAACAGCGAGCGGGCGGCCGAAGGGGACCCAGGAGCGGCCAGCGCGCCGCGGATGAGCCTTCGCACCGGCGGCGAGACGCGGCGGTGGTCAGCACTCGAGCAGGCGGCCTTCCGGGGCCGATCCAGCGGAGAGCAGAGCCCAGGCGCGGCGCCGCTGGGCACATGCACACGGTACCAAGAGCCACGCACCGCCCCTTCCCTCCCCGCTTCCCTCGCCTTCTCCGAGCCGTTCACCCGCCACGCGGTGGGAAAGTTGGAGCTGTGGGGTCGCGACCGTAGCCGCCGAACCACTTGTTCTCGGCACGGCCATCGCCCTCGGCGGGCGCCCGGGGCCTCCTTCCACCCCCGGCTCCCAGCCAGCATCCTGCGTCCCACTCCGCAGCTGGACGCGCGGCAACTTTGATTCCTGGCAACTCGAATTCCCTCCGCGTTGGCCTTGGGAGGAAAGGCACTCCACTTCCCACCTCGCTTCCTGGACCTGGGAACGTTCGTGCGCTTTGCTTTCTGCGCCTTAGAGAGGGTCTGGGTCTGGGGTGGGGAGAATTTCGAGGGCAAAGAGGGCGTTGGGGTCGGATCTCGTCTCCTTCTGCGCTCTGGGTCCCCCTTTGGACAGTGGAGATGGGGTGGGGCACACCCCCACCGCGGGGTAGGCGTCGGCACTGGAGGGACCTAAAGTCATGTAGCTCTCCCCTCCCCTCATCACCTCTCTGTGCCCGTCAGAGACCCCAAAGGACTCCTGCGTCCTCTGCGCTCTGGGCCGGCTATGGGAAGACGCACCCCTCGAGGAGCAGGGAGCCTGTGCGGCTCGCGCTTTGCCTTCCCCGGCCACCGGCAGTGCTGGTTATCCCCAGGGGCTTGAGCTCAGGAACGCAGCCCCTGTCTCCCCTGCAGGTCAGCCCGGGACGCCTGCAGAACCCGTGCGTGCCAAGGTGGTGGCGGCACGAGCCGGAGGGCACTCAGTGCCTTGCTTTCCCGCGGAGCCAGCACCTAGAGCCGCTACCTCCGTGCCTCCGGCCGAGATCCTGTGCCCTTGCCGCCGGCCACCGGCCCCTGCGACCCTAACCCGCAGCCCTTGTGCAGTCAGCAGCCCACTAGGGGCAAATTAGCCTTTCCTGGGTAGTAGCACGCCCAACCCTCCCCAGTAATTCAGAGAGCAGCGCCTGCCTCTTTTTTCACGCCTTGCCTTCATACCAGAGAAAGCATTGACCCTTACCTTTCAGCCGCTTAGCAAGTACCCCCGCCCCAATTTGGATTGGATTTTGAAATCAGCTGGAGAGGCACAGGGGGAGTGTGTGTGGGGGGCGGGGCCGGGGGGATGTGGATGTGGGTGTGTGTGTGTTGGGTGGAGTCAGACAGTTGCCCAGAGGAGAATTAAGCTACCCAGGGTGGGGTGGGCTGGAAAAGCCTGGCTGGGGCCAGGAAGAGAGGTGCTGATGAGTCAGCCCGTTTATGGGGGAGACCAGGCTTGGAGTTAATGTTTGGTTCATGGTGCAGGGGTAAGTGCACTGCGGTCAGCACCTGTGAGGGTGGTCAGCACCTGTGAGTCTGGGTTAACAGATGTCACTATGCGCTGGAGGGGCTTGGAGGAGGCCCCTTAACCGGGGGAACTGGGATGCTTGGTGCTGTCCGGGGAGAGTGGGAATGCAGAGTGGCTGAACGGCAGAGAGGGAGAGTACCCTGTGGGCTGGAAAGGTGACACTACAGAAGAGACTGGTGTGAGCCAGGTGGCTCTGCTCTGGGTGGTGGAGAGCTTCGTGAGTGTGTGAGAGGCCCAGAGCTGACTGACATCCTGGCCTCCTCTGGGCTGAGCCCCAATATACACGTCTGCCTCCACCTTCCTGACCCCCTCAAAAAGCTGGGCTTCTCACATCTGCTTACCAAAGAGGTTAATTTGAGGGTTATGATGGTGGATGGTCCTGGTTGCCTCCCAGGTATTCCCTCTGCCCAACAAGCAACCTCACCTGCAAACTCACCATTTGAGGTTCGTTTCTTTGAGCTTAATATTTTGAAGGGCGCCTTTCTGAAGCCCTAATTTAAAAGGCATATACTTCTGGGAGGTGAAGGTCTAGTAGAGCCTTGCTGCTCTGAGTGTGGCCTGTGGACCTGCGGCATCAGCATCATCTAGGAACTTGTTAGAAAGCAGACTCTCGCACCCCACTCCAGACCTCTTGAATCAGAATCTGTGTTTGACAAGATCCTTGAGAGGTTTGTTTTATTGGTAAAGTTTGAGAAGCCCTGCTCCACAGTACCTTCTCAGGAGTGAGCATTTCACAGCCCCTGTCTCTTATACACATCTGAGGCGGGGTCTGGGTGGCGGGGGCCGAGCAGGGCGGAGGAAGCGAGGGAAAGTTGATCGCGGACTTGAGCCGCGGCGGCGGCTCCGGAAAGAGGGGCGCGGGCTGCGAGCGAGATGCTCGGTGAGAAGACGCGTCCGACGGCTGCCGGGCGCTGATCCCGGCTGGGCGGGGCGGTCCGGCCCTGGGCATGGGGCGCCGAGGTGCCGGGCTTCGGGACGATTGGGGCGCGCCTCGTCTGATCCCGCGGCGCGCCTGAAGTTGCGGCCGGCAAGCGGCCAACAGCGAGCGGGCGGCCGAAGGGGACCCAGGAGCGGCCAGCGCGCCGCGGATGAGCCTTCGCACCGGCGGCGAGACGCGGCGGTGGTCAGCACTCGAGCAGGCGGCCTTCCGGGGCCGATCCAGCGGAGAGCAGAGCCCAGGCGCGGCGCCGCTGGGCACATGCACACGGTACCAAGAGCCACGCACCGCCCCTTCCCTCCCCGCTTCCCTCGCCTTCTCCGAGCCGTTCACCCGCCACGCGGTGGGAAAGTTGGAGCTGTGGGGTCGCGACCGTAGCCGCCGAACCACTTGTTCTCGGCACGGCCATCGCCCTCGGCGGGCGCCCGGGGCCTCCTTCCACCCCCGGCTCCCAGCCAGCATCCTGCGTCCCACTCCGCAGCTGGACGCGCGGCAACTTTGATTCCTGGCAACTCGAATTCCCTCCGCGTTGGCCTTGGGAGGAAAGGCACTCCACTTCCCACCTCGCTTCCTGGACCTGGGAACGTTCGTGCGCTTTGCTTTCTGCGCCTTAGAGAGGGTCTGGGTCTGGGGTGGGGAGAATTTCGAGGGCAAAGAGGGCGTTGGGGTCGGATCTCGTCTCCTTCTGCGCTCTGGGTCCCCCTTTGGACAGTGGAGATGGGGTGGGGCACACCCCCACCGCGGGGTAGGCGTCGGCACTGGAGGGACCTAAAGTCATGTAGCTCTCCCCTCCCCTCATCACCTCTCTGTGCCCGTCAGAGACCCCAAAGGACTCCTGCGTCCTCTGCGCTCTGGGCCGGCTATGGGAAGACGCACCCCTCGAGGAGCAGGGAGCCTGTGCGGCTCGCGCTTTGCCTTCCCCGGCCACCGGCAGTGCTGGTTATCCCCAGGGGCTTGAGCTCAGGAACGCAGCCCCTGTCTCCCCTGCAGGTCAGCCCGGGACGCCTGCAGAACCCGTGCGTGCCAAGGTGGTGGCGGCACGAGCCGGAGGGCACTCAGTGCCTTGCTTTCCCGCGGAGCCAGCACCTAGAGCCGCTACCTCCGTGCCTCCGGCCGAGATCCTGTGCCCTTGCCGCCGGCCACCGGCCCCTGCGACCCTAACCCGCAGCCCTTGTGCAGTCAGCAGCCCACTAGGGGCAAATTAGCCTTTCCTGGGTAGTAGCACGCCCAACCCTCCCCAGTAATTCAGAGAGCAGCGCCTGCCTCTTTTTTCACGCCTTGCCTTCATACCAGAGAAAGCATTGACCCTTACCTTTCAGCCGCTTAGCAAGTACCCCCGCCCCAATTTGGATTGGATTTTGAAATCAGCTGGAGAGGCACAGGGGGAGTGTGTGTGGGGGGCGGGGCCGGGGGGATGTGGATGTGGGTGTGTGTGTGTTGGGTGGAGTCAGACAGTTGCCCAGAGGAGAATTAAGCTACCCAGGGTGGGGTGGGCTGGAAAAGCCTGGCTGGGGCCAGGAAGAGAGGTGCTGATGAGTCAGCCCGTTTATGGGGGAGACCAGGCTTGGAGTTAATGTTTGGTTCATGGTGCAGGGGTAAGTGCACTGCGGTCAGCACCTGTGAGGGTGGTCAGCACCTGTGAGTCTGGGTTAACAGATGTCACTATGCGCTGGAGGGGCTTGGAGGAGGCCCCTTAACCGGGGGAACTGGGATGCTTGGTGCTGTCCGGGGAGAGTGGGAATGCAGAGTGGCTGAACGGCAGAGAGGGAGAGTACCCTGTGGGCTGGAAAGGTGACACTACAGAAGAGACTGGTGTGAGCCAGGTGGCTCTGCTCTGGGTGGTGGAGAGCTTCGTGAGTGTGTGAGAGGCCCAGAGCTGACTGACATCCTGGCCTCCTCTGGGCTGAGCCCCAATATACACGTCTGCCTCCACCTTCCTGACCCCCTCAAAAAGCTGGGCTTCTCACATCTGCTTACCAAAGAGGTTAATTTGAGGGTTATGATGGTGGATGGTCCTGGTTGCCTCCCAGGTATTCCCTCTGCCCAACAAGCAACCTCACCTGCAAACTCACCATTTGAGGTTCGTTTCTTTGAGCTTAATATTTTGAAGGGCGCCTTTCTGAAGCCCTAATTTAAAAGGCATATACTTCTGGGAGGTGAAGGTCTAGTAGAGCCTTGCTGCTCTGAGTGTGGCCTGTGGACCTGCGGCATCAGCATCATCTAGGAACTTGTTAGAAAGCAGACTCTCGCACCCCACTCCAGACCTCTTGAATCAGAATCTGTGTTTGACAAGATCCTTGAGAGGTTTGTTTTATTGGTAAAGTTTGAGAAGCCCTGCTCCACAGTACCTTCTCAGGAGTGAGCATTTCACAGCCCTTGGTGAAAGAGTGTCAAAAAGGTCGCTGGATAAGAATGTAGGTTTGAGGATGAGATTGAGACTGGAACTTCTTTTCCTGGACATTTATGGTAGGGTTGGGTTAATTGTCCACTGCTGTCTCCTTCAGGGTATTCCCTGCTAGTGCCAGGAGGGGAACTGTGTTTTGGGCATCTTTAGACAGATTCAAGCAGCAGTTCAGTTTTCTGTGTAATTAAAACACTGCCGTGTGTGCTGCGCATGGGCCCGTAGGAAGTGGGCGGAAGGGGCAGGGTTTTTGGAAGCTGGATAAACTGCTCTGCCTCTAGGAGACCTGGGGTTGGGTAGATGCTGTCCCTTAAGGAGAAAGAATTAAGGAGCTGTCCTCCACTTCATCTGTCCCTCCCAAATGAATGGAATGACCCATCAATCACACCTCTCCACGGTCTTCAGGATTTATGCAGAGGGAGCTGCAGAAATGCTAATTTGGGGCAGTCAGCAGAGGAGAGGATGCCAGCCAAGCTCCACTCTTAATTACCCCTGCCACCAGCCCAGGCTGGACACCCCATTTCTGCCACCCAGTGCCCTGGGAGGCCCCTAGGCCCAAGAAACAGGATGATGCCAAGGCATGGTGCACATCCCCACTCATGGTCCTCTGGAGGAATAATGGTGACCCTGACGCCAGCAAGGCTGGCCTGAGACTGGGGATCTGAGGACTTCAGAGCCTTGGTGGGGCCAACGATATCACAGGTGAAAGATTATGGCATGACTCGCGCACCCTAGACCTACTTAAGAGGACTGTCCTTCCTCTGTGCTGGCCTTTTTGCCAGGAGGCAGAGTGGCCGGGGGGAGCTGTGGGAGAACGTGGGTTGGCATGGTCATGGAACCAACAGACAGTGACACTCATGTGAAAGATACCTTCATCCGTGAGTTCAAAAACAACTTGGTCAATAGAAGTCTTACTGTTTCCTAGAACCCTCAGGTTTTAAACAAAATTCATTGTTTTAAAACGTGAAGGTGATTTTTTTTTTTTAGCAAATTAATTTAACTGCCTTTGTTCATTTTTTAAAAAATTATTTTTGAGCCTTGATTTGAGTTTTTCTTGGCCCCAGGTAATCCTATTTGTCCATTTAATTGGTGTGCAAAATTATTTGTGAGTTGGACCCTGCCGGAGGGGTTATTTCAGAATGGGGTTATTTTGCCTCCAGTGGAAGAGAAGCGGGGAGGGGAACAGGCTCTTCTGGGCTCCAGCCCCCTGCACCAGTGTGGACAGTACCGTGAGTCAGGTGGGTGGGAGGGGCGGTTAACTCCCCAGCTGTGTCTTCCTCACTCCCGGCCCTAACATCGCACTTTGCCCTACTCTGCAGTGGTCTGTTCTCTCACTAGACCGTGAGCTCCTTCAGCAGGAGCTGTATCTTATTCTTCCTTGTATCTGCAGGGACTGATGCTTAATCACTGTCCACTGACTCAGTGGCTATTACATTGGCATCTAGTATGCCTATAACCGGTTTTAACTATTCACATTGATTCCGTTCAGACTGGGCAGCTAGCGCCCATCTCGCTGTATCCTGGGCTCTGGGCAAATGCCTTTGGAGTAGAGGCAGAAACTCATGTGGCCAGAGGGGCTGGGAAGCTGACCAGAGAGTAAAGCAGGGCGGGGCGTGGTGGGGACTGTGGAGAATAGAAAAGCACAGGTCCCACGGAAAAGGCACAGCTGCAGGCAAAACCCACCTGTATGACAGAAGTCAGAATCGTGGCTACGCCAGGGTGTGATGACTAGGGCTCAAGGGTTGCTTTCGGAATGCTGGAAATTTCCATATCTTGATCTGACTATCTGCAAGAGTGGTGAGTGATCATTTGTGCAGAAGAGTCAATTCAGAAGAATTAGAGCATTTATGGAGATAAATAGAAGCATATTTATTTTGGTTCAATAGGAAAATAGCTTTATTGAATTCCATAAGGCAGAAAATGCATACCCTTACCAACGCTATTGACTAGAAGGGTGTCAGTGAGAAACTTGGCATATTTAAGAAGTAGCCACATGGAGATAGCTTTCTAGTCTTTCATCGTGAAATGTAATCTGGTTCTGTCCCGGGGAGTGGTACGGGCTGCTGCTGCTGCTGCTTTCTGGCTGTGTATTTGGGCCTCAGCAATCATGCTCCTGGGGCTCTGTCTCCCTTCAGCAGTGACAGTCTGCGGGGCTCCGTGCATTGTTGGGGGCTCGGGGCTAGCAGACGTCTGTCCCCAGCCCCAGGGCCCTCGGGCGGTGACACCGAGAGTGACACAGCAGGCTCAGGCTTAGCGTTTGTAGTTTTGATCTTTCCTTTGCAGAGTCTAACAGCTCATGCAAGAGTTGGTTATTATTATGATCATAAACCTGTTCCCTTCCAGATTTTTGTGAGGCAGCTTGGAGGCAGATAGAGCTTCTATTCCTGAGCTAAGGCTAAGGCCTTGCCCAGGCCTTAGTTTTCTCAGTGGTTGAATGGGAATAATTTCCAATTACACTGCAGGCTTGCCGTCAGCATTAATAAGAAGGAAACTCTACAGAAAGCCTTTTGTGCAGGGCCTGGCACATGGTACACATGCAGAATGTGGTAGCTTTTTTATTATCCCTTTTCGATTCAGTCATGTGTTAGGCACACTGTATTCCAGCAAAGAGATGAAACCTCCTCTTATTTTGAGAGTTGGACAATCTATAAGTTCTTAAATCGAGTTCTGCCTGAGGATGTATGCATGTGTGGTTGTGGTTTTTCATTTTGCATTAATTATTAGCAACATTAAAAAATGGCATTTTCGTAATAAAGAGTTAGATTTCTGGCATATCTGGCTAGAACAGGCAACACTGGGTCTGTGTTCCCAATTGACAGTAATTGGTTAGGGCTGAGTTGCAGCCACCCCCTTTTATTTATTTGTATTTTTTATTTAAAAAATGCTTTGAGGGTTATATACATACAATAAAGTAAACAGATCTTCAATGAAAGTGATGGGTTTTTGCATATGTGTGCACGTGTGTAACCCTAGCTGGATCTGATGCATCCTTGGTGGCTTGATGAGGCTTCCTCAGGCCATCTCCTGCTCTTTGTGTGTGTGTGTGTGTGTGTGTGTGTGAGAGAGAGAGATACTCTTATTTTACGTGATAGCATATTATAATCAAGTAATGTAATTGCAGAGTTTCCTATAGCATTACTTTTAGAGACTGTTTAGCTTTTCGTTATATTCACTGAAGTAGCCACTATCATGATTTTGCTCTGGCCTTTGTCAGCACGTGGGTTTCACAGGTGCGCTGATAGCCTTCAGCTCTCCGCAGTCTCCACCATTCCCTGTTGCCTCACATCCCACCCCATTTATTTACACTACATCCTGGCCTCTTTAGCCATGTGAATTTGTGACATCTATGCCAAGGGCTAGAAGAGCCCTTAGAAACTAGCTGGATGTACCATGTACCACGTTACAGGTACAGAAACTGAGGCTCACAGTCAGGGAGTGGGCTGCTTGTAGACCCTCTCCTGGCGTGAGGTGGGCCTGGGCAGCGGCTAATCAAGGGCAGAACCCGGCTACTTCCACCCCAGCATGAAGCCAGGCAGACCGTCCTCTCTTGGTCCCTTGGCAGCCAGGGCCTGACCCTGCAATCACAGTCACCCAGAGCCTCCCGCAAGCTGATCAGCCTAAGAGGGAGGGAGTCCTTCCTGAAGATGTATCTTCCCCAGGACAGGCTGTTAGCGTGCTGCCTTCCTCTTTAAAGGCCATGCTCCATTTGCAGAGGACCTGCAATGCCATTTGTGACAAGGGCCCTGTGTACCACCTTGATTGTGTCTGTTTCTGAAAGGAAGGCTGTAATTTGGGAGCCAGTGAAATCAAGGGAGGGAAATAGAGGATAGCAAAAGAGAGGGAGAAAGGGAGGGAAGGGAGAGAAAACAAAAGCGGTGGCTGGGACTATGTCTGAGTCTTCATTTGTAGTGCTGGTCCGGCCCTAGGAAATGCTGGCTTTTCCTGGCTTCAGGGTGGGCTGGGTCCCTGCAAGGGCTTCCCTTTAGCTCTGCCCCTCTTCTGCTCTTTGCTACAGAGATAAGAGACTCCCTGCCTGGGGCTTACCCAGGGCTTCACTCTCCAGTCCTCTGCATCCCTTCCCTGGCTCTCACCTGCCCTTGCCCTGGGAGGAGACTAATTCTGACCTTTTCTCCTGGGGCCAGAAGAGCTGCTATCTTCAGGGACCGGTGGTGACAGAACTGTAAGCCAGGCCTCTCTCTGTCCCTTCTACAGAGGCCTGAGGCTTTGTCTTAGGAGAGGCATGGGTAGATTGCCACAGGAAAACCAGCATGTGTTGGACAGTGGGGCAGGAGGTCCTTCCTTTGTGTTTTAGGGTCCCACATCCATTGTTGGGGAGACCTTTCATTTAGCAATTAGGTCAACCAATACTGAGCATCACCTGTGTACCAGGCTTATCTAGTGACTGCGGATTTATGCTGAGCATCTACAGCAGTGCTGTTTAATAGAAATACAATTCAAGCCACACATGCAAGTCACATACATGGTTTTAAATTTTCTGGCAGCTATTTTAAAAAATTGAAAGAAATAGATGACATGATTTTTGATCATCTATTTAACCCAGTGTATCCAAAATATTACCATTTAGCAATAATCAATATGACAAACTATTAATGAGATCTTTTACATTCTTCTTTTTTTTTTAATCAAGATTTTGGAATTTTGTGTGTGTTTCACATTTATAGCACTTCTCAGCTGGACTCAGCACATTTCAAGTGCCCATTGGCCATGTGTGGCTGGTGGCTACTGTGCTGAACTGGGGGAGATAGATAATAAATACACACTCAAGACAATTACAGATGGTCAGGAGAGCTACAGAGAAAACAGAGGATCATTGACAAGCGAAAGGCAGAAGACAGAGGAATTGGGGAAGGCTTCTTGGAGAATGGGAAGATGTGGTCTAGCTCCATGGACCTGAGCCCTGGCAGGGCTGGGGAGTGGGGTGGGAGGTGGGGAGGGGCCCGTGTGTCCTCAGGCAGCCCCCCAGTATCCCACAGCACCTTGGTTACCAAGCATGGGATTAAATATCCCCTCTCCTTAGAAGACCCAAGCAGAGGGGGCCTGGAACTGCTAGCAGTGTTTCAGAAAAGCACCTTATCTCTCTCCCTCTGTGTGTGTGTGTGTGCGTGCGTGTGTGTGTATACGTGTGTGTCTCATTTTCTATGCATACTTTCTAAGAGAAAGATAAGGAATAAGTTCATCTTTCTGCTGCTTTTTACATTTGGGAGTTTTCCAAGCAAGAAGGCCATTGGCTGGGAAAGCTGAGGAAGTTGGGGCACCCTGGAGCAGTTGGGGTTGTGTCCTCTGGAGGAGAGGGTCTGGCCTGTCCAAAGTAGCGGGGCTTGGATGTCAGGGGGCTGCTGGTGCTTAGCAGACCTGAAGGCCCATTTTTTTCCTGCTGGACTGGAATGGGAGGAGAACTGGGAGGGGATCTTGGGGCCTGCAAGAAGTGCCATGGACAGAGCGCTCTGGGGCTGGGTAAAGGCAGACCCTCCTTGCTGTCTGGACTTTACCTGATTGACCTGGGCCAGGGTGAACATTCAGGTGCCCACAACATCCAGTCTATCTGGGCAGCTGGTGTAAGAGAGCAAGGCTGGCTATGCGGATACTGGGCAAATTGCACATGCTCACCCCATGTAACGGAGAAGGCAATGGCAACCCACTCCAGGACTCTTGCCTGGAAAATCCCATGGATGGAGGAGCCTGGTAGGCTGCAGTCCATGGGGTCGCTGAGTCAGACATGACTGAGCGACTTCACTTTCATGCATTGGAGAAGGAAATGGCAATCCACTCCAGTGTTCTTGCCTGGAGAATCCCAGGGACGGGGGAGCCTGGTGGGCTGCCGTCTGTGGGGTCGCACAGAGTCGGACACGACTGACGTGACTTAGCAGCAGCAGCCCCATGTAAAAGAGAGCACCACTGCTGTGGTTTTTGCCTGTGGTTATAAAGCAGCATGCAGGGTAAGTGTGGTTAGACACTTCGACTTCTCAAAATTCTCTGGAAATCTAGATTTAAAAACTACAAAATTGTATTTCAAATGTTAGCAACCAGTTCAAGTATTTAAAAACACCATGAAGCCATTCATTCATTGGTCAAATTTTTATTGAGCCCTTACTGTGTGCCAGACACTGTTTTAGGCCTCTGGGGTCTGTCAGTGGCTCCCAGTTCAGTTCATTTCAGTCGCTCAGTCGTGTACGACTCTTTGGGACCCCATGGACTGCAGTATGCCAGGCCTCCCTGTCCATCACCAACTCCTGCAGTTTACTCAAACTGTGTCCATTGAGTCGGTGATGCTCCACCCTTGTGTAATATATATTGTTGGGAAAGGCCCTCATGTAAGCTGCGTGTAGCCCACAGATGGCCAGTTGATATATGATCTTTGTCATAAACGTAGAGTTTCAGGGATGAAAATAACATCAGGAAGCGTTTATTAAACACTTACTGTGTGACAGCCCCTGGGCTTGGCACTTCATATAAGACCCCTTGCTTAGTCCTGACAACAACTGAATGAGACAGGGACTTCCGCTGGTTGTAGTTTACAGATGAGAAGTCAGGCACAGAGAGGTGAAGCCATTTACCCAGAGTCACAGACTTAGTAGGCAGTGGGGTGTCATTTGCCCAAGGCAGTCTGAGTCCTTAATCCTTACTATGTTCTTCTCACTGTACTGTTCTTAGAGAGGGCTAGAGCCAGATCCCTGCTTAGACAGATGGAAACTGCATCTGGAAAAGACAAGTGAGCCCCGCTGGGTCTGCACAGAGGCAGTGACAGGTATGGGCTTTCAATCCAGGCCCGTCAGGTGTGTGTATTGCCATGTGGACTTCACCTGTGATTGACTCCGCCCTGGGGCTGGACATTCAGGTGCCTACAGCACTCAGGCATTTAAGAGCAGGGCTGGGCCGTGATTTAACATCCATGGGAGTAAATGAGGGGGACAGCTCACCAGCTTAGACTACAGGTCCTCTGCTTGGATCAGGTTGCCCCATGTGGGAAGGCCAGGCACGTCAGTGCTCTCTGCTCTTGCCTAGACTGGAGACCCCAGCCTGACCTCAGCTGTAAAACCAGCGGGGTCGAATGCAATGACTTTTGTGGTTTAATCTCTGCCCCACACCTTCCTGCTGCTGTTGGCCAGGCTTGCTGGTGAACTGCCCTCAGTATTTCTGGCCAAACTTTAATCCTGGCCTGGCTCTGGGTCCTGACCTGAGTGACTAGAGGACCATAGATTCAACTTGTAGTTTCCTTGTGGTGCTGTACCTATGGTAACTATGAGGCAGAGGAATATGTGTGAACAGTGAAGAAAGATGCCCCTGGCAGGCTTGGGGAAGACTGCATGACAGTTCTTACATTGGCTCAAGTGCTTTCATCCTCTGAGCCACAGTGTTCTCAGCAGAAGGAAAAACCCTTCTGACCCTTGATTCGGGGAGGAAGGGGCTCTTGTGAGATATAGGAAGGTACTTGGCTAAATGAATTGTGATATACAGACAGCTCAGTAAAAAAATATTTTTGAGTTATCATTATGCATTAATGACTTGAACTATGCAGGATTTACAAGAGACATGCAGATAGATATGTAAATATCACAAACACCTCTAAATTCCAACAGCAGTGTCTTTGAATGGCTCGATAGCTTATGTCCAGCAACTTGACACCCCTCTTTGGGGAAAGCGTGTAAGTCAACAGATCAAGGGGCTACAGTTTGCGGGCACTGTGCAAGGCACCGAAAGTCCAACAGCTTTCACAACTATTCAGAGTACCATATTTGGGCCAATCTGATGTGTGTGTGTGCATATGTGTGTGTGAGAGAGAGAGAGACAGCGCCCTATAGCCCCTTTTGGGAACTTCAGCATCTCATGTCTGCCCCAGCTAAAGTTTTCCTCCTCTGCTCTTCCTCACCGCAGCTCTCCCCTTCACCCTAAGCGCGGTGTGTGACAGCTGGGGGCCGAGTTAGCACAGGGATGGCTGCGTCCTGGGAAGGAGACAGGAAGGGCATGGGGTGTAAAGAGTGGGGGTTGCAGCAGGCTAGACCTGCCAGGCTGGCTGACCTGCCAAGCCGAGCCTGAGGACTGCTGGAAACTGGAGCTCGGGCCGGAAGAAGGGAGCCCATGAATAATACAGCGGGAGGGAGGCTGTTAACTAGGTGACCTCGTTGCACCTGTGTGGTTCACAGCTTCCTGGGGAGCCGCCACGGGAGGCCAGGGTGTCGGGCGAGGGCAGAGGGGAGAGGGAAAGGCTGAGTGGAGAAACAGGGCCTTCTTTTCCTTCCCGCTCTCCTTTCAGCTCTCCAGCTCAGAAGTTCTTTGTACTAGCGGCTCCTTCTCCTTCTGGGGTTGACCCAGCTGGCCTTGGCCATGTCGTGGGCGCATGCGTGCTCGGGAGCGAGCGTAGGCGCGCGGGCGTGCCCGTGGACGCGGGCGTGCGCTCCCGCAGGTGTGCTGGTCACCGGCGTGCTCCTGAGCAGAGGCGGAAGGTGAGGCTGGGCCTTCTCCGGTGCCCTGCCTCTCAGGCCCGCTTGCCAGGTCTGCTTGCTGAACGGGGCGGGCTGCTCCTGGCCTCTGGGTCACCTTCGTCAAGGTGGCCCCCTCTCTGGGCCGTTTCTGGCCGCCATGGCGAATACAGGCTCCTGGGCCAGGAGGGTATGGCATCCCAAGGTTTCAGCCTCTGACAAGGGAAGCACCGTTTGATGTAAGTTGGGGGTCGGCAGCCCTGACTTTCTCTTCTAATGCTGTGGAGTCCGTCATTTTTAAGTGTTTGTCCCTGGAGCCCATTTACAGCCACCCAGGCCTGGCACAGAGGAGCCTCCCTAGCTCCCAGTGAACCAAAGAAGATCTCTGGGCAGATATGGGGGCCGATTGAGGACCAAGCAGAAGGAAATGAGCTTAGTTCAAGCTCATTTCAGCAGGAGAGTAGAAGGGCAGACCCAAGGAGAAGCTGGTTGAACAGAGTGTGGGATGAGGGGCAGAGGAAGACGTGAGGCGCTGGAATCCATTCCCAGCGGAGACTGACTTTCCCTGGCTTTCCCTTCCGAGGAGCTGTTTCCAGACCCCCGGCCTGGGGGTGGGGAGCAGAGGGCCCCTGGCCGATACCTGGGCCCAGAGCAGGAGCCCCGGCCTGCACCTCCTCCTAGGTCCTGAGTGCCGTCAGCAAGGCCCTGACCCCTGAGGAGCGGGTCGGGCCCTCCTCCCCAGGACTGGAAAGGGACTTTCCTCCAAAGCCACGCTCTGGCCTTAGCCTGCTTCCTCAGGCTTAGGAGCCCGGGCCCAGTGACCCAGGCCTTCCAGCTGCCCTCTGAAAACCAGGCCTTTAAGAGGTGGTACCGCAAGGAAGGGGACCAAAAAAAAAAAGGTGATGCACCTCCATATACACACACCTCTCTGCACAAACTTGTAGACACATTTGCCTGCCTGGACAGTATGGGGAGCATCTCCTCCTTTGTGTCTGGTCTGGGTGTGTGTGGCCAGAGCTACAAGCACCAGGCTTCATCTTCGGGCCCATTGCTTAAACCAGGAGAGTATTTCTATCTCTGAGCCAGACCATCCAGGTTCAAATCCTAGCTCTTCCAATGATTAGTTGTGTGACCTTCGGCACTTGAATCATTCTATTCTTTAGTTTTCTCATCTAGAAAATCAGGATAGTAATAGAACCTACCTAAAAGGGTTATTGGGAGAATTAAACGAATTATTGACTGTAAAATGCTTAGAAAATATGCCTGCCATATAGTAACTGCTCAAGAAATGCTACTGTTAGTTACTTGTAAGTTACTGTCAAACTTTTATGCCACTGTTACTCTTAGCTCCTGTGTTTTGGAAACTCACAGTCTTGCAGGCTACCTGAGGGTGCCAGGAGTAGCTATTATACCTATGAGAAAAGCTTTGTAGCTCCAAAGGAGGTGGGGGTGGCATCTGGGTTGGGATGAGAGGGTAGTCTTGGAAGGCTTCATGGAGGAAGAGGTGCCCTTGCTGAGAGGCTGTGGCTTTTCTCTGTGCCCACTGGCACAGTACTGCCACAGTAGCAGGGCAAGCAGAGAGGCAGGCAGTTCAGTGGTTAGTAGCATTAATGTTGCGCCCAAGTCAACTGGAATATTTTTAGTCATCTTTTTAATTGAAGTATAACACTTACCAAAAAGGGTACAAATAATACACGTACAGCTTGAATTATCACAAAGTGGCCCCTCCCCTGTAACTGCCGTGCCAACCAAGAAAAAAGAATTTAACAGAAGCAGTTCTGTCATTAGCCAAAGGTAACTTCTATCCTGCCTTCTAATAGCATGCATTCATTTTTGTCTATGTTGAACTTCATGGAAATTTAGTCACACAGTGTTTTCTCTTGGCAATGTTTCTTCTACTCAACTTATTTGTGAGGTTCATCATGCTGTGTATAGTTACATTCGTTTGTTCTCATTACTGTATAAGTTTCCATTGTGTGAACACACCACAATTTACCCATTCTATTGTCGATGGGCAGTGGGGTTACTTCTAGTTTTTGGCTATTATGGAAAAGTCTGTTAGGATTATTTGTTGTGTGTCTTTTGGTGTACATATATATATTTATGCAATTCTTTTGGGTATATATGACTGTACTTTTAGCAATACAAATGCTATAATTACTAGCTTTATGTATCTAGTAGTATAAATTTGCTAGCTTTATTCTTCATTTTGGCTCTTTGCATTTCCATATGAATTTAGAATCAACTTTTGAAATTCCACAAAAACTGTGCTGAGATTTGATTGAGACTGTATCAACAATATGTAGATCAGTTTGAGGAAAATTCACATCTCGATAATACTGAATTTCTGATCCATGAATAAAATATACTCTTCCATTTTCCCAGGTCTTAATAAGTTTCTTTCAAGAATGTTTCTTAGTTGTGTGTGTAGAGGTCTTACGGCTTCTCTGGTGGCTCAGTGGTAAAGAACCTGCCTGCAGTGCGGGAGACGCAGTTTCGATCCCTGGGTCGGGAAGATCCCCTGGAGGAAGGCATGGCAACCCACTCCAGTATTCTTGCCAGGAAAATCCTACGGATAGAGAAACCTGGTGGCTACAGTCCATGGGGTCACAAAGAGTCCGACATGGCTGAAGTGACTGAGCATGTAGACGTCTTATACTTCTTTTACTAGATTGATTTCTATATGTTTTATGCTTTTGATACTATTATAAGTGATATTTAAAGGTTTTTTTCATTTCTAATTATTTGTTTCTGGCATATAGAAGGACCATTGATTTTTAAAATATTGACCTGTATCCAACAACTTTTGTTAAATTTACTTATTATACCCAATAGTTTATCTATAGAATCTTTGATTTTTTTTTAACCTGCACAATCATGTTTTCAATTAATAATAGCAATGTTACATCTTCCTTTCCAATATTTATGTAGTTTTTCTTGCCTTATTGCAATGGCTGTCTTCTAAAATAATACTGCATAGACGTGGTAATAGTGGGCATCCTTATTTTGGTTCTGGTATTGCAAAAGCTTTCAGTGTTTCACCGTTAAGTATGATGTTTGTTCTAAGTTTTTTGTAGATCTAGTTTATCATATTAGGAAAATTTTTCCTTTTTTTTTTCAAAACTGTGGGAAAATACATATAACATTTACCATTTTAAGTATATATTTCATTGGCATTAATAAAATTCACAATGTTGTACACACCATTACTATCCATTTCCAAACTTTTAATCATCTCAAACAAAAGCTCTATAAACTCTGTAACCATTGGACAATAACTCCCCATTTTCTCTCCTTCCAGGCCCTGGCAATCTCTGTTTTCTGTCTCTATAGATGTGCCTGTTTCTAGGTATCTTATGTAAGTGGAGTCATGTAATTTGTGTCTGGCTTGTTTAGCATGCTTTCAGGGTTCATTCATGTTTAGCATGTCTCAGAATTCCTTTTTTTAAGGTGGAATAATGGCTAAATTGTATGTACATACTATATTTCATTTATCTATTCACTGTTTATCCATTGACGTCATTTGGATTGTTTCTACTTCCTAGCTATTGTGAATAGTGCTGCTAAGAACATCAGTGTTCTTAGCAGCATCAGTGTTCTCAAACAAATATCTGTTTGAGTCCTTGCTTTCAGTTTATTTGAGTATATATTTAGGAGTGGAATTATCATAAATAATTCTACATTTAGTTTTTTGAGGAATCATCACACTGTTTTCCACAGAAGTTGCTTGATTGTATGTGCCCACAACAATGCACAAGTTACAATTTTCTCCATATATTCACAAATGCTTTTTATTTTTGTTATTATTAATATTTTTTATAATAGCCATTCTAATGGATATGAAGTGGTATCCCACTGAGATTTTGATTTGCATTTCCCTAATTGCTGCTTCAGTCGTGTCCAACTCTGCGCAACCCCGTAGATGGCAGCCCACCAGCCTCCCCCGTCCCTGGGATTCTCCAGGCAAGAACACTGGAGTGGGTTGCCATTTCCTTCTCCAGTGCATGAAAGTGAAAAGTGAAAGTGAAGTCGCTCAGTTGTGTCCAACTCTTAGCAACCCCATGGACTGCAGCCCACCAGGCTCCTCCGTCCATGGGGTTTTCCAGGCAAGAGTACTGGAGTGGGGTGCCATTGCCTTCTCCTCCCTAATTGCTAGTGATGAGTATCTCTTCACTTAATTGGCCATTTTAATATCTTCTATGGAGAAATATGTATTCAAGTACTTTGCAAAGCTATTTTTGAATTGAGCTGCTTATATTTTTGTTGTTGAGTTGTAAGAGTTATTTATGTATTCTGGATATAATCCCTTATCAGAATATAAATTTTTCTCCCATTCTGTAGGTATTCATTCTGTTGATAGTGTCCTTTGATATACATAAGTTTTTAATTTTGATGAAATCCAGTTTATCATTTTTGTTACTGTTGTTGCCTATGTTTTTGGTGTCATAGCCAAGAGATCATTGCCTATTCCAATGTCATAAAGATTTTCACCTAAGAAGTTTATAGTTTTAGTTCTTATATTTAGGTCTTTGATCTATTTTTTGTTAAGTTTTGTATATAGTATAGGAGTCTAGCTTTTGCCTGTAGTTATTCAGTTTTCCCTGGATCATTTGTTGAAAAAGACTGCCCTTTCCCCATTGAGTGATCTTGGCACCCTTGTCAAAAAGGTTTTAACAGTATAGGCGATGATTTATTTCTGTTCTCTCCGTTCTATTCCACTGGTCTATATTAATGTCCTTACATCAGTATTGCACTGTTGTGATTAATGTAACTTTGTAGTAAGTTTTGAAATCAAGAAGTATGAATTCTCCAATATTGTTCTTTTCAAGATTGTTTTGGCTATTTGAAATTCCACACAAATCTTAGGATGGGTTTTTCTATTTCTGCAGAAAACATCTTTGGCATTTTGATAGAGATTGCATTAAATCTGTAGATTGCTATGGGTAATATTTTATCTTAATATTAAGGATAGTATTTTAACAATATTAAGTCTTCCCGTCCATGAACATGGGATGTCTCCCACTTAATTTGTGTCTTTGATTTTTGGCAGCATGTTTTACAGCTTTCAGTGCACAGGTCATTTGCTTCCTTGGTTAAGTTTATTCTTAAGCATTTTATTCTTTTTGATGCTGTTGTAAATGGAATTGTTTTCTTAATTTTGTCTTCAGGTTATTCATTGCTGGTGTGTAGAAAAGCAACTTATTTTCATGAGTTGATTTTGTATCTTGCAACTACTGAATTTATTTATTAGCTCCAACAGTTTTTAAGTAGAATCTTTAGAGTTTTCTTTATATATGATCATGTCATCTGTGCATGGAGATAATTTTACTTCTTTCTTTCCATTTTGGAATTGGGAATTTATTGCCCAGTTACTCTGGCTAGAGCTTTCAATATTATGTTGAATGAAAGTGGTATAGTGGGTATCCTTGTTTTGTTCCTGATCTCAAGGATGTCTTTAGCTCTTTAGTGTGATGTTAGCTGTGGGTTTTTCGTATCTGGCCTCTTTTCTTCTGTTTTGTAGGGAGTTTTTTAAAAATTATAAGTGTGTATGGAATTTTATCAAATGTATTTTTGCATCTATTTGAAATGGTCATGTAACTTTCCTTCGTTCTCCTGTTAGTGCTGAATTACATGAATTGATTTTCAAAAGTTAACCAACTTTGCATTCCTGGAACAAATCCAACTTTGTCTTGATATTCTCTTCATAATCCCTTGGAACCTATTGGACTAGATTTAATGGTTTCTCTTCACCATATTTTGCCTGTGAAATTATTAGTATTCCTTAAAATATTTTTTTCATCTGTGTTCATAAAAGAGATTGACCTATGATTTGCTTTTCTTCTGATATCTTTATCAGATTATAGTATCAAGTTGTGCTGGCTTCATAATACAGATTGGGAGCTGTTCCTTCTTTTTCTGTTTCTCTGTAGGAGTTTGGATAAGATTTGCATTATGTTTTTCCTCAAACGTTTAGGAAAATTAAGCAGAGATGCCACATGAGCTTATGTTTCTTAAAGGGAAAGCTTTTTTTAAAAGATGTAATTTATTTATTTATGTTTGGCTGTGTGGGGTCTTCACTGCTGCGCAGGCTTTTTCTCTGGTCCTGGTGAGTGGGGGCTCTTCTCTGGCTGTGGTGCTCAGGCTGCTCACTGTGGTGGCCTCTCTGTGGAGCGTGGCTCTAGCGCACATGGGCTTCGGTCGCTGTGGCTACCGGGCTGCAGAGCGCAGGCTCAGTAGCTGTGACCACAGGCTCAGTTACTCTGCAGCATGTAGGATCTTCCCGGATCAGGGACTGAAGCCGTGTCTCCTGCATCGGCAGGCGGATTCTTTACCACTGGGCTACCAAGGAAGCCCTGGTGGGAAAGTTTTTGATTACAATTTCAATATGTCTAGAGGACATGGCAGCCCACTCCAGTGTTCTTGCCCGGAGAATCCCAGGGACGGAGGAGCCCGGTGGGCTGCCGTCTGTGGGGTCGCACAGAGTCGGACACGACTGAAGCGACTTAGCAGCAGCAGAGAAATAGAACTATTTACATTTCTGTGCTTTCATGTGTCAGTTTTGGTAAGTTGTACTTTTTGAGGACTTCACCTACTTTATATAAATTTTTATATGAATTGACAGAGGTATTCATAGTATGTCCTTCGTCATTGTATTGTCGTCTCTATACTTTGTAGAATCTGCAGTGAGACTTTCTTATTCATGATACTGGTAATGTATGCCTTCTCTCATTTTTTTCATTGTCATGCTGATCACTGGATTTGTTAGTCTTGTTAGTCTTTTCAAAGAATCAACTTTTGTTGTTGTTACGCAGTCACTCAGTCAAGTCTGACTCTTTGCGACCCCATGGACTGCAGCACACCAGGCTTCCCTGTCCTTCACCATCTCTCAGAACTTGCTCAAACTCATGTTCATTGAGTCAGTGATGCTATCCAACCATCTCGTCCTCTGTCATCCCCTTCTTCTCCTGCCTTCAATCTTTTCCAGAATCAGGATCTTTTCTAATGAGTTGACTCTCATTAGAAATTATTATTACCTGAAATATTGGAACTTCAGCATCAGTCCTTTCAATGAATATTCAGGACTGATTTCCTTTAGGATGGACTGGTTTGATCTTCTTGCAGTCCAAGGGACTCTCAAGAGTCTTCTCCAACACCACAATTCAAAAACATCAGTTCTTTGGCACTCAGTCTTCTTTATGGTCCACCTCCCATAACCTTACATGACTACTGGAAAAACCATAGCTTTGACTATACAGACCTTTGTTGGCAAAGTGATGTCTATGCTTTTTAATATGCTGTCTAAGTTGGTCATAGCTTTTCTTCCAAAGAGCGTCTTTTAATTTCATGGCTGCAGTCACCATCTGCAGTGATTTTGGAGCCCAAAAAAATAAAGTCTCTCACTGTTTCCACTGTTTCCCCATCTATTTGCCATGAAATGAGTGGACCAGATGCCATGATCTTCGTTTTTTGAATGTTTAGTTTTATTTTATTTTTTTCAGACCCAATGAGTTTTTTGGTTTTTTTTTTTAAGTTTTTGAATATTTGGAGTAGCCATCATGGTCAACAAAAGAGTCCGAAATGCAGTACTTGGATGCAATCTCAAAAACGACAGAATGATCTCTGTTCGTCTCCAAGGAAAACCATTCAATATCACAGTTATCCAAGTCTATGCCCCAACCAGTAATGCTGAAGAAGCTGAAGTTGAACGGTTTTATGAAGACCTACAAGATCTTTTAGAACTAACACCCAAAAAAGATGTCCTTTTCATTATAGGGGACTGGAATGCTAAAGTAGGAAGTCAAGAAACACCTGGAGTAACAGGCAAATTTGGCCTTGGAATGCGGAATGAAGCAGGGCAAAGACTAATAGAGTT
>SJYT01039240.1:15022-157102 GCA_006410635.1 Cephalophus harveyi | reverse complement strand
ACTCATTGGAAAAGACTCTGATGCTGGGAGGGATTGGGGGCAGGAGGAGAAGGGGACGAGAGAGGATGAGATGGCTGGATGGCATCGCTGACTCGATGGATGTGAGTCTGAGTGAACTCCGAGAGATGGTGATGAACAGGGAGGCCTGACGTGCTGCGATTCATGGGGTTGCAAAGAGTCGGACACGACTGAGCGACTGAACTGAACTGAACTGAACTGAATATTTATTTATTTTGGCTGTGCTGGTCTTTTTTTAAAATTTTATTTATTTTAAATAGAGGCTAATTACTTTACAATATTGTATTGGTTTTGCCATACATCAACATGAATCTGCCATGGGTATACATGTGTTCCCCATCCTGAACCCCGCTCCCACCTCCCTCCCCATCCCATCCCTCTGGGTCATCCCAGTGCACCATCCCTGAGCATCCTGTATCATGCATCGAACCTGGACTGGTGATTCATTTCACATATGATAATATACATGTTTCAATGCCATTCTCCCAAATCATCCCACCCTCGCCTTCTCCCACAGAGTCCAAAATACTGTTCTATACATCTGTGTCTCTTTTGTTGTCTCACATACAGGGTTATCATTACCATCTTTCTAAATTCCATATATATGTATTAGTATACTATATTGGTGTTTTTCTTTCTGGCTTACTTCACTCTGTATAATAGGCTCCAGTTTCATCCACCTCATTAGAACTGATTCAAATGTATTCTTTTTAATGGCTGAGTAGTACTCCATTGCGTATATGTACCACAGCTTTGAATGTTGAATTTTAAACCAACTTTTCCACTCTCCTCTTTCAGCTTCATTAAGAGGCTCTTTAGTTCCTCTTCGCTTTCTGCCATCAGGGTGGTGTCATCTGCATATCTGAGGTTATTGATATTTCTCCTGGCAATCTTGATTCTCGCTTGTGCTTCATCCAGCCTGGCATTTCACATGATGTACTCTGCATTTATGGTAAATAAGCAGGGTGACAATGCACAGCCTTGAGGTACTCCTTTCCAGTTTGGAACTAGTCTGTTGTTTCTTGTATGGTTCTAGCTGTTGCTTCTTGACCTGTGTACAGGTTTCTCAGGAGGCAGGTAAGGTGGTCTGGTATTCCCATCTCTAAGAATTTTCCACAGTTTGTTGTGATCCACATAGTCAAAGGCTTTAGCATAGTCAATGAAGCAGAAGTAGATATTTTTCTGGAATTCTTGATCCAATGAATGTTGGCAATTTGATCTTTTAATTTACTGATTTTTTAATCAACTTTTAATTTACTGATTTTTGTTTTATATTTCATTTCCTTTCTTTAGTAAATTAAAAAATCTTTAACTTTCTTTGAGTTTAATTTACTTCTTAAAACATGTTTCAAGATAGATCCATGGATCATTGGTTTTTGGATTTTCCTCTTTTTGAAAATCTGAATTTAAGGCTATAAAATTTCCTCCAAGCAAAATGTTATATGTCACAAATTTTAATGTTATATTTTAATTTTTTTAAGGCTCAAAATATTTTCTAATTTCTGTTGCAGTTTCTTCTTTGATTTATGATTTCTTAGAAAGACATTGCTTTATTTCCAAACATTTGGGGATTTCCTAATTGTTTTATGCTTGTTTTTGAGCTTAATATGCTATGATTAGAGAACATACTTTGAATGATTTCAGTTGCTTGAAATGTTTTGAAAGTTGCTTTATGGCCCGGAATGTAGGATTTTGGTAAATTATCCATTGCTTCATAAGAAGAGTGTTTATTCTGTAGTTGTACGTGATTTTCATTTTGTCAGTGAGGTCAGATACGTTAAGTCAGGTTGATTAGGTGCTGATATCCTTCTGATTTGTTTTCTGCTTTTTCTATCCATTTTTGAGAAATATGTGTTGACATCTATTGCAATTATAGATTTATCTCTCTTCTTAGTTTTCTCTGAAAGTCCCCAATCCATAGGACAAGGCCACTGGAGAGTCACCTAGATGTAAAAAGTTTCATGTGGTTTTAAATTCTCTTCCTTTTCACCCAGTTTTATCATACAGATTTTCAAATGCAGAAAGTTTGAAAGACCTGTACAGTGAACACCCATGTATCCACCACTGGGGATTTTACAGTTTACATTTTGTTGCATTTTCATTTATCATGTATGTATCCATCAAACCATCTCTTTAGGGCTGTATTCAAAGTTAGTTGTGTAACTGCCTCACTTCACCCCTAAACCCTCCATCACGTGTATCATTAAGTAGTCATCTTGCCTAATTTTAAAATCAAAAGTGGGGACCTGAAACAGTTCAGGTACAAAGGACAGCTCTTCAAGAGAAAGTGAGCCAAGTAGGAGAGAAGACATGTCACCACAAGGGTTTCACCTGGGAGACCTAGGATGGTGATGGTGAGGCTGAGTGTCCCTCTCACCTTCCCGGCAACAGGGATGGGGTCTGGCTTGGCCTCTCTGGAGTTCTTTGCCTCTAGCCGCTTGGGGCTAGCAGCTTAGGTCTGTTGTGAAATGAGTGGTGTGCTTCAAAGGGCAGAAGTTGACTGTGTGATTCTGGAGGCTACAAGCCCAGAGAGTGAAAGTTCCTGGAAGGCAGCTTGGGATCCATTAAAAGAGAAATTTTGTCTTTCTTTTTTGAAGTACCAAATTAACTTTTGTTTCTACAACTTTATTTTCAAGTAGGTAATACAGGCAGGTTGTTGCTGTTGTTGAGTCGCTAAGTTGGGTCTGACTCTTTTGTGACCCCATGGACTGTAGCCTGCCAGGCTCCTCTGTCCATGGAATTCTTCAGGCACTGGAGTGGGTTGCCATTCCCTACTCCAAGGAATATATCCAATGAAGGGATCAAACCCAGGTCTTCTGAATTGCAGGCGGATTCTTTACGATTTGAGTCACCAGGGATAGTAACACTACTAATACCACTTATTGAGAGTTTATTGTATGTGAGCTTGTATTCTGAGTATTTTACATGTATTACTTCATTTGATCTTTGTAGCAACCCTATGAAGTATGTACTGTTATCATCTCCATTTCAGAGATGTGGCAAACTGAGCCCATAGGAGTTAAGCAGCTCAGGCCAGCTCACACACCCACAGGGGCAGTCGGGATGTGAGTCCAGCTGGTCTGGCGGCTCTCTTGACCTCTTGTTCTATTCCTTTCAGTGTTTCTTGGAACCAGCTCTATCAAAAGTTCCCTCCAGTGACCTGGCAACGGTGCATTTAACAGTGCACCAGCCTGGTTGATATGGTGGTGAGCTCCCTGTCCCTGGAGGGCATTCAACTAAATGACCCCAAAGGCTTCTCTACAAATAGCCTTGTTAGTTTCCCCGATAGCTTTAGTTTCTGCTTCTCTCCTGCCTGTGGGATCAGTTTTTCCTCCTCTCTGTAGGTGTCTCAGGTCTGTATCCTATTCTATCAAACCCCTTATGAGAAGCCCTTTGAGCATCTCATAAGGAAGGATGAGGTCTGGGCAGGGTGGCCCCTCCCTGTTTGCAGGAGGCAGTACCGAGGCACAGAGCAGGCAATGAGAGCTATTCAGCCACAAACAAGACTGTGTCTGCCAGGAATGGTCCTCCCTACTCCTTTTCTGACCCCTGTGTTTAACCTGGCTTCTCTCCCTCTTTCCATCCCCCACCCCAGGCCCCGCCTGAGGAGAACCTGTATGCCCAGAGACGAGAGTGGGGGCATATGGGAAAGAGCTGAGTAAAATTCTTCACTAGGAACAAATCTCATTTTCAAGAAAGTCTTGACAAAATGAGGCATTAAATTACAATATTTCGGAGAGTGTCGTAATTCTATTGCAGACAGCCCTTCATCATGGAATCTGAAAGCTGGGAAAATACAAAACTCATTAGATTAAAATAAACCACCTACTGCTCTAGAGAAAAGCTTATTTATCAATATCAATTTACTTATGATTACTCTGGCCTGCAATTTGTTATTTTTAAGAATTATGATTTGTGTATTGCTCATACAGATGTGAAATATTTTTTCTTAAATTGAGTGTTTTAAAAAAGATGTCCTTAGTAAAGGTTAGAAAGTGGGTACTGGGGATGAGGAATCGGGGAGGGTCAGGAGATAAGTTAAGGGGTTGGGGTGGGGGATGGTGAGAAAGAGGGTGTGTGAAGAGCTGGATGGAAGCAAGTGTGGGCAGAGTGAACCAGAAACCACATAAAACCTTCGGGTCTTTAAAAGAAGTATTTTATTCATTAAGAGGAAGGACATCCTAATTAGCCAGGCTGTCCAGAGAGAGAATGTGTCCCGTGTAGGTAGTGAGCTTTCTGTCACTGGAGGCATACAAGTTCAGGTTCAAAGGAGGATGCTGTAGAGGACCGCAGTTGGGTGAAGAGCCGCCTGTAGTTCTTCCCAGTCCTGATGGTCAGTGATTCTGTGAATCTCACACACCAGGTCTAGGGGGTGGGACAGTGTGGGGCAGCCTTGCATCATGTAGAATAGAGTATTGGGTTGGGGGACAAACCCTCCCACCTTGAATTCACCGGCTCCGGTGCTCCTGGTTCCGGCCAGCCCTTGCTGTGCGGTACTATGGAAAGAGCTCGGAACCCACCGCCAGAGCCCCCTGGGTTCCAACACGGCTGTCATCCCTTTCTGCTGTGAGACGTCAGTCCAGTGGTGGATTCTTCCTCAGCCCCAGTCTCTTCATCAGTAGGATGGGTCAGTACAGCCCCTTCATAGGTAGTGGTAAGGATCTATGACATTTTATAGAAAGTCTAGCACATGGCAGGCACACTCAGCGTGTGTTAATACCGTTCCCGCCTCCCTCCTGGGCCAGTTTCCTTATCTGCAAAGTGGAACGTCTGCTGGGGATCTCTGGGTTTCTTCTGGTTCTAGTTTTCTGTCCCAGGTATTCAGTGTTCTTTGCGTGAGCAAGGAAAGTGGTTGGCGTGAGGGGGAGCCCCAGCAGCTCCCAGCACCTTGCACCTCCCTGATGGCCTCCTGCCCTGACATAGGTGGTTTTCCTGCTCTAAGGATCTGCTGTCAGTTCTCCGTGTCTTTGTCCTGCCTTTGGGAAATTGGATCCCCATTTCATAGATGGGAAAGCGGAGGCCCAGAGAGGAGAGGATAGTATGCTCATCTGCACCTCCCCACCACAGCCCTGGGTCCCTTGTTCTTAACTGCCTTTCCTGAGCAGCTCTGTGGGTTGTGGGGAGCAGAGGGGACTGCCTTCAGAATTTCTGGAAGTGTTTGGCATGGAACACACCCACTGTAGTCTCTCGCTCTCTTTTTTCCATCTTTCTGCCAAATTGTAGTCTCTCTTTGGGACAAGCAGCTGTGGTCCTCTACTTTCCTTTGCTTCCTCCCCCGCTCTATTCTTGCATATTTTCAATACCTAATACTGAACTCTTCCTGTGCTATGACAACCCCATGTTAGGCTCCAGAGCAACCAAAGTGAATAAGGCAGGGCCCTGATTCTAGGGGATTCCAGAGACCAGTGGAGGGGACAGACGTGTGTACACACACAGTGTGTGTGGTGTGCTGTAACAGTGAGGGGCACTGCTTCATGCTGAAGCCTAACTGGTGGAATCAGAGAAGACTTCCCAGAGGAGGTGATGGCTAAGCTACCTGTAAAAAGAGAAAAAGGAACTTGCTGTGGATTTTGTGCCCCTATAGAGCTGGGACTCAGTGACAACCAAATGGCTAACCATGCATTGCAGCTGGGGCTGGGTTTGAAATCACTGCCTGCCCCAGGCTGGGGACAAGTTCTTTACCCCTGGAGGAGGAAGGTGAAGTAGGAAGGCCCTCCTTGGCTGGGTCTTGGTGATGGGCACATCTGAGCAGAGGTTAGCAATGGATGACAGAGGGACAGCTAGCTAGCAGCTCTGGCAGGGCGATTCAGCCTCTCTGGCAGGGTCTGTTTGCTGGGGAGTGGGATGGGGGAGGTGGGGAAAACTGTGGCAGGACGTGACAGATTTGGGGCTCACCTAAACAAACTCCTAGTTGAGTCAGTTGAACTGAGGTTCAAGCGCTTCAGGGGTTTTGAGGCCACACCTCTTCTCATTCCTGAGATTCAGTCTCACCACCTGGAAGAATGGGTGCCATTGACACCTGCAAAGTGCTGGGAGAGCCAGGTGACCTAAAAGGCAGCACTCAGCTGGGCAGGCAGGACGGATGGTGCTCTCTGTCCTCTGAGACCACCCGGTGCCTGATCCCTCAGGACCTGCGATCCCGGTGGGCTGAGACGGGGCTGTGATGACACGTGTAACGGGCATGACTGCTACTGCCGTCAGTGTTCTGTGAATTGGGCAGAAGAGACGGGGACTGAGGCCGGAGCAAGGCAAGAGCACATTTGAATCTAGTGGGTGCTCACCTTGGGTGAAGCACGCTCGAGGGCATGCATTTAATCTTCACAATGTCTGCCAATGTGGTGGTGCTATTCTTTCGGTTTAACAGAGGGGAAACTGAGGCTGAGCAGGGATTTGAGTACAGGTGTCTCCTTCCAGTCTCCTGAAGGTCCCTGTTTGGAATGGTCCCTTTCTCCCTACCCTGTAATGAGACAGTTTTGCGTTACCTGAGTTCCTTATTGAGCTCTTGGTCGAGGGTCCAAAACTCCTTTCCCACAAAGCCTGCACTGGGCTCCCCTTTCTCCCTTCAGGAGTCGTGATATTAATAAGCATAAAGGCAACTGAGCAGCGTCTCACACAGTTATCTGGGGCGGGGGGAAGTAGCTGTCACAAACAATCTGGAAAAGATTAATCACTTAACTTACAAGGAAAACTATCAGCTTACTATTAGAGAGCCCAGGTCTTACCTTCCCTCCTCCCATTCCTTAAGGTGGGGATCCCAGCCCCTTTTGGGGGCCCCATTTCCACCACGTGGACTTGACTGAGAGTCACTTTCCTGCCTGCTGGTGGCGCTCGGGCCTGGGCCTCCCCTGCATCACAGCCTCAGGCTGCTCAAGCTGAAGGGACTGCCTCTACATCCATTTCCTCCTGGAAGGTTGGCTGTGCTCCTACTATGCACAGGCTCGGGCTGGCTGGGAAGGGGCGCTCAGCATGGTTAGCACAGAAACAGGAACTTCCATGCCCTTGTCAAGTGCTCTAAAACAGTGTGAGTCACACAACAGGAATCCCAAGTAGAGGATGGGGGCCCTTCTGCCTGGGGGCGTGGGGTCAAGGGAGACTCCTCAGGCGAGGTGGCATCTCAGCCTCTTCCTGGCAGCGGAGTCCCCGTGTGGCCAGGTGGAAGGAGGACCTCTGGGCGTGGAGACGCCCAGGCAAGGGCACGAGCTGTGGCGTCCTAAGTGGCATTCTGCAGGCAAGGACACTGAAGCCCGGAGAGACCCGAAGCCTTGCCCGGGGGTCGCCCTGTGATTTATGTCTGCCCTGTGATTGAAAACTCCTGTTTGTGCCTTAGGATGAGGAGGAGAGGCTCAATGCTGAACCGGTGTCCATGAGAGACGGGAGACTGTCATGGAGGGTGTCTTGGAGGGGGTAGAGTGGAGGGCGGGCGAGGGAACCAGTGTGGCTAACATCACAGTGGGAGATGGAGAGAGACAGAAAGAGTGTGAATGGGCTCCCAGTCATTAAGCCGGGACATGGAGATGAAGAGCCTGGCAGGGGCCTTTCCTAGGAGTGAGGCTGGCTGAGAGCCTTCCCTGCCCATCTCCCAGGACGGCACCCACCCTGGCCTGGACTCTCATGCTTCCATGTGGGTGAGACCACAGCAGGAAGTGGGCACCTTCATGCTCTCTCTCTCGCCTTCGCTCCCTGCAGCTCTCTGGGGTCCAGTGCCAAGGAGGAGACCTGGACTTGGCCATCTGACCCCTTGGCCAGTTTTCAGCATATAGTTGATCCTCTCAGCGCTCAGCCTCCTTGTTGGTGAAATGGCCTAACCTCTTCCTGTCTAGATTTGCAGTCACGTTCACAGAAAGCCTTTGCAGAGTTAAAATCCACAGAGATGTCCTCCTGGCAGCTGCCTAGAGTTGGGGGTTGTGCCTCAGGACACAGCATGGAAATTGCTGGGTGATGGCTGCCCAGCATTCCAGACTCTTTGGGGTAGGTTTTGGGGTATAAGAGGCAAGAGTGGAAAGGGTTAAAGGGGAGAAGGAGGTGGAGACTTGGAACAGATGTGGACCCCTCCATCTCTCTGGTGAGAACAATCACCCCCTGTATTGGGGATGGCAGTGAACTACGAAACAGAGATTGAACACGGTCCCACTCATAGTTCCCTTGACTGCCCGCTGGCCCCCGAGCAAATGGTCTTGACTTGTCTGGCGACAGGGCAGTGGTCAGCATCTGGGAGGCAGAAAAAAGCAGAGCTGGGAAAACCAAGTCCACTTCGCCCTTCACAGAGGCAGCCCCGGATTTTCCAAAGGCTATGCTCAGAACCTGGTGTCTCCATTTCCATCCCTGGCTCTCACGCTGAAGGGCTGAAGACAAAGGCAGCCTCCATGGCACTCAGTGTCTGTGTTTGCCATGTAGGGTTGCCTGGCCCAGGTTGGCTTACCATGGGGCATGGACTTCAGGGGTGGCAAGATGGGGCTAGGTGAGGCCAAGCCACCTCCTTGATTGGAGGTGGGAGGCAGGGCCCAGGGAGGCAAGCAGAAGGGTCTGCACAGTGGCCAGACTTGGCCAGTTAACTGGCTTAACTTTTGACACACTTCAGTTTCTATACTAGTTTGCTTTCTTTCTAAATTTAGTTTTTATATTTTAAACAGCTTTATTGAGATGGTGTTGACATATGATACTATTTACCCACTTAGAGTCTACAATTCAGTGGTTATTAGTACATTCACAGAAAAGTACAACCTTTGCTACAGTGTGTTTTGGAATATTTTCATCCTTTTCAAAAGAAACTCCATATCTTTTAGCTATCACCCCTGCATCCTTCCATCATTTCAACCCTAAGCAACGACTCATCTATGTCCTGTCTGTATAGATTTATCTTTTCTGGCCAGACATTTCATATAGGTAAACTCATATAACATGTGGTCTTTTGTGACTGACTTCTTTGACTTAACATGATTTTAGGGTTCATCTATATTGTATCAGTACTTTGTTAATTTTTATACCTGAATAAAATCCCATTGTGTGGGTATACCATGTTTTGTTTATCCATTTGTCCATTAATGGACATTTGGGTTGTTTCACCTTTTGACTGTTAGGAAGAATAATGCTTGAATGTTCAAGTTTCTATGTGGACATAGGTCTTAATTTCTCTTAGCTGTATATCTACAAGTGGTCTTGCTGGGTCTTATGATAGCTCTGTAATAGTTTGAGGAATAGTCAGACTATTTTAAAGTGGCTGCACCGTTTTACATTCCTATCAGCAATGTGGGAGGGTTCAATTTCTCCACATCCTCTCCAACACTGCTGTTATCTGTCTTTTTGATTACAGCTGTACTAGTGAGTGTGAAAGGGTAGCTCGTCATGGTTTTGATTTGCATTTCCCTCATGACCAATGACACTGTGCATCTTTTCGTGTGCTTATTGGCCATTTGTACATCTTCCTTGGAGAAATGTCTGTTCAGATCCTTTGGCCATTTTTTAATTGAGTTATTCATCTTTTCACTATTAGGTTGTAAGAATTCTTTATATATTCTAGATAAGTCCCTTGTTAGATGTATGATTTGCACATATTTTCTTCCATTCTGGGCTGTCTTTTCCCTCTCTTGACAGTGTCCTTTGAAGTATACATATTTTTAATTTTTATGAAGCCCAACTTATCTACTGTTCTTATGTTGCTTAGGCTTTTGGTGTCATGGTTAAGAAGCCGTTGCCTTATTTAAGGTCATGAAGATTTACACCTGTTTTTCTTTGATGAGTTTTAGCCCTTTCATTTATGGTTTTGACCCATTTTGAGTTGACTTTTGTAGATGGAGTGAGCCAGGGCCCAGCTTTATTCTTTTGCACCTTGCTATCTAGTTCAGTACCATTTGTTGAAAAGACAGTTAAATGGACTTGGCCCCTTTGTTGGAAATCAGTTGACCATAGACATATAGTTTTATTTCTGGAGCATCAATTCTATTCTGATCTATAAGTCTCTTTGAATGCCAGGACCATTCTGTCTTGATTACTAGCTTGTTTTTAAATGGAGTATTTGCTGCTTTGTTTAAATACTATTAGTACCTCAATGCAGATAGCTAAGAAAATACAGAAAAACATTAAGGACAGAAAAATCACCTGTTATCTCACTACACAAAAATACAATAAAGGTGCTGCTTTTATTGTGTTTACTGTGTTGTTGCTGTGTGTTTTCCCTACAGGTATATACATCTATCATTTTTTTCCAGCATGGCAACACACTTTGCGTAGTCTTGTAGATTGTGTTTTCTGTTTAACAGTTTGCCATGAACATTTTTACTTGTCAATAAACATTCTCTGAAAACATGGTTTTCCGTGGCTGCCTCATAGTTGCCTATATGAAACCATCCTAACTTACTCATGTAAAACCTCTGTCATTGATCATTGACTTGCCTGTTTTTATGAGTATAAACAGTGCTGCCACAAACATCCTCAAAACAAACCTTTGTGCTATGATTCTGACAATTTCCTTAGCGGAATTCCTGCTTGTGGAACTGCAAAGTCAAAAGGTGTGTGAGTGTTTTTAAGGTTAGAGTTTTACTGTGCCAAATGGCCTCCCAGAAAGCTGTATCATTCATACTAGAGGGGATTTTTATAAAAAAACACAGTGTGGAATAGAGCCTGACTCAAAAGCTGTTTCGGAATTGTTTATATACTTTAGGTATTAATCCCTTATCAGATATGTGATTTGCAAATATCTTTTGCAGGTTTTCCATTTTACTTTGTAGATAGCATCCTTTGATGCACACAAGTTTTTCATTTTGATGAAGTCCAATCTATCTATCTTTTTATTGCCTGTGCTTTTGATGTTATAGTCAAATCCAATGGCAAGAGGATTTCCCTCTGTGTTCTCTTCTATGGTTATATACATTTCATAGTGCTGGTATCGGTCATTTACTGCCTCAGTAAAGCTGCATAACAAACCATTACAACAATCACTTACTTTTACTCATGTATCTATGGGCCAGCTGGGGAGAGTCAGCAAACCTAGGCCTGGCCGGACTGAGCCTGATTCTGGGCCCTCTGTGGGTTCAGTCTGCTCACTTTTCCTGAGTGATGCTCTTCTCCAATTGAAAGGCAGGTGCTCAACAGGCAAGCCCTCTGCACAAAAGCTGTGCTTCTGCTCCTAGGGAGATTAGCCAAAGCATCCATTTGTCAAAGCGAGTCACATGGTCAAGCCCAACATCGAGGGTGGAACAGCATCCTCTGCCTACTGTGAGACCCCAGCATGGGTGCAGATACTCAATCCTATGCAGAGTGAAGGGTTGGGACCGATAATTTGATCATCCACAGTGATGATCGGGGACAGGAATGAACCTGGCAGATTTGAGACTGATAAGTAACTAGTGTGGCTGAAATATGGTGATGAGGGGTATAGGGAAGAAAGTGCCGCTTACTGCATACATGAAAGATATCGGTTAACTGAATTAATCAAAAAATTAAAAGAATGTATCAATGGAAGTGGATTTACTGAGATGGGAAAGATGAGGAGGGGAACCTTTGGAGAAGAAATCGGCTCACTGTCGGATAAGTTAAATGTTAGAGACACACCAAGAGGAGATGTTAAGTTGGCAGATGGCTGTGTGCGGTAGACTCTGCTTGCAAGGAACTGAGGGTCTTCTTGCAGAAGGAGGATGTGTGAAAGTCTAACTAACCCTGGCGGCTGGGATAGCTGTCTCCAAAAATGTACGAAGGACGAGGGGAGCTGAGGATCTCACTGCCAGCAGAGGTCTGGGAAGCCTTCCTGGAAGGTGTGGCATTAGAGCTGGACATTGAAGAGAGTCTGGTTATGCAGGGAGCGGCTAGGTGGTACTCTGGATGGAGAAAATAGCCTGACCCAGGCACAGAGGGAGAGCACAGGGTGTGGTGACTGGCAGTGCCCCTTGGGGTCGAGGGTGCAGATTTTACACAACATGCCAGAGCTGGGCTGATGTCTGTTGCCTGTTCTCTGCTGGTGAGTTGGGAGATAGGAGAAAGCTCACTTTGATCAACTCTGTTCTTCCTCCCAGCCCTAGTGGGACTGGGGATCTGAGGATCAGGACCCTCAGCTGCCTTTTTTGAAACATAAAAAAGAATGAGTCCCTGGTACTGGTGACGGTATGGGGAAACTGGCCCTTTCTTAATTGTTGGAGGGAGTGTGATTCAGCGCACCCTTTTTGGAGAGCAGTTTGTCAACACCTATAAAAATATGAAAATCTCCTACTTCACATATGTATATAGACATAGAAATAAGGATATTCATTGTGGTTTCATCCATTAATGCAAAGGTTTAAAACAAGCTAAATGTACATCACTGTCGTTCAATCTCTAAGTTGTGTCCAGCTCTTTGTGATATTATGGATTGCAACACTCCAGGCTCCTCTGTCCCCGACTCTCTCCTGGAGTTTGCTCAGATGCATGTCCATTGAGTCAGTGATGCTGTCTAACTGTCTCTTCCTCTGCTGCCGCTTCTCCTTTTACCTTCAGTCTTTCCCAGCATCGAGGTCCTTTCCAGTGAGTCAGCTCTTTGCATCAGGTGGCCGAAGTATAGGAGCTTCAGCTTCAGCGTCAGTCCTTTCAGTGAATGTTCAGGACTGATTTCCTTTAGGATTGACTGATTTGATTTTCTCGCTTTCCAAGGGACTCGCAAGAGTCTTTTCCAGCACCACAGTTCAAAAGCATCAGTTCCTCAGCACTCATGCTCCTTTATGGTCCAGCTCTCACATCCACACATGATTCCTGGGAAAACCATAGCTTTGACTATATGGACCTTTGTTGGCCAAGTGACGTCTCTTCTTTTTAATACGCTGTCTAGGTTTGTCATAGCTTTTCTTCCAAGGAGCAACTGTCTTTTAATTTCATGGCTGCAGTCATCCTCTGCAGTGATGTTGGAGCCTAAGAAAATAAAATCTGCCACTGTTTTCACTTTTTCCCCTTCTGTTTGCCATGAAGTGATGGGACTGGACCTTGGTGTGTGTGTGTATGTTTTCTTAGTTATTTGAATGTTGAGTTTCAAGCCAGCTTTTTCACTCTCCTCTTTCACCCTCAAGAAGCTGTTTAGTTCCTTTTCACTTTCTGCCATTAGAGTGGTATCATCTGCATATCTGAAGTTGTGAATATTTCTCCCAGCAATCTTGATTCCAGCTTGTGTTTCATTCAGCCTAGAGTTTCATGTGATGTACTCTGAATATAAGTTAAATAACCAGGGTGACAGTATACAGCCTTGTACTCCTTTGAACCAGCCTTTGTACTCCTATATTTGAACCAGCCATTTGTCCCATGTCTAGTCCTAACTGTTGCTTCTTGAACACATACAAGGTTCTTAGGAGACAGGTAAGGTGGTCTGATACTCCTGTCTCTTTAAGAATTTTCCAGTTTGTTGTGATCCACACAATTAAAGGCTTTAGCATAGTTAATGAAGCAGAAGTAGATGTTTTTCTGGAACGTCCTTGTTTTCTCCATGATCCAACAAATGTTGGCAATTTGATCTCTAGTTCCTCTGCCTTTTCTAAACCCAACTTGTATATCTGAAAGTTCTTGATTCACGTAATGCTGAGGCCGAGCTGGAATAACCTTTTGATTTTGAGCATAACCTTGCTAGCATGTAAAATGAGCACAATTGTATGGTAGTTTGAATATTCTTTGGCATTGCCCTTTCTTTGGGATTGGGATGAAAACTGACTTTTCCAGTCCTGTGGGTATTGCCAAGTTTTCTGAATTTGTTGACATATTGAGTGCAGCACTTTCACAGCATCTTCTTTTAGGAAATAGCTCAGTTGGAATTCTATCACCTCTAGTAACTTTGTTCATAGTAATGCTTCCTACGGCCCACTTCAGACTCCAGGATATCTGGCTCCAGGTGAGTGACCACACCATTGTGGTTATCTGGGTCTTTAAGACATTTTTTGTATAGTTCTGCGTGTTCTTGCCACCTCTTCTTAATCTCTTCTGCTTCTGTAGATCCTTATCATTTACTTCTTTCCTTTATCATGACCATCCTTGCATGAAATGTTCCCTTGATATCTCCAATTTTCTTAAAGAGATCTCTGTAGTCTTTCCCAGTCTATTGTTTTCCTCTTATTTCTTTGCATTGTTCATTTAAGAAGGCCTTCTTATCTCTCCTTGCTGTTCTTTGGAACTCTGCATTCATGTGGGTATATCTTTCCCCTTCTCTCTTGCCTTCTGCTTCTTTTCTTTCCTCAGCTGTTGTAAAGCCTTCTCAGACAACCTCTTTGCCTTCTTGTTTCTTTTTCTTTGGGATGGTTTTGGTCACTGCCTCCTGTACAGTGTTATGAACCTCCATCCATAGTTCTTCAGGCACTCTGTCTACATGATCTAATCCCTTGAATCTGTTCATCATCTCCACTCTATAATCATAAGTGATTTGATTCAGGTCATACCTGAATGACTTAGTGGTTTCCCCTCCTTTCTTCAATTTAGGTCTGAATTTTTCAATAAGGAGCTCATGGTCTGAGTCACAGTCCGCTCTAGGTCCCGTTTTTGCTGACTGTATAGAGTTTCTCCATCTTTGGCTCCAAAGAACGTAATCTGATTTCGTTATTGACCATCTGGTGATGCCCACCAGAGTCGTGTAGAGTCGTCTCTAAAGTTGTTAGAAAAGGGTCTTTGTTATGCCCAGCATGTCCATCGGCAGGGGTTAATTATGGTCCCTTCATATAGAACACTCTGCAGCTGCTAAAAATAGCAAGGCCGTTCTGTGTGTACTGCGATAGAACAACCTTCAGGATACATTGTCATGTGAAACAGCTCAGAGTAGGATGGCAGGAATAGCCCTTAGATTTTTTTTTTAAGAGGAGAGACCTATGTGCTATGTCCTTACATGTACCTACAGTACTTCAGGAATTGTTGGTTGCCTCTGGAAAGGTGTGGGCTTGGGTGGAAGGGAGACTCCCTTCCTGCTCAACACCCTCCTGTGCACTTGTGTACCGTGTCTGTATGTGACTTCCAAAAAGGACAGAATAAAGTATAGTTCCTGCTGGATGATTTTTTTGAAGTGTAGGTTGAGGGTACTCAGGATACCAGGCCTCCCATGGACGATGCTGGACCACCTGACATGCCACCATGGGGGTCTCAGGCTAGCCCCTTCCAGTCCTGCCTGACTCACCTGCCTCCCCCTATCTTGGACCCTGGTTCACTCAGTGGGAACTTTGGGGAGGACACAAGAACAGAATGGCCACCAGGTGGGCTTTTCCCTCCTTCTGGGTAGGGTGCCTGTAAGTGTCCTCCCATCCCAGCAGCCTCCCCAGCCAGCGGCCTGGCCTGGATGGTGTGGACTCTGAAGCATGGCGGTCGGTGGCCGACCGTGGCTTTTCCATCAGTGGCCCTAATGGTGTGTCTGCAGGTGCCTCCTCGCATGCACGAACATCTCTGTGTGTAGTGATGGTGAATAATCCCCAAATTGTCTTTGATTTCTGTGGTGTATTTCTGTATTTCTATTCAAAGTTGAGTGCGTCTGATTTTATGGGAATTCATAACAGTTCAAACGACATCGTGGCCCCCTGCTGTGAAAATCTCTCCTTCCTGAGAAGCTGAAATGCTGCTCAGATGTCCCCTCCTGCCCTTCCCTCCCCTCTGCTCGGCTCCTTCTTGTCCCCTTGCTTGCGGGGACGGAAAACACTGCCTCTCCGTGCACTGAGCGCACGCTCTGCCCCTGTGTCTCCTGACTGGGCTGCTGTGGGGAGCTGTGGGAGAAGGGGGCAGGAGGCTCCCACCCAGGAGCTGAGCCGAGAGTGGGCTGGTTTCTGGGAAGAGGGGAGAGGGCTTTGCTCCACACCAAGCAGAGGCAGGCTTTCCAGCCTGTCCAGGAAGCCAGGCTGCCTGGGCTTCATCTCAGGTTTGGTTCAGAGGCTTTTGGTGAAACCCCTGCAGGTTGGGAGGAATCTGACACCCTCCCACCTGGGGAAAGGGGGGATGGGAAGGAGGGACCCTCCAGGGTTGGGCCAGGGGCCCCACTGGGTGATGGAACATCCCCTGCAGCAGTTCACAGAGTTTGCATGTGTGTGAGAGCGAATGAAATACCTTAGGGCACTCATTTTACTTTTAAATTGTTAGTGTCCCCCTGCTCCGCCCCAGCCCCCTACCCAAGAACAGCTCTCAGAACAGGCCCAAGCTTCAGGCCTGGGCCTGGTCTCCAAAGCCTCGGCTTTAGCCCACTCTTCTGCTCTTGGGTCTCCATGGGTGGAGCAGGCGGAGTCCTCTTGATGATGGGCCTCCTTAGGCCTCCTCTCCGCAGTGCAGCATGGGGCTGAAGGCCGAGAGGCAGGGCTTCTGAGCTGGGACCTTCTGCCCTGGAGGGAGGGAACTCCTGTCCCTAGAAGGGTCTGAGCAGCTGCTGAGGGGTGTGGTTAACCTGAAGACCATCGAGGACCCACTCAGCTCTAAGGGTCTCCTCTGGCATTCAGAGGACTGCGGGCCTGGGGGTGGAGGGGTTGGGGCAGGGCTCAGCGGAGCGAAGGAAGAAGCTTCTTAATCAGAGTGTTTTGGTAGGGTGGACACAAGTTAGGGCTCTGATTGTCAAAACATTGAGTATGTATTATGGAAAATGAAAAGTGTATATGGAAGAATATAAAATCAGTCATAGCCTTACCAGTCAGATAAATCCACTGTTTCACATGACTGTCCTGTATATGCATCCCACAGAGACACATGTGCACACATGTTCGAAGCCATACACAATCCTGTGTGCTTTCTGTGGACATCCCTCCACTGAACCAGTCCCCGAGGGGGTCTGGGCTGTGCCACTGTCATAAATAACACAGCCATGGACATTCTGTGACTGAGTGTCTGAGCTCAGCCATGATGGTTTCCTCAGCTAAAGTTCTGGACTTGTTGGGCCACGGGGGCAGACACGTCTTTAGGCTCTTCACACAGATTCCAAGTATTCCTTAGTTCTCAGCCGAGCTGCCTCAGCTCAAAGGTGTGGGGCACAGAGATCCTGTCCCTCTGGTGGCTTCAGGTGCTGGTGACACCCACGCTCACGTCTGTAGCCCCGCCTCGGGCCTGAGCTCTGGTTGAGGGTGTCCTCCTGCTGGTCTCGCATTGCTGCCTGTGGTCACTGGCCGTTCCAGACTCTGCGTCCCAGCCTGAGCTTCAAATCTTGCTCCTTGGTTGGTCCCAGCAGCAGCTTTCCCTGTCCTGGGCCAGAACCCTTGGCTCAGCTCTTTCTGGTGCAGCTCTATCCACTCCAGCAGGAAACCCCCTGAGTTCTACTTTGAAAATGTCCCCATCTGCCAGATCTGAGACTCCCTGCCCGAGTCCCTGCCAGAGCCCCTGTCCCCTCCAGCCTGTGTCACTGTGATAGCCTCCACACTTGTCTGCCTGTATCTGCCCCTACCCCTCATAGTGAGTCCTCAGCTCCGCAGCCAGTGTGCTCCTTAACCCCTGAGCCATTCTTCCCCTCTTGCCTGTCTGAAGACCACGACTCCCAGTTTACTTACGTCCCTGGTTTACAAGGCGCCCACGGTGGGCCCACCGTCCTCTGCCCTCATCTCTTATGATCCTCCCCACAGTGCACTCCGCTAGCTACACCGACCTCCTCACTGTTCCTCGGGGATGCCAGCACGTCTTGCCTCCGGGCCTTTGCACAGGTTGTTGTGTCTGCCCAGAAGGCATTTTCCCCAGGTAGCGTGGCTCGCTCTCCTGTTTTTTCAAGCATGTCTTCATACATTATCTTCAGGGGTACTCAGACCTCTTGCCCCGCTCCTTTCCTCTTTCCTTAGCATGTGTCATCCCCAGCACACTGTAGAACTTGCTGACCGATGCTGTTTGTGCTGGTCTCCCAGGGAGGATGCCAGCTCCCTCTTGGCCAGGTCTTCAGTTTGTATGGCAATGTTTAGCACCGTGCCCACGCCTGGCCCACAGCAGATAATGTCAGGGTAGACACTGCCTTGTGGCCACACTTGGCTTGGAAGCTTTTCCCTGCAGCTCACAAGCTCTCTCAGGTGTATGTGAGGCTTTGATTTGATTTTGGGGGGTCATTCCTCTGTGGGGCAGTTCCCTGGATGTTGTAACTGTGCCACCTGCCAGAGCCTCCCTTGCTGGCCCTCAGCCCAGGCCTCCATGAGTAGCAGGACTTTATGGGCTGAAGTCAGGACAAGGTGAAGGCCAGGGTGGGCAGGGGTGCTGCCTTGAATCTGGGACAGTTTTTTGTCCACTCCCTCCAGGGACAAAGGTGCTGACCTCTCAGGGATGAGAGTGTAGAGGAGGGGACTTGGTCCCCCCTGGGGGTGCTTGCATTCTCTTGTTGGTTCTGGTTCCAGAGCAATGTCTGTCAGATACCAACAGCACAGAAAGAAAGGGGAAACAGGATCCTGCTCGCCAGCCCTAGCTGTGCCTCCTCTTCCTGGCACATGCACTTGGCCTTGCTGCTGGTGCCTTTAAACTGGGGCTGTGGACCATGGCTGGACTTCCTGGCCTCTGAGTAGATGCAGGGTCCTGCCCAGGCCTTCCCTCACCCTGGGCCTGCCCTGGGACACATGTCTGAGCTCAGCAGGGGTTGGGGCTGAGGCTAGGAGACCTGGGGCTTGGCCACATATTAGCTCTGTGATCTCAAGCTTTACCTCTCTGAGCCCCATGCAGAAGACACTGAACGCCACAGTGGCTGGCACATAATAGGCACTCAGTAGACGTTGACATTGTGCCTCCCGAACTCTGTGCAGCTCACATCTCAGCTCTTCGGGAAGGCTCGAGAGCTCCCTGTTCACATGGCTTCGGACAGCGACAGGCGCTGTTGCTTATTTGGTACCTCGCCCACATTTGCAGCCATTCTCATGGCTCCTTATCCTCCCACAGTGCCTGGTACTGGGCTTGGCATGAAAAAAGATGCTGGAAATTGGCAGCCTGAGGGCTTTGGATCTTCTTGGCAGTGGGTATGTTTCAGAGATTTTTGGAAAGCTTCCTGCCAGAGTGGATTTTGGGGCAGACAGCTCTAACCCAGCTCTTACCTCTGGGGCAGGTCTCTGGCACCTATCCCAGGCCAGACAAGAAGCCCAGCATGGAAGGGTGTGTGTCTGGGTTTCCTGGTCCAGGAGGGACACGTGAGGGTTGCTGGGAGCTCAGGGTGGCACAGCCTCCCAAGGTGGAGGAGGCCATGTAGCTCTGCTGGTGGGTAGGGCAGAGGGCCAGGAGGCTGGGGAACAGCTGTTGCATAGGGTGGAGCGAGGTCAGGCTCTCCCAGGGGACCCATGCCTCTCGCTGCAGCCCCAGCACTGAGGGAATGCTTGCCGGCAAAGGCAGCGTCCATTGTGACACCTGACCTGGACGTGGGGGCCCAGGTGCTTCTTCTCACAGCCACCAACCTCTGTTCTCTCTGGACCTTGCTTTCCTCCTCGTGGCCGCAGGAACCAAAGGAAGAGTAAGACCTGGGATCACTGGGAAAACCCAGTGGCGGGACGGACCCACTGTGTCCTGACTACGCTGCTTTACCCTTTGGAGCCTGTGCTCCCCGACCCAGTGTTCGTGCCACCTTGCCCCGAGGTGAGGATGGAGAGTCAGGATGGAGCTCAGATTGCCCCGGGTTTTTGGATGTTCCCGAGATGGTCTCTGCCAATCCTGCCGACTGAGAACATTATCTGGTTGCCATTGACTGATAGAAGGGGGACACTGAGGCAGTGTGAGTGCCTCTGAAGGGGAGACAGGTGTTTAAGGAGAGAGGCTGGGGACAGGGTGCCTGCCCAGCAGCCTCAGAGCCTAAGCCAGCATGTGGAAAGGGAGTTGCATCATACGCGCCTGTGTGTTGTGCGGACGCACTCACTTCTTTGTGTCACATTCATCTTGTGTCTGTTGTATTGTGTATTGCCCTCCTTGAGGAAGGGGCCACGGCTTCCTCTTTTATAGATTAGGAAGCAGGGAGGACGGGGTGCGGTGGGCAGCAGCATCCATGTGTGAGTGTGTGTGCGTGTGTGTGTGTGTGCACGCTGTCGCTTTAGTCATATCTGACTCTTTGTGACCCTATGGACTGTAGCCCGCCGGGCTCCTCTGTCCATGGGGATTCTCTATGTAAGAATACTGGAGTGGGTTGCCATGCCCTCCTGCAGGGGATCTTCCCAACCCAGGGACTGAACCTATGTCTCTTATTTCTCCTGCATTGGCAGGTGGGTTCTTTACCATTAGCGCCACCTGGGAATTTCAGCAAAGTGTGATGGAAATCGTGTGAGACTCAGGTCCAATCCTAGGTAACCTCTCTGAGCCTTAATTTCCTCATCTGTAAAATGGGGACTATAATATCTACATTATAGAGATATTTGGGAGGACTGAATAAAGTCGTACCTGTGACAATCCCAGTAAGTGTTCATTCATTTTCTTCCTTCCTTCCTTCCACTGTGAACTTCCTGCAACACCCAGCAGAACGTGTGCACTCCCAGCTATTTGTGGATGATCTTCTTAGCAGATGTTGTTTAATTCTCATAACAGCTGGTTTCCAAAGGCAGAGAGCTAGAGATTTTTTTTTAAAAGATACTCACTCACTGTGAGATGTCAGATTGTCACTTAATTGCTCTGTGCCTCGGTTTCTCCACTTGTAAATCAGAAATAATGCTAGCAGTACTGGCTAGCTTCTTCTCAGGATATGAAAGGCTAACACAAGATAACAGATGGAAAGTGGTTTGAACATTTAGAAAAAGGCATCATGTTCAACCTTGTTGGCAGTTAGGGAAATGCAAATTGAAGCAACAAGACCATACCATTTTTCATGCATCCTATTGGCAGCCATTTAAAAGAGGGATGACTTCCAGGTGGGCACAGAGGCCCTCTCCTACACTGCTGGAGGGAGTGGGAATTGCCACAGCCTTTCAGAAAGTAATATGACAGTATCTAAGAGAAGTTTACATACGTGCCCTGTGTTGTATTTAATTGGCCCGTTAATACTGTTGTTGGAGAACCAAGATTAAGAGCAAAGTCCCAACCCAGTTATGTGTGGAGAGATGTCCACTGTGACATTGCCTGTGTGGCAAGAACCTCGAAACACCCAGATGCCCAATAATAGGGCTGTTTCTCTCCATGACAAAACATCCATACCATGAGCTTTTACCCAACTCCGAAAATGGAGGAGGTAGATATGGCAGTGTCGACCTGGAGAGTTATGTGTGAGTTATCATGACATGAGAAAAGTGAGTTTCTTTTGTGTAGAGGGTATCTCCGCCATCCTAAAGAGAAACAGCAGCCACATCACTGGCGTGCATCTGTAGTGCGAGCGGATCTGCTTGGGCCAGGAGAAGGGCCTTGCAGGACGCATACCAGGCCCAAGCTGCCTGCTGTGGCCATCAGATGGGTCATGTTTGGCTCATAAAATGGAATTATTTGCCAACATGTAAAAATTGAATTCATTGTGAAAGCCAAATTTCCGGCTTTTCGCTGAGAAAACTCGGAAGCTTGGGCACACTGGGCCCACATTCGCTCTTGGCTGAAACACACCAGCAGCAGTTGCTTTTGTACAGAGCACATGGCCTCTGAATGGCCGTCTTCCCCACCACTGGGTCCCCTCCTTTCTGTGCCTGCCTGGCCCCTGGGATAGGCTTGTGACCCCTGAAAACACAAAGGGGTGGCAATATAGGGCTGTGATGGGCATTTGTCTTTTATGATGTGAAAACATCTTAGAATCTTCTCTTTCCCACTTTTCTGTTTCATACCTGATAATTAGAACATCTTAAGTACAGTCTTCCAGGGAAACACGGGGTACCATGGGCCACTGTGTGTGGTGTGGGGCAGGCTCCATCCTGCACTCAGCACGAGGCTGGGAGAGGGAGCTGGCTCCGAGTCCGGAACCAAGGGAGTGTACTCTGGGCCGTTTCTGAAGCCCCCCGCCCAGATCTTGCAGAGATGTAGAAGTCTCTCCACAAAACCCTTTTCTTCAGCTCCCCTGGGCTCCCCAGGGCTTTCCTGATCATGTATTGATGAGGGAGGGGGCATGTCACCTTGGGTCCAGATGCTGACCTCACCACTCACTAGTTGGGGGTCTCTGAGGAAATCGTTAACAGCTCTCAGCCTCCAGACCCTTACGAACTGGGAAGGGTAATGCCTCCCAGGCGAGGGGCATAGTAAATGCTTCCTGAAGGAGGGTGTGTGGACCCTTGGCTAGGCCGTGGGGATGCGGAGGTGAGTGGGCTTGACTTGAGACACGGAGGTGAGACAGCACTGACAGACTGTTCAGTGGGAGGCAGGGATTCCCCGCTGAGGAGTGCAGGCGTCTCTCGGTGTCACTGCTGGGCTCCAGGGAGGCCTGCAGGTGAAAGAAGGAACCAGAGAACCGTGGCCCTGCTGTTGTGGGGCTGGGCTTGAAGGGTGGGGTGAAGCCCCACATCTGAAGGCTTAGAGATGGGAGACCGCCTTGCTGAGCCTCTGGCTGATGGGTCCCAAATCTCTCTAGAGCTTAGCTAGACAGAAAAGTCCAGATCCAACTTTCCCCAGACTTGCTGGGGGCCCCGGGCAAGTTACCTCCCTTCTCTGTGCCTCTTTGGACACTGTGGCCTGGTGCTTCCTTTCATATCCAAGGTTACGAGATAATATACAGATATAAAAACAGGAAAGGACGTGTTTGTTGGGCACTTTGGCTGGGGGGGTGGTTGGAGCGGTGGGTGTGCCAAGCACACTGAGATACCTGCCTTCCGGCTCAGCACCTGGGTCCTAAGCCTGTCCCTTCTTACCAGGTTCCATCGCTCTTGAGGGATGCTATCCTAGAGCGGCAGGCAGCAGCCCTTTCCTCCACCCATGGAGCCTAGTGTATGTCACAAACCTGTCCCTGAGCCCCCGGGCTCTGCCTACAGGCCATGCAACCCACCTCCACCAGGGCAAAGAGCAGACTGGTGCCCCTGCCCTCATCTCCGTCACTCTCAGGCCGCTGTGCTATACCCAGCATTGGACGACGGCAAGACCACAGGCTGCAGACCCTCTCTTCTTCCCCGTGTCCCCTCCCCGCCCCCGGCCCCCATTCGTCTCAGTTCCCTCTCCTCCTGTCTCAGACCCGATTCTCCTGGGAGCAGCAGGGGTGGGCAGTGCTGGGGGCGCCGGGAGAGCAGGGCAGCTCCAACAGGCAGCTCCTCACTCTCTCCCCCTTTTGTCCTCAGGAGCCATGAGGTGCCACGTAGCCTCCAGCTGCCTCGTGGTCTGGCTTTCCGTGCTGATCTCTGGATGCTGGGGTAAGTCCAACCCTCTGCCTTCTCCCCCCAGCAGGCATGGGCGGCTGGGCTAGACAATACGTGGTTGGGGTTTGTGCTCTGGGACTCTCACGTGCGTGAGACTGGGCACGCACGTCCCTCTCTGGGCCTCAGTTGCTTCTGTAGGATTCACAGGGCTGAAAATACCAGCCATCCCCAGGGCCTGGGACCCAGGAGGGAAGGGGAGAAGCCTTGAGAAATACTTGTGTTCTAAGGGAGGCATCTGTGACGATGAACTGTCCTTCTTCTGGGATGCGGGGACAGGACCTGGTTCTCTTCAGTTCCATGGTTGTCTTCTGAGCACCTACTGTGGATCTCCTGTTTGTCCAACTCTGGGGGTGTGGAAGAAATGACACTCTCGGGAGTCAAGTCTCATCGGGGAGAAAGACACGGGTGGAACTGCTATGAGCAGGGTGAATAAAGGGGTAATAAAGGCTGCACAGAGCTCCAGAGAAGCCCGTCAGAAGAAAAGCTCCGTTGAGCCTGTGGGCACAGGAGAGCCCGACAGAAGGGAGATGTTTCATCTGGGCCCTGAAGACCAACAAGTTGTTTATGAGGGAGGGACGGAGGGCATCCTGGAGGAGGGCACAGCCTGAGCGAGGGTGTGGCCGCCAGGAGTCTCTCCTCCCTGCAGGGAGGACCAGCCCTCCTTCCCCTGGCCCTGCAGCAGCCAGGTCAGTGCCAGCTCTAGTGCCCACGGAGGAGGCTGGGGAAGGCCTGGGCATTTGCCTTCTCCTGTACAGCGAGAGAAAAACAGCTCTGGTCTGCAGGAAGGAAGGCCAGCAGGCACAGCTGGCTCGGTGTCCCCCGGGGCCTGGGCGCCCTCAGGGAAGAGCTATGGGAACAGCGTGCCAGGCGACACATTCCTGAGTGGGGCTGGCTCCTTCTCCCACTCCAGGGAGCCCGGAGCCTCTGGAGGAGGCCAGAGCTTCATGCTTGGTGGGTTGCTGCTGGCGTCCTGCTGCCCGAGAGTCCCATGAAAGTTGCCAGTCCTGGCTTCCAGGCTGGGAGTGCTCTCTGCTGGAATGCCCCTGCAATGGGGAGCTCACTCCCACCCAGGCAGCCCAGGATGGCAGCACAGCCTCAGAGGCTCTCGGGGTAGATCCGGAAGGGGTCTCAGGCCCTCTCTCCACTCCTGGCCCACTTCACAAAGGAGAAAACTGGTGCCTGCAGAAGCAGCTGGCCCAGGGTCATACAGAGCAGGGCCCAACTGGGTCTCCATCCAGATCTCTGTCCTCCGCTGGGGTGTTGGTCAAAAAATCCAGGCCCCTGCCCCTCTCTGCCCCATTTACAGAGGTCTCAGTGAGGGGCCCAAGAGACCAGGTCTGTCTGGCTTTGCTGGACGATGTCCTCAGCCTCCTCAGGGACTCCGTGACTTTGACATCCATGCCGTCCCCACCCCCATTAAAAAGAAATATACATGTAAAAGGAAAGCAGGTGCTAAGAGCCCGGCTGCCTTCCTGGAAGAGGTGGCAGTCTCCCTTGAGCTGTCTAAATTGGAGGTGCCTCATGCATCCTAAGTGGGCACAAGGCAGCAGCGTGGAGTCGGACTGCTGCGTTCCAGCCCCACTTCTCCAGGGGGTTCTCCTGGGCAAGTTTCTTAGCTTCTCCATGTTTCAGCTTCCTTCTCTCTAAAATAGGGAGCACAGTAGGACTCTGCTTCTTACACTGTCAGAGTGACCAGATGAATTAATATGTATCCAGCACTTAGAATAGTGCCTAGCACATATTAAGTGCTAAATAAGTGTTCAGTTCAGTTGCTCAGTTGCGTCCGACTCTTTGCGACCCCATGGATTGCAGCTCGCCAGGCTTCTCTGTCCATCACCAACTCCCGGAGCTTACTCACGCTCATGTCCATCAACTCGGTGATGCCATCCAACCGTCTCATCCTTAGCTCTTTTATTATCATCTGCATCTCTCTCTAAGAGAAAAATGGGGTGCGGAAAACAGAGGAGTTAAGGCCTTTCCCTCGGCCACCCAGCCATTCTCTAGCCTGCCTGTGAGCTAGCCTGCTTTGCATGTGTGTGCAATGTATGTATTTATGTGTCTATGCCTTTGATGGCACAGTCCCCTTTCCTGGGCCCTGTGGGGGGCAGCCAGTGTGGTTCCTCTGGCACGATTGGGCCATGTAGCCCCAGCTGATCTCTCCTCCCGTTCCTGGCAGTCAGTGATAGGTCAGGCCTAGGGACAGATGCCCCTTCGATGTCACATCTCTTCGTCAGCCTGTCCTCTCTGCCGAAGATTTCTACACCCCCTCCCAGCACCCCCCCTGCATCCGTGTGCTCCCTGGCATTCCTCGCTGTGGGCCTGTGGGCTTATTGGGAAGGCAGGAGGTGAAGGCCTGCGGAGACCTGCCCTGCCCCTTGTCTAGCCTCGCCAGTGAGCCTCCTGCGGGTCCCACAGGCCCCGGGTGTGAGGGTGTGACGGCGGAGCCCCCAGGCTTCGCCATGTCAGGCCCTTCACTGCTGGGCTCCCGTGGGCCACCCTGCAGTCACCGTATCAGTGATGGGGTGCACGGGATTCCTCTGACAGGGAGTTGTAGGGTGGGAGGGCAGTGAGGGCTTGTTGTCCTTACCTTGAGGCTGGGCAGTGGTGGCCAGAGAGGCAGAGCGATTTGCCCAGGTCACGCAGCAGCAAGTGGCCGGGCTTCCCAGGCCTCGCTCCTGGTTGCTGCCCCGTGCTCCTGTGTGCGCCTTCTAGTCTTGAGCTGGGGGGCGGGGCATAGGCTCTACCCCGCGCGGACCTCAGTGAGGACCCTGGTACCTTCGGAGCCCTGGGGAGGCGGACTTGGGCTGAAGTCGGGCCTTCCTGGTTCCAGTCCAGGCTCTGCCCCTTGCGGTGCTCTTGGAGCTGTAAGAATTCCCTGTCCCATCCCACAGCTCTCAGTGAGGTCGTGCTTCCTGGCCTGGTGGACACCTGGTCCTTCCCACACCTTCCCAGCTTTGCTTCCTTCTCAAATCTTTCCCTTCCTCGCCTTCGTGGGGAAGGCCTGTCATCCAGGACCTGTAGCCCAAATTCACCTTCTCCCTTCTCCCCTCAGGCCTGTGATGGCTTAAAGCTTGAATCTTGTTTGTGTGTTTGAAACATTTAAAGCTGGTGGACTCACATCTACTTTGTAGGGAAGGATCAGCGCGAGTGGGCCGGGGATGTCTGGAGAAGGCGTCCAGGGCTCAGTGGACAGTAGATGCCAGATCAGGGAATGAGCTGTGTGGGGCGGAGACAGAGGGGTGCATCGTGGCTGCAGGCCACTGGACTCCCCTTCCTCGCAGAAGTCACGTGGTCCCCTCCCCTTGCTGCACTCTCTCACATTCCCACTTGGCCAGAGGCCTCGAGGCTCCTGAGGTGGGAGGACACAGCCTCCGTGCTTTAAAAGTGTCTTTAGGTGAACAAGTGACCTGTGGGCCCTCCCCTTTCCCACTCCTCCCAGGACCCTCCCAGCCCCCACTGGCAGCCCAAGGCCACTGGGCTTCCTGGGGTAGCAGCCTGTTCCCAGAACTCAGTCCTGCTCAGTGTGTGGCAGGCAACACACGTCCCCCGGGCACTGCCCGGCTGCCCGTGCAGGACTTTCAGTGGCTGGTTATTGGCAGGTTGTGTGAAACAAAATTTGAAAAAGAACGATCCTGCTGCGGTTGATGTTTTTCCTGGCTGATTTCCCTCTCCCACCAGCCTGAGCCCACCCTAGATTCTCTGGGCACCCCTGAGCCTTCTCCCCTGGCACAGCCGCTTTCCATCAGGGAGCCCAGGGCCCCCAGCAGGGATCCATCCCCCTCTGGCTACATGGGAAACACTGTCATTAATTTTTGTTGCTGTTCAGTCGCTAAGTCGTGTCTGACTCTTTGCGACCCCACAGACTATAGCATGCCAGGCTCTTGTGTCCTCTACTTTCCCCCAGAGTTTGCTCAAATTCATGTCCGTTGAGTCAGTGATGATATCTAACCATCTTGGTGTTAATCATAGCTACCACTTATCGAGTGCTCGCTGTGTTGAGAGCATGGTGCTAAGAGCTTTATGTATGTAATCTCATTTAATCCCCAGCACAGCAAAGAAGTTAAGTCTTCTTGTTATCGCTGTTTTACACCTGAGTAAACAGGTTCGCGAGGGTCACATGACTAGAAAGAGGTGCAGGAAAGTTCCAAACAAAAGTGAAGCTCTTGACCACTGACCTGTTTCTGAGGCTGTTGTGTATGTGAGGAGCCCCAGGTTCCTCATATGAGACAGTGTAAGGGTGTGGATGAAATGCAGTGGTCAGGGAGGGCTTCTTGGAAGAAGAGACATCTAAGACAAAAACGTGAAGAATGACTAGGAATTTGGCAAGAGAAGGCAGAAGGGCCAGCGGTCCAGGCCAGGAGGGGAGAAAGAGGCTACTATGCTTTCAGAACCAGAAGTGACCCAGCTTGGTGCCTGAGTGAGGGCAGGCGGGGGTGGGAACGCCGCTAGTCCTGCCTGTGCCCCACTAGGAGGTCTCAGGCAACGAGGGAAGTGCTGGCCTCTGTGTTCCTGGGCCTGGCCTAAACTCTGAGGGAGCCAGGTTCGCAGAAATGAGGGAGGAGAGGGCTGCAGCCATCCACATTCAGGGCCCCTGGAAGACCCCGCACAAGCCGCTAACGTGTGCGCTGTACAATGCTGGCCCCATGTGAGACGGGCCAGCCCCCGACCCCCGGCTGGCAGGGTCAGAGGGGGAAGTGCCCTCACTTGCCTACTGGGGTGTTTTCCAATACCAACAACCAGTTCTCTAACTCTCCAGACACTGACTGTGTGTCCAGCAATTCAGTTCAATCCTGATGCTAACTACCTGGGGTTAGGGTCAGAGTCCACAGATTTAGGGGTTCAGCTGTACTTTAGATGCTAGTGGTAAGTCCCAGGCCCACCTGCATTCTGACCAACAAGCTATAAATCAGGGCTTCCTACTAACCCTTCTCAGGTTCAGTTAGCTAGAATGACTCACAGAACTCAGGAAAATAGTTCACTTATTACATTTACTGATTGAGTATAAAGCATAAAGCGTACAACTCAGGAACAGTCAGATGGAAGAGATGCATGGGATGAGGTCTGTGTGTGGGGGGCGGAGGGCCCTGGGGTCAGGTGGAGCTTCCGTGTTTCTCTAGGTGCACCATCCTTCCAGCACATGGATGTGTTCACCAACCTGGAAGCTCATCAAATCTTGGAAATCTCCAGCCTCCCTTCTTTCCCTCCCTAAGGTTGGGGATGGACTGAAAGTTCCCATCTACTCACTTGGTCTTTAGTGAATGGCCCCTTCCTGAGGTTTTCTGTAGAGGCTCCACTCTAAATCACCTCACTGGGAAAAGGGAACCCTCCTGTCCCACTGGTGGAAATGTAAATTGGTGCAACCTCTATGGAGAACAGAATGGAGGTTTCTTAAAAACTAAAAATAGTTACCATATGATCCAGCATTCCCACTCCTGGGCATATATCTGGAGAAAACTCTAATTCAAAAAGATACATGCATCCCAGTGTTTATAGCAGCATTATTTACAATAGCCAAGACATGGAAGCAACCCAAATGTCCATCAACAGAGGACTGGATAAAGAAGGTGTGGTGCATATATACAGTGGAATACTACTCAGCCGTGAAATGAATGCAATAATGCCATTTGCAGTTACATGGATACAACCAGAGTTTATCATACTAAGTGAAGTAAGTCAGACAGAAAAAGACAGATTACCAGTGATACTACTTATACATGGAATCTAAAATATGACAGAGCTGAACTTATTTACAAAACAGAAAGAGACCCACAGACGTAAAAAGCAAGCTATGGTTACCAGAGGGGAAAGGTAGGGGGAGGGATAAATTAGGAATTTGGAATTAGCAGATCCAAACCACTATATATAAAGTAAGTAGATAAGAAGGTTCTACCATACATCACAGGGAACTATATTCAGTATCATATAATAAACTATACAGTGGAAAAGAACATGAAAAGAACTGAATCACTTTTCTTTCACCAGAAGTTAACACAGCATTGTAAATTAACATTAAAAAATTTTTTAATGAAAAAAATCACCTCATTTGCCTAAACTTTCAGTTCAGTTGCTCAGCTGTGTCCAACTCTGCGACCGCATGGACTGTAGCACACCAGGCTTCCCTGTCCATCACCAGCTCCCGGAGCTTGTATAAACTTATATCCATCGAGTTGGCGATGCCATTCAACCTTCTCATCCTCTGTCGTCCATTTCTCCTCCTGTCTTGAATCTTTCCCAGCATCAGAGTCTTTTCTAATGAGTCATTTCTGCATATCAGGTAGCCAAAGTATTGCATAAACTTAGATGTGGTCAAAGGAACTCCTTATGAATAACAAAAGATGCTCCTGTTGCTCTGAAAAATTCCAAGGAGTTTTGGAACTCTGGGCCAAGCCAAATTCTGGGCACCAGAGTTGCAGTGGTTAACAAAGTAGACAGCTCTTTTCTTTACCAAGCTCCCATTCTGTGTATAGCTGGGCTGCCCAGTAGAAATACAATGTGAGCCACAAGTGTGATCTTAAATTTTCTGGGAATTGCATTAGAAAAGAAACAGGTGTGACTCATTTTAATAATGTATTTTACATAATCCAGTATAACTACAGTATTATCATTTCCACATATAATCAATATAAAAGACAAATGAGATATTTTATACTCATTTTCCATACAGGGCTTCCCTGATAGCTCAGTTGGTAAAGAATCCGCCTGCAATGAAGGAGACCCCAGTTCAGTTCCTGGGTTGGGATGATCCTCTGGAGAAGGGATAGGCTACCCACTCCAGTATTCTTGGGCTTCCCTTCTGGCTCAGCTGGTAAAGAATCTGCCTGCAATGAGGGAGACCTGGGTTTGATCCCTGGGTTGGGAAGACCCCCTGGAGAAAGGAAAGGCTACCCACTCCAGTATCCTGGCCTGGAGAATTCCATGGACTGTATAGTCCATAGGGTTGCAAAGAGTCGGACACCACTGAGAGACTTTCACTTTCCATACAAGGTCTTCAAAAACCTGTGTGTATTTTTACATTTCACCACATCCTGATGTCGACCAGGGCCCAATAGCTACACGTGGCTGATGGCCTTTCTGACCAAATGACCTCACAGCCTTCTGCCTGCCTCGTAGTTACTCCTGGTTTGCCTTGGGACAGAGCAGTGAGCTGCCAGGGGCCATGGCACTGGATGCAGGTTCAGTGCCCACGGTAGCCCCTACTCTGTGCCCCTTGCAGGACGTATAGAATTGGCATGAGGGTACTTGACTGATGCTCTTCTTCTCTAACTTCCAGGCCAAGTGAACCGACTGCCCTTCTTCACCAACCACTTCTTTGACACATACCTGCTGATCAGTGAGGATACGCCTGTGGGTGAGTTGGCACAAGGGCTGGTGGGCATGCTGGGTGGTGTGGGGTGGCCTCCTTTCCCACAAGTGAAAGAGATCTTAGACATGGAGATGATCATCCCCCTGTGATTGGAACCTCTCCCATGGTGACCCTGATGGATGTTCATGTGGTCTCTTCTTGGTTGCCTCCAGGGATGGGGCACTCCCTACTTCTTGTGTTGGCCCATTCCAAAAAGACAGGAGGTTTCAGAATCAAAGATTTTATCACATTGAGCCCAAGTTGCTTGACTTTCACTTCTGTGTTAATTCTGTCCTACAAAATGGCTTGTTCCTCTTCCTTGTGAAAATTTGAAGATGGAAGCTCTTATAATTTGATTTGCAGCCTTTTGTACTTTTCTGTGATTACTGAGTTTTCTCTGCAGTGGGTATGCCTGTTTTTTTGTCATTAAAAAAAAAACTGTTTAGGAAGTGATCATGAGCATCTTGGTCTGTGCTCCTCACCACCTCCCACCTGCCCCAACTTTACTCACCTCATCACCCAGGTCTGTCCTCGTGAGCCCTTCCCGAGGGCCAGGCTCCTTTACCTGCAGCTGGAGGTCGGCAGACGTAGCCCCATAGCCTTAGCTCAGCTCCAGAGATCCTGATGCTTCTCAACAAATGGGGTTGAATTGATCAAACCCGTCTTGAAGCTGTGCTGATGGGACAGCGCTAGTTCCGTGTGCATGTGTCTGTGTCAGTCACTCAGTCACGTTTGACTCTTTGCGACCCCATGGACTGTAGCCAGCCAGGTTCCTCTGTCCATGGGATTCTTCAGGCAAGAATACTGGAGTGGGCAGCCACTCCCTTCTCCAGGGGATCTTCCCCATCCAGGGATTGAATCCAGGTCTCCTGTACTGCAGGCAGATTCTTTACCATCTGAGACACCAAGGAAGCCTGTGAGCACAGAGGAAAACCACTCCACGTCACATTCACCAACACTCCCTCTTGCGTCCTTTCATTCTTGTCTGTTTTAGAGAAAGTGCTTGTAATCTGGGGCTTCTTACCCTCAGACCTGCCTGCTTTGTGGGTATCAGAGTGGAGCTGTGTACCAGGAGCTGTGTGCATAAAGGGCCAGCATGGTGCATCTTTCGAGAGCATCACTTATACTTGAAAGTGAAGCAGGATGGCTTGGAGAGGGGAGGGCTCTGAAGATATTTAACTAATAGGTCGTTTAAAGCACTCTTGCATATATGTAAAACCAAACCTAAATGCAGAATTCTTCAAAGAAAATCTCTGCTTGAAGAGGAGAGCCTTAGTGGGCCCCAGACTCACCCCTGCTGTTTGCAGGGACACACAAGCAGCCCCCTGCAGAGGTCTCCCCTTCCAGTTTTCCTTTTTTTGTGGATGGGTGCCGGACACAGCGGTGTGTTTCTGACTATTGTGGGGCTTGTCCCCATGGCCCATGATGCTCTGTTTCTAGGGCTGTGTGGAAAGTAGCCTCTCTTTTGATGGTAGGCAGGCCCACACATCAGTGTTGTGAGGCTGGATTTGGGGTTTGGTGGTCGGGGATGTGGTGTTTGAAGTGTTATCCCAGAATGAGGCAGATTGCGTCTCTGGAATGGTCTCCCAGAGGCTTAGAGCACCTTCTGAGGGGTGGAAAGGATGGCTGGCTGTCTTTTGGGGACCGTGCTGAGCTGTTCCCCGCAACTGAGTTGGGTCGGGGTTGTTGTTTGTGGGCTCCTGGATTCTTCATGGCTCCGCCCCAGACCCAGACCTGGCATGGAGCCCGCAGCGCAGAGGCCCAGTGCACGTGGGTCCGTAAACGATGAGTGTTAGCGGCGTTGATCACCATTAGGGGCTCTACTTTTTTCAGTTCATTCATCAGTTTACCAGATACAAACGGGGTGCCCCCCTGTGCCAGGCCTGAGTGCTGTGAATTCAGAGAGGAATTTGACAGAGGGATAAAGAAACCAGAGTCAGGGGTAGTAGCAGCTGCGCTGGTCGTCTGGTTAAGCCCCAGTGGGGATTGAAGGCGGAGGATCAGCCCCCTGGGGGCAGGGAGAAGCAGCAGAAGTTTGGGGGAGGGGATGGCACTTGAGCAAAGTCCCGAAAGTGTCCTTTCCATTTCTTCACATGCTGTTTCCTGTGGCTGGTTTTTGTAAATGTCTGTTTGAACCTTATCCTCCTGGAGAGTCCTTCAGGGTGGAAGAAATATATCTGGGACAGGTGAGGTCCCTGAGGCAGAGCTGTGGCCAGCCCCTCACTCGCTGGGGCTGCTGACACAGAGGCAAAGGCCCCTCAGGCGGGCAGTGCTACTGCTTGTGGCCTGCACTGCCCCGCTCAGCCCCGAGTGGGGGGTCCTCTGAGGCCTGTGCTGCAGGGAGGCGGGTGGGGTGCCCCCGTGAACACACCAGCAGGCCCTGCTCCAGTTACCTTCAGCCCCAGCTCTCGATCGTCTTCTGGAGATGCTGACATCGGTGGGCCTCCAGGAATAACTCCTAGGACGCAGCCCATTGTGGCGGTCACAGCAGGGGTGTCCATCTGATGCAGTGGGGATTGATCCCCAGCTCTGGGAGGCTGCAGGAGTGAGAGAGGACTCAGTGAGCTGGAAGACAGCTCTGCTCGTCTCTCTGGACAGGAGCCAGTGCTGAGCTGGCCTGCACTGTCCTGGCCTCCTTGCTGCTTTTCACATGAGGACGGCATAGCCCAGTTCTACCCTGAAAGTCAGGCACCCAGTTTCTGTTCCTTGCAGTGTGGCATTGGGCCCAGTGCCATCCCTTTCTCAGCCTCTGTCTCCCCATCTCACCAATGAGAAGGCACTGGGAAGGTGGGCCCCAGTGAGTTTTGGCCTGGGCAATCCCGCTGCTGCTGCTGCTGCTGCTAAGTCGCTTCAGTCGTGTCCGACTCTGTGCGACCCCATAGACGGCAGCCCCCCAGGCTCCCGCGTCCCTGGTAGCCCAGGGTATTGTATCTCTGGGCCCTCCGATAACAGCCCTGGAAACCTCCAACGAGTGCTGTCGCCTGCTTGCCCCGGGCCACTCAGAGTGGATGTGAAGTCCTGTGAACATGCTCTGACCAGCAGAGGCCAGAGTGAGGGTAAGGGTGAAACAGCTTGCAGGGCACTGGCCCTTTGCCTGCTGTGTGGAGTGAGGTGGCCTAGAGACTTGACTCTGAGGCTTGGCTCTCACTACCCTTTGCTCTCTGAATCTTGGTGCTCCGAACTGTAACATGGGATGGAATAGCTTCCCCTCTGGATCACTGGCATGTGTACATACCCTGTTGTTAACTTGAAAGCCTCCATGCCTGGAATACTTTGTTCTTACAGAAAGGAGGACTTACGTGTGGCCCAGGGATGACTGGTTTACTGTCCCACCAGCTACCAGTTTGCAGGGGAACAGACAAGCGTGTAGATGAACTGGGTCCAGTGGGGTGGCTCGTGCCAGTGGCTAGAACCAGAGCCCAAATTAGTCAGCTCACCAGGGGAGGCGGTCAGAGCTGTGGGCAGACCAAACTTCCAGCTGGGAAGGTAATCTGGGACAGAATATCTGGCTTCTGCCTGGACTCCTGGTGATGGGGAACTCAGGATTTATCAATGCTCATTTCTGTTCTTGGAGACAGTTCTGGGGATGAAAAAGTCTTTGTAATATTACTATGAAACCTGTCCCTGGAACTCCTACCCACTGAGCCTAATTCTGACCACTGGAAATTTACAGCATAATAATGATAACTATGATATAAAAGGTGTATGTATAATATATGTTATTATAATGACAGTGTTTGTTGAGTGTTCGAGGCAGTGTCCTGAGCATTTTGTTTTTAAATTCCTTTTAAGAATGGAAGGAAGGTAGAGTTTGGCTACCGGCTCTGTCAGGATGTAGCTTCTGTAATCTCCTGGGCTAGAGATTAGGACTTCACTCACCTCAAACCTTCTGAGTGTTTCTATCCTTTATGCTCTTGCCTCAATTTCCGACCACAGGCCAGCGGCCCTGTGCTCGGGAGCAGAATGGGAGGGCACAGCCTGGCCGTCTGAAATCCCCTGCACCGGCTGCTTGTTCCGTCTCTGTCTCCTCCTATCTTAGTTTCCAATTCCCTCTGTGCGATGTTCTTTTGTAGACCATCTCCCAGCAGAAAAAGACAGAAGCCAAATGAAGTCATCAAGCAGCTCTGCCTTCCCCTGGCCTGTTAACATCCAGGGTCTCCTTGTCCTTGCATGTCTTTCCCAGACGTGAACCTTAGTCACTGACAGCAGAGCCTGGCCTGGGAGGGGCAGAGCAAGGGCACTTAATGGTCAGGCTGCTTGGCATTGCCCACGCCTTGGCCCCGGCTGTCAGCAGCAATGGCTGTGCGGCACCTTTAGAATGAGGGGCAGGGTGCAAGGTTGCTTGCTGTCTCTGACTGCCCTCCCCAATCCACTCCAACCACTCCACCAGTTTTGCTCGTGTTGCAATCACCGACCACCTCCCTGTGGCTAAAGCCGACCTGATCCTCAGGCCTTGTGGCCTTTCAGCAGCGATGTTTATCTCTTCCAGGGCATTACCTCTAGCTGGGCCTTCTCAGTCTATTTCCCACACCGCCTCCCTCCCGCCCCGCCATGGAGTGACTCATCCACTCCAGCCACATCAGTTTCCTTGCAGTTCCTTGAGCACGAGAGGTGAGTTCCCGCCTCTTGCCCTTTGCAGTTGCTGCTCCTTTTGCCTGGAACGTGATGGATCACGTGGGTCAGTCAAGTTGATTCAGATGCCGCTGCCTCTGTGTGGCCTTCCTGGATTTCTCCAGGCAGGGTTCGAGTGCCGTTCCTTTGCTTTCTCCTTCTCTGCTGGTCTCGTCGCAGAGCTGTTGTTTCTCAGCCCCTCCTCTGTCTCCCATGTTGTCCCGTGATCCTTCCCGGTGCCCAGGCATGTCCGTGTCCCCTGAGCCCACCCCTGTGCCTGGCTCATGCTCAGGGCTCCAGATGCCTTGGGGCAGGAGTGGAGTCTGGAGTTTGTGAGTGGCGGGGGTGGGGGGACCTTCCAAGGCAGGGACTAGGCCTGGCTCCATGCCTGCTCGCTATCCTCCTAGAGCCTCAGGCCAGGCAACCCTGCGCCCCCAAAGGTGTTAGGAACGAGGTGTGGGTGATGACAAGGATGGCTGCCAGTGAGAGAGCCCAGGAGAGCGTGCCCCCAGATGGCACAGGTGCTGTCTGTGCCTGCACAAGTGAATGGCAAAGCCCACACTGTGCCAGGGGTCGTGTGTTTATTACCCCAGCTGCCTGCCGGGCCTGTATGTGACATGTTTTCTAGGGACCCTCAGGGTACTGAGCTCTGGCTGGCCTCCAGGGAGGGACACAGAAGCAGCCCATGACACCTGGCTTGGAGGCACCAAGCTGATTGAGGATTCTGAGGGGGATGGAGGGCATCTAGTCCGTCTACCTTGGCTGGCACCCAATCCTCATTCTTCAGGTCCTGGAGGGGGCAGTGTTCCTCAGGGCTGGGTCCCAAGGTCACTCATCCTATCCCAGTTCTAAATAGCCCCAGCCTAAAGCCTCTCACGGAGAAAGCAATGGCACCCCACTCCAGTACTCTTGCCTGGAAAATCCCATGGACGGAGAAGCCTGGTGGGCTGCAGTCCATGGGGTCTCAAAAGTCAGACACGACTGAGTGACTTCACTTTCACTTTTCACTTTCATGGATTGGAGAAGGAAATGGCAACCCACTCCAGTGTTCTTGCCTGGAGAATCCCCGGGACGGGGGAGCCTGGTGGGCTGCCGTCTCTGGGGTCACACAGAGTCAGACACGACTGAAGCGACTTAGCAGCAGCAGCAGCAAAGCCTCCCAAGTGCCCAGAGAAAGGAGTGAGAGCCCTTTATCATAGCCCATCACACCCTGCTCCGTACCTGCTCCCCAGTCACGGGAACCTGCTCAGCACCCCGACCTCTCACTTCTATCTCACCGCTACACCCTCACCCAGGCTGTTTCTTCAGTAGGGAGCACCTTTTCCCCTTCCCTGCCTGATGGATTCCTGCTGTGTTTTGAGATGTAGCTCAGATGTCACCTGCTTGGGAGGGGCCGTAGCTCCCCCACCCCGCACCCTCTGTTTGCTTTGAATTTGACTCTATGAAAGCTCTTAGCAAAGTCCTATCAGGGTTATTTGTGGTAACTCCCCATCGGCGGTTCGTTTTTGCTTATTACCTTAATTAATATCGACATTGCAATTCATTATCATTTCAGTATTTATGTATTATGTAAGATGGTAGAACAATACTAGCGTTTATTGACTGCCAGCCTCCAGCCAGCCTCTGTTAAGCATTTGAAATGTGGGCTTCTGTCGATCTCACAGTGAGTCTCAGGGAGGTGTCATCATGTCCACTGCACAGCTGAGCAAGCTGAACGTCTTGGCACACATCCTCTGTGCCAAGCACAGTGCTTTGTGTAAAGTGGGCCTTAACAGATGCTGGTTGGATGAGCAGAGGGATGAAGGAAGGATGAAAGGATGAGTGGATGTTGAATGTCTTGCTGATTCCCCTCCTCTTGGCTCCAATCCTTCCATGTGTTGCCAAGGCTGGCGCACGTGGAGCCGACTTCCCCAGGCAGACCTCCCCCCGCACCTCTCAGACCTCCAGAGCGTCCTGAGCCACAATTCAGGTGATAATGCCCACGCTAATCACCTACACGACTAAATTAGTCTTGTCAGGAGCCATTAAGGCAGGAGCTCGGGATTCATTAGGATGGATTGGGCCCAGGCAGCGCCTGGCACTGCTGCCAGTCGGCGCTGATTAATTTCTCTGCAAACTCCATCAATGCCCAGCTGTTTCGTCTGGACCCAGCGAGAGCAATTTTCAGGTGGGCTGACCCGCGTCCACGGTCTCAGTAGACGGAGGAGCTGTGTGCCTGCAAGCACGCAGACAGCTCCCTGCGGAGTCAGCCCGCACCGGGCTCGGAGTGGGAGATGTGGGGTGGGGATGGCAGGACATCAAGCCTGAGGTTGGAGCAGACACAAAGTGGGCGGGCGAGAGGGGGATCTGGGAGGAGCTTTCCTGCACCTCTCTCTGTACCTGGTGTCCTGGGAGGGGCTTTATCTCTCTCTGTGCCGCTCTCCCTTTGTCTAAGTAAAGGGAAGAAATCATCTCTCGGGAGAGGATGGAGAGCCACAAGGTGAAAATGACTGTTTCCTTAACCAGAGTGTTCCTTAGGACACAGAGGAGAGGAGGTCATTGTCTCCCAAAGCAGTTCCTTGGCAGGGGATGGTGGCAAAGCTACATGACCTGAAGGGTTAGAGGGACGTGGATATGAGGAATCCAGTGGGGGGTCCAAGGCATCAGTGAGGTGTGTGCTTCGAGCATGGTTTGTGCTTTTCTGCCGGCCACCTGCACAGAGGCAATGTAGCTCAGTAGCTAAGAACAATACCAAAAAAAAAAAAAAATTAGAATGGCTGAGACAGTAATGTGTTAAGGAGAAATCACAATCTGTGGGTTGTTGAAGTTAAGGTCAGAGGTAGACAGCACTAACCACCTGTATTCCTTACCTTCAATTTTGCCCCTCACCTGAGAATCCTCAGAGGGCCAGCAATGAACAACTAGGGCCTCCTGCGGGACAATTCGATAATCACTAGTCAATCACTCCCACTTTCAGTTCAGTCCAGTCGCTCAGTTGTGTCCGACTCTTTGCGACCCCATGAATCGCAGCACGCCAGGCCTCCCTGTCCATCACCAACTCCCAGAGTTCACTCAGACTCGTGTCCATCAAGTCATTGATGCCATCCAGCCATCTCATCCTCTGTCGTCCCCTTCTCCTCCTGCCCCCAATCCCTCCCAGCATCAGTCTTTTACAATGAGTCAGCTCTTCACATGAAGTGGCCAAAGTACTGGAGTTTCAGCTTTAGTGTTGCTTCCTGACCTGCATACAGATTTCTCAAGAGGCAGGTTAGGTGGTCTGGTATTCCCATCTCTTTCAGAATTTTCCACAGTTTATTGTGATCCACACAGTCAAAGGCTTTGGCATAGTCAATAAAGCAGAAACAGATGTTTTTCTGGAACTCTTGCTTTTTCCATAATCCAGGTAGGGAAACTGAGGCCCAAGTAGGGAGCTTGCCCAAGGGCCTCAGAGAGTTACTATTGAATTCCTGCCCTAACTTCTTACACCAGCTGCCAAGGAATTTAAGGGGGCTCTGCCCATGCAGGCACTGGGTACCTCTGGGCCTAGGGAAGAAGGGGCCTGGGTTGGTGGGCTGCGAGCTTGGGACTTGATTTTAGAGAAAAGTACTCCAGGTGCCTCAAAGCTGCCGCAGTCCGAGGTTGGAGAGCTTAGGGAGGGAGCCCAGCTACTCCCTAAGGCTGTCGGTACTAGGTGAGGTTCTGGAGTAAAGAGGTGATCTGGTATCTGTTCAGGTGACCAGGTGCTGGACAAGCCAGTCTGGGGCCCTGGCTCAGTGGTGCCTTCACAGAGCAGGGCTTTCATGCTTCCTTCTAGGAGGTGTGGATGACTCACGGGACTCCGGAAGGGCCTGGATGCCACTGTGGCCCTGCTTCCTTTCTGCCATTCCCCAGGTCCACATCGGCCCTCAAAGGGGTTGTAGGACAGAATAGTGTCCTTTTGGGGGGTTCTGGACTGTAGCCACTCCTTAGAGGTCCCTGCCTGGGCACACCTGGAGCCCGTGGCACACCTGGCTGTGGAGTCCCTCTTGACGCGTGAGTGGGGTGGGGTGAGTGTTTCGGATGCAGCCGTAATATCACTAATGGTACGATGATGTGCCACCTGTCATGCAGGCAGGCGTTAGTGGTCTGCACTGCGCACCTGTGCCAGGCTGTGCTTGGTGGCAGTGTGGGTACACACACACACTAAAGATAACTGGGGAAATGGCAGCTGTCTTTAATTACACACTTTCTCTGTGTCTAGGTAAGCTCTTCATAAGCATTGCTTCATTGGATCCTGTAGCAGACCAAGAAAGTGGGCCTTATAATCCTTACTTTACAGATGAGAAGGCAGAGGGCTCAGAGAGGGTTAGGAATTTGCACGGGGTCACACAGCTTATATGGGGTGGAAGTTGAGCTTGAACCCAGTGCCGCCTGACCTCAAAGCCTGTGCACTTAACCACAGCTTGGGGACTCTGTGTGTGGGTCATTGCTTTTAAGGAGCCCCCGTTTGGAGCTGAGAAGAGGATGTTGTGGTAAATGTCCAGTCCACCCCAGGCAAGTGGGAACTGTGAGCTCCAGGGTGCTGCCAGTGCTTGAGGGGAGGAAGGACTTCATTCTGGGCTTGGGGAAGGGGAGGTTCATAGTGGAGGCAGCATTGAGTGACTGGGTGTACAGGCAGAAGCCTCAGGGGTGGCATTTCAGAAGGCCACGGACCAGGTCAGCCCACCATGGGGCAAGCAACTTGTGTTGTGTCTTGGGTGGCAGAAGTAGGTTGTTGTGGTTAAAAATAAAAATAATAGTAGCAATCAACTAGTACCTGCATTTTAATAGTTAGATTACTTGAATGATCTCACCAAATCCTTACAGCGACGATGGGAAGTCTGCTCTGTTGTGATCCCCCTGTTACAGACTCAGATCAGTCAAGCTGCCCAAGTTCCCTCAGGATTTGAATCCCAAGAGTTGAGTCTTCAGCATCCACACTCTTACTACCCTCTTCTGCTACCTCTCAGGAGTTTTGAGGGTCTTTCCTCAGTTTGTCACCCAGGAAAGGGTCTCAGGGATCGATGATTGCACACGGGAGAGGAGCTAGGAGGAGGGGCAGTTGCTCCCAGAGAGGGGAAAGTGGCCAGCACAGCTCTGCCTTCGAGGGCAGGCCCAGGGCTGGGGCAGGAGCCTGGGTTCCCGGCGGGGCTCTGCTCCCGTGCAGCTGTGTGGGCTTCGGCAAGTCGGTTTCCCTGTTTGGGCCTCACTTTGCCGGCTACTGGGACTATGCTAGTGCCTGCTGGACGTACCGTGCAGAGTGGGAAATCCTGCTGAGAAACAACTGGGGAAGCAGATGAGAGTGTTAGATTAACCAGGTTGCTAGCTCCCGGGCCCACGGCCTTTCTCATGATCAGCAGTGAAGGAGGTGGGGACCTCGAACAGCCGTGCTGGTGGCCAGGGAGCAGACACCCCCTTTAGGGGCTTGGGGGGCTGGCAGATGAGCCTGGCTCAGCTGTGTCATTGGGTGAGATTGTGCTGAGCTTGCAGCCCACCGGGAACACTTAGGCTCTCTGGGAACGAGCTGAAGGTATGATTTACAGGAGCTGAAAATCCTCCAGCTGGTTGGGGAGACAGTGGCAGGCAGAGCCGACTTTGAACTTGTCATCACTCCCGTCACCCTGACTATTCTTTACACGGCTCAGGGGACCTGTGAGCCTGACTGTCCAACTACAGTTTAGCCCGGAATAGATCAAGTCTCCGTGTCAGCCCTGGACCTGTGTTTGGACACTCAGGAAAGTTGTCCTTTGATGCAAGGATCTCCCTGAAGGTCCCCTCACCTGGGTGCCATCTCCCTCCTCCTCTCCCCCATCTGGGCACAGGGCACCAAGCACTGGGAGGGGTGGCACAAGGCCTGGGTTCTAATTTCAACTGTACCACTTGTTATCTCTGTAACCATATGCAAGTCCCTTAGCCTCTCTGAGTCTCTTTTTCCTCGTCTGAAAATGGGGCTGATCAACTTGCCCAGCTGACTTCACAGGGATCTTTATGAAAGAGCTTTGAAAACTAAATTGCTACGAACATAGCAGACTTTGTTTTTATTGAGATATTTGTCTTGAAGTGCCTCCTCTACCAAGAAGCCCTCCACTGAATCTTGAACAAGTATGGACTGTATGAACTAGCTACTTAAAAAAAAAACAAAAAAAACCCACTTTCTATGCCTCAGTTTACCTGGTTGGATAACAGGAGTGACGATCACATAGTATATACTTATAGGGTTAAATAAGTTAACTTCAGACCTTGAAAACTGTACTTGGCACTAATATATGCTAACTATATTGTTGTCATTGACAACAATATAGTTAGTGCTTTTCCCAACTAGGATAGAAGCAACTTGAGGACGAGAATGATACGCTAAGTGGCCCAACCCTACTGTGCTCAACAACAAAAAATTTGGTGTGATTTATGTGTTGCTCTTCCAAGGGCATTTTCACTTTGTAGGTGGGAAAGGCCCAGAGGTCCCTGGTCCCACCTCCCAGCCTGGCCAGGAATGCACTTTGTACATAGCTTTCAGCCAGCAGGAAATGCAAGCACAGGGTGGACCCTTGCAGCTGTGGGCGATGCCCCATCTCACTGGGTGGTGAGCACACCCTCTTGCTCATGGACCTTCTGCCTCTTCCCCATGCTTCATCATTCCTGCTTTGCCCAGAGTTCCCTGCAGTCAGCCTGTTTCTCTTCACATGATGTTGTCTAGAGTCTGAAGACCAAGACCTGCCCCTGAATCTGCTCTGTTTTACTCTAGAGGTCCCAGTTCCTGTAGCCAGCCCCCAGACTCAGGACAGATATTCCCACCTACTCCGTCTTGGTCACCCTTCTGTGTGCCAGGTGCCATGCCCAATGGCTTTTCATGCCTTGCCCATTTAATCATCACAGCTCCCTATGAAGGAAGTGGTTATTCAGTCCATTTTACAGATGAGGAAACTGAGGCTTAGAGAGATTGTCACCCGCCCAAGTTATAGAGTGTGCTGTATTCAAGCCCAGGTCTTTTTCCTTCCATAACCAACACTCTACCCTGCAATTGAGCAGATCAGAGTAAGCAAAGAGGAAAACCTTCTAGCACTGGGGTAGAACAGAGTCCTCACCCACCATCTGTGGCCTCTCTTCAGCTTCTTCACCTTGCCCTCGTACTGCAGTGGGTGGAGGGGAGGAGAGCATCAAACTCTGATTCCCCCTCTGCCTCTTGCCCGTGGGTGAGGGAGAGGGTGCTCTTGGCCACCTCTTTCCATCCCCACACCCTGGTGTCCTGGTGCTGCCCGGGGACCCTCTGCTCCTGGGCTCTCTTGGCAGTAGGACTGTGCGCTACAGCAGCCTAGCACTTCCTCGGATTGCTTTGGTCTTTGGAAAGGATAATTCAAGATGAATATGCTGGAGTCCGACCTGAGTGAGATGGAGGGGTTATTGAATGTTGAACCCGCTTCACTGCATTAGCTGCTTTATGAGCTCTTCAGAAAACCCTATGCCGGGGATAACTCAGCTCTGTCGGGCAGGGAGGCAGCTTGTGGGCAGGGCCGAGGGGCCCAGGCACCCCACTCGGCTCACCTGCATGCCAGAAGTGGCTTCCAGCCTTGCTGCGGTACAGGTCACTGTCCCTCCCCCCTTATCCATCCTGTGTTGCCCCAGAAGGTGGGGTGTGAGCAGTGGTGCCCACCTGCCAGCTCCTCTGTGGACCCTGGCTCCAGACTGCCTTGGACACTGCAGGTAGGGTATAGGTGAGTGGCCCAGAGCCTGTGGCTAAATCTCATTGATTTCTGGCAGCCTGTCACCCCTAGGGGCAGCCCAGTCCTATTGCTTGGGACACTGCCTCTGCAGGCTGACAGGCGTCCCAGCAGATCAGAGCGGATCCGTAGCTGGGGACTCAGTGAACTGTTGGGGAGATGTCCTCGAGGGATCATCTTGCTTGGTGTTGACACACAGGGGCACAAGGTCCAGGGTGCAAAGCTCTCTGTGGGGCTCTGGCAGCTCACCTCACCCGGGTCACCCAGCTGTTGGTCCAAATCGACTACCGTGGCTGCCCCTCGATGTTAGAGGGCTGGCTGGAGGGGAGCCAGGGGATAGACCACGTTGTGAGCTCTTTGCGAGTAGGAACCCAGTCTCGAAGCCTGTTCTGTGGGGTCACTGGGATGTACTGGAGGCTGGCAGTGAGCACCAGCGGCCTCCTTCTTCAGTGTCCCCTGTGGAGCCTGGCACAGGGAGTGGCACTCGTCCCATGTAATGACTTAAGTGTCTGTCCCAGCCTGAGAGCTCATTCCTCCCTGGGCTGCCAATGTCAGAATGCCTTTTCTGAGGAAGAGGAAGAGTCCAGGATGGGGAGACACACCCCACACATGAGGGGCAGCTTGGGGACAGGAGGGTGCAGGGGACGGGCGCTTCCCAGGGACAGGGGTCAGAGTGAGGACAGTCAGTGCCCTGGGTGGGGGGTGGCACCAGTAGTCTGTCTCTTTTAACACAGCCCCCCTGACTCCCTCAGTCCTGCCTCTTCTCTGTTCCTGGCCGCATCATGGGATTCAAAGTCTGATGGCAATGTCTTGGGATGAAAGCAATTTACAGACCCTGGGCCAGGTTCCCATACACATGACCCTCAGGACAGCTGACAAGGGCCACTTCTGCCTGACAGAGGATGAGATGGTTGGATGGCATCACTGACTCGATGGACATGAGTTTGAGCAAGCTCTGGGAGTTGATGATGGACAGGGAAGCCTGGTGTGCTGCAATCCATGGGGTCACAAAGAGTTGGACATGATTGAGTCACTGAACTGAACTGCCCCCACTTTAGAGATGAGGAAAAGTCAGTGACCTGTCCAAAGTGAAAGGGTGCCTTAAATATTTGTATCAAGGTTTGACTGGTTGGTCTGACCCCAGCCTGGACTTTTGGCTGCAGTGCCCGGCTGCATGCCCACTCCATGCCCACAAATAAGCCGTGGCTCTTTAGACCTCAGCTTCCCCATCTTGTAAACTGAGGCTAACAGGCTCATCCTATTTGTGATCTTTCCCTCCCACTCATAGTTCTGAACCCCCGGGGGACTTGTTACAACTCAGATTGCCGGCCACACTGTCTAAGTTTTTGATTCAGTAGGTCTGGCTTGGGGCCCAATAATTCACCTTTCCAACAAGTTCTTAGATGTTGCTGCTGCTGCCGGTCTGGGGACCACACTTTGAGGCCTCTCCCCTTGCCCCGCTGCTTCCCAGCCTCTGGAATTGGCTCTGGAGTCCAGCATGAGTCCTCCGTCATCCAGGCCTGCTCAGGCAGGCAGCCCTGGTGGTGGTTGCCCCGAGGGCCTCATGTTGGGCTCTCTGGACCCATCTCTTGTCTGCCTGGCCATCTTGCAGGTCCCTTGGCTGGGACATCACCAGTGTTTTCTACACCTCAGTTGTGGCTTCTCATTGGGTAACAGGTGTGTGAAACAGGAGGGGGTCTGCAAGGGAGGGGAGGCACAGTAGAGCCGAGATGAGATAGTGAGATGCCCTCAGCCCCCGCCTTTTGTGTTTACACAGAGTAGCCGCGCAGCAGTGGGCATAATTACTCCTGACGGCCTTCATTAAAAGCTCTGGAGCAATTTACAGCCAATTAAGGAGCAGGAAACTGCTTCCTTCTCAGGTGCTCCCACCTGCTTGGGAAGGAGTCCTGCCCAAGAAAATGTGGAGCTGGTTCAGGGGCAGGGTGTTGTTCCAGGGTCTGTTCTAAAGCGATGAACCTGCCAGCCTCGCCGTCAACAGACTGGTGGGTGGCTTCTAAAGCGATGAACCTGCCAGCCTCGCCGTCAACAGACTGGCCATACCATCACCAACTCCTGGCTATACGCTCCCGACGTGGTGTGAGAGTCTGTGAGCTGTGGAGGGAGCTCTGAGGCCAGACTCTGCCCCTGCCCATGCTGAGGCTTCAGGCAGATCCTTCCAGCCCTGTGTGCCTTAGTTTTTCTCATCTATAAAATGGGGCTGATCCCATGCACTTCACAGAGCTATTTTGACTCTCCAATGAAATAATGAATGCGGTGGGCACAGGGCCTGGCCCCCACCAGGTGTGCGGTGGCAGGGATGGTGATTCCTGTCCCACCTGGGGACCTGCCCCTGCCTGTACAGATGCTTTCCAAAAGCAAAAAAAAAAAAAAAAAAAAAGCTGATCTGATGCTGACATTCTGAGGTGCCCCTGAGCCTGGTTCAGTGCCTGCCCTCACTCTCCAGACAGGAAACCAGAAGACACGTGTGGGGAGTGGGCCTGTGGTGCCTGCCCCTCTGGGTGGGACCTTCAAACTTAGCAGGCCTCCGATCCAAGGCAGAATGCTTCCTCTTTTGCCTGAAGTTCAGCTTAGAAAAATCAGAACGTTCGCCAGCTGCATTTCTTTGGCTCAGTTGGTGAAGAGTCTGCCTGCAATGCCGGAGACCCAAGTTTGATCCCTGGGTGGGGAAGATTCCCCTGGAGAAGGAAATGGCAACTCACTGCAGTATTCTTGCCTAGAGAATTCCATGGACAGAGAAGCCTGGTGGGCTACAGTCCATGGGGTCACAAAGAGTCAGACGCAACTGAATGACTAACACTTTGAAAATAAAAATAGCTTCATTGAGTGCCATGGTTGAAGGTAGGGGAGGAGAATGAATATTTTTACAACTTAAATTACCTACTTGACCGACTAGAAACATGTCAATACGAAAAGTCGCACTGCCTTTTAGTTCCAAATATATACATTAATCTGAGTTTATTTGAGAAGTGGCAGTTATGAAACTGCATTCTGAAATTAGACCAGGGGCCACATTGAGAAGACAGGCTGCCTGGGAGCCTGGGTGCTTGTCCCGGCTCCAGCCTGGCACCCTCATTTGGTGAGATGACATATGAGTTGTGACAGAGGCCCAGCACCGCGCCTGGCACACCATCAAGGCTCGTTAATCCCAGCCTGCGCTCACCCAGTCGGCAGGAAGTGCTGTCTTTCCCTTCCCAGTTACTTTCTGTGCCGTTGATGGCATTAAAAGAATAACGAGGGCTGAGGACAGGGTCACCCTCCCCCTCCTCTATCCCTCCATCTCCCGTCTGAGCTTTAGTGAGTGGCAGGGGAGGCTGGACGGATGGTGGAGGAGATTCGCATTCTCTTACTGCCTGGCTCTCTGGCCAGAGTTTTCTCATCCATAGATCAGGACGCTGACTCTCTCATGACAAAGTATCAGTGGGTGTAAAGACCTCAGGGTGTCCGAGAGCCAGGCCCCTTGAGGTCAGAACATCTTCGTGTTGGAACTGATCTGTTTTGCGGAAGTTCTTCTGCTGTTTCTCATTCTCTGCCCTTTTGCTTTACCCAGGGCAGTGTCCTGCCATCAACATGTCAGTTCCCAGGCCTGCTGGAACTTCTTACATTGGCTGCTCCCTTATGAGGAACATACAGATGTTGTCCACCCACCACTCTATCTTGGAGGCCTCATTAGAATATTTAGTTTCAGCAACACGTGTGGTACTTATTCTGTGTCAGTAACTGCTGTAAGCTCCTTTAAAATGAGGAAGGGTTACCATCTTTTCCATTTTATAGATGGAGAAACTGAGGCAAATGGTTGCAGTGACTTGCCCAAGATCATATAGCTGGTGAGTGGGGGTGGAGCCAGGATTTGAACTTGGGTGGTCCTGCTCCAACAACTGGCTTGTTAACCAGTATGTTCTGCTACCTCCCAATAATAGTAATGACAATAGTAATAAATAAATAATAAGTAATAAATCAATAAAATTTATTTATTGAGCACCCAGGAGGCACTTTGTACACATTGTTGCATCAGATCTTTATGATAACTTGTCAGGAGGGTCTTTAAGTCTCTGTGTGACAGATGAGGAAACTGAAGCTCAGAGGGAAAAACAAGATGCCCTGCTCCCTGCACTAGTAAACGGTGGCGTCCAGGCTGAACTCCGGGGCAGACTGTTTGTGAATCCCTGACTGCCTGGTTTTAGAAAATTGTCAAATAATCATTTCCCCAGCCAGTCTTGCTGCATCTCCTGTTGCTCTGGCTCCAGGGAAGAGAATCTTCTAAAACCCACCAGTTATCAGTGATGAAGACTTGTCTCATCCAGAAGCAATTCCACCCAGCCTCACTGTCCAGAGCCTGGGTGAATGGCTCACCTTTACATTTCTGGTGATGCTGAATGAGGAATTGGGGTTGGGAATGGAGGGCGCAGAGCGGGTGGGTGGTCGTGCCAGAGAGCAGGACCTTTCCGTCTCACTGATTGCTGACCCTGGCCATGTGTCCCACGTGCCCCCTCACTGGTGGCAGCTAGATCTCCCTACTAGTTCAACTGAAAACAAATGTCTGAAAAGCAAGTCACTTAAAGTGCTTTTATAACCAGACGCTTCCCCCGTCCATCCAACCCTGTCCCATAGAGTTAACCAGAGCGGCCATTTATGGAGAGCCAGCTAGGTGACAAGACTTTATGTGCACCATCTCATTCAATCCTCACAGCTGCCTAGGATGAGGGCACTTACTCATATCTCCGTTCCTGTCAGTGTGAGACACTTGAAGCCCGTGGAAAAGTGTAATGCTGCATTGTCTGAAATGCAGTGGCTGCTGGCCACACGTGACTGTTTAAGTGTACATTAATTCCAATGAGATAGAAGTGCAGAACTCAACCTCTCTTTCCCCGTGTTTCAAGTGTTCAGCAGCCACACCTGTGGAGTGGCTGTGTCTGGGGCCACATCGATCACGTTTCCGTTTTCCCTGCACATTTGGTTGGACGACGCTGGCACAGAGTCTCTCTGATCTTCAAATGAGCAACTGAGCCTCAGCATCCTGCCCCTGGCCACTCAGCTGGGGACCGGTGGCCCTCTGAGGGCATGCCTGGTCTCCTCACCCCTGTTCTCGATGCCTGGCCCTGAGGACAAAGAACTTTCTCTCCAGGTGATAGCTGGAAAGCTTCAGGGACAGAGGGGCAATGTGACCTACTCAAGGTCAAGAGGCTGGAGTCGATGGGCTGATAGAAACCAGGGCCTCTGAGTCATCGAGCGCCACCCAGCTCCCCAACCCCAGCTGGGCCAGCTCAGAGCTGGGGCCCTGGAGACCAGAGGCGGCCCTGCCGGTTATGAATTTTTACAGCTGTTTACCTGACGTTGTTCCGTCCAGGAATGAAATAACTCTCCCCACGGCCACTATGAATTCTTTGCTTCCTGGGGAAGGGAAACAGCCCCTGTGATTGGAACATTGTCTGCAGTCCTGTCAGGTAGCCAGTGGTGAGTGACAGGTGAGAGAAAGCAAGCAGCTGAAAGCCATTACCCTCTTACTTCAGTGGACTTGGGAAAATAGTCATAAATTAGTGCTGTGCGCCGAATGAGGGGAGAGGAAAAAACACAGGGGGAAAAAAACCTGCTCCCTGAGAAAGTCATAATTTTCCTCCTGAGTGTGGGAGGAATAGGATGTTCAGAAGGTAATGTCTCAGAAGAGCCTGCTCGGCACCCTGGCCTTTGGCCATGGACGAGACTGAGTGTGGTGTGTGTGTGCGTGTGTTTGTGCTCGCACACCCATGGGGGTCACGGTCCACCTTGGTGGCTGCTGTTTATTTTGAAGTCAGAATCTGGGGAAGAGCAACAAGGGCAGCCCTTGTGGGCCTGCATGCTCTCTGAGGTTGTGGTTACTTAAAGCACGTTAGCTCTTTTTCCTTTGTAGGGGATGGTGGGAGGAGGGCGAGGAGGGGCTGGCACAGGGCAGGATGGCTGAGTGAGCCCCTTTGGAGACCAAGGAGAGGATTCCCAGGATCAGGGTTGCTGGGATGGGATCAGCCATCTAATTTCAGCGAGTTAAAGCTGACAAACCTGAGTGTGAGCTTGAATTAGAACACTCTGTGGGTGGATAATGTACACCACTGGCTCTTAGTCTTTGGTGAGCCTCAGAATCCTCTAGAAGGCTGCTAAAACAAATTGCTGGGTCCCGATCCCTTAGTTTCTGATGCAGAGGTCTGGGGTGGGGCCAGGAATTTGCATTTCTCACCGCTTCCAGGTGACGCTGCTGCTGTTCTGGGGAGCACACTTTGAGAACCACTAATGCATGCCTTCAAAAGAGTCCTTTCATGAGACTCCACTACCCTGCTCCACAATGTCTCCTGAGCACCCACTGGTGCTGGAGCAGCTCAGCAGGTCCAACAGCCCCGTCTTCCTGGGATTCTGCTGCAGTAGGAGGGTCAGATGCTTCTCAGCTGACCATGGCCAGCCAGGCTGGACATGGTAGTAATGAGGGGCAAGCTGAGAGGACAGGGTGGGCACAGGAGAGAGTCTCGTGCTCGGGAGGGGTCCTGGCATTGCAGTCAGACAGACCCCAAGTCTCCAGGACATCTCTGCGATTGCCCCTGATTCGCTAGAACCAGGGTCCCCCCTGGTCTTTCCTAAGGATTCAAGGAGCGAATATGTATCAGGGGTTCAGTGTGCAGCACAGGCACTTGGGTCAGGTCTCAGACAGAGGAGACCGCAGGTGCAAAGGGGTGGGACAGACATGAGCCACTCCTCCTCCGCTCCTCGCCCCTCCCAGAGCTCCTGCCCCCCACAGCCTTCGCCTGCTTCCTGCTCTGCCTTCTAGACAGTGTCCTCCTCACGCTGGCTCTCAGGGCTTGTCTTTCTCCTAGGCTGCTGCTATGTGGACCTCAGGAAGGCTCAGCGGTTCCCTTGCTCCACAAGAGCCCCAAAGCAGGGCTCACATCCCTTCCATCCTAAAACACAGCCCTTCTGGACCCTGAAGCTCCCTCCACCAACTTCCCTTTCTTTCCCATTCAAGCTCCTTTAAAAAAAGAACTTACCTACAGCATTATTGAGATATAATCAACATATGAAAAATGTTGTGTTGTTATATACATTCAAAGTGTGTAATTGATTCTTTTTGAGAGATATGTATACCCTGAAAACTGTTACCACAGTCAGGATACTAAGCTTATCCATCACCTACCAAAAGTTTTCTTGTGCCTCTTTGTAATCCTTCCTTCTACCCCTCCTACCCTCGCTCCCCAGATAACCACTGGTCTACCTTCTGTCTCTGTGGATTAGTTTGCTTTTTCCAGAACTTTATGTCAATAGACTAATACTGTATGTACTCTTTTTGTCTATCTGCCTTCACTCAGCATCATTATTTTGAGACCCATTCATATTGTTGCTACGTTAAAGCTTATCCATCTTTCTTGTCAAGTTGTATTCCAAACAAAGATAGAACACATTTTGTTTATTCATTCACCTGTTGATGAACATTGGGGTTGTTTCCAGTGTTTGGCTATTCCAAATAAGACTGCCATAAAACTCAGGTACTTTATATGGACATATGCTTTTATTTTTTGGGGAAAAATATCTAGGAGTGGGATGGCTGAGTCTTAAGTGTATATTTAACTTCTTAAGAAACTGCCAGGGAGGGAGGTTCAGGATTGGGAGGGGGGGTTCAGGATTGGGAACACGTGTACACCTGTGGTGGATTCATGTTGATGTATGGCAAAACCAATACAGTATTGTAAAGTAAAATAAATAAATAAGAAAAAAAAAAGAAACTGCCAAACTGTTTTTCAGACTGGTTGTAACAGTCACATTCCTACTCAGCTGTTCCACTCACTATACTTGCCAGCACTTGGCACAGGATGTCTTTTTTTTAATTATGGAAATATATATATGTATATAATACATAAAATTTACCATTTCAACTATTTTTAAGTGTACAATTCAGTGACATTAAGTATATCTCCAATGCTGTGGAAGCATCCCACTCTTTTCAGAACATTTTCATTGTCCCTCACAGAAACTCTGTACCCATTAAACAATAACTCCATTCTTTCCACCCACCTCCAGACTCCGGTAACTCCATGATGGGAGGTATTTTTAATTTTGGACATTCTGGTAGGTATGTGTGGTATCTCGTTGTGGCTTTAATTTGCATTTCCCTAACTGTGTTGAGCAGCTTCTCATGTGCTGATTTGCCAACCATGTATCTACTCTGAAGTGGCTAGTCAAATCATGTGACCATTGTTGAAAACAAGTTTTCTTATTATTGAATTTTGAGAGTTCTTTATATATTTTGGATCAGAGTCTTTCATCAGATGGATGGTTTGCCGATACTCTCGCTCAGTCTGTATCTCTCTGTACATTCTTATAAGCAGTGTCTTTTGAAGAACAAAGTTTTAAATATATGCCGCCAGGCTTCTTGCTGGGCGGTCGACACTCACTGGCTCCTCCTTGGCCTGGGTTGGTCTGCTGTTCGCTCCTGACCCTCCTGCGTGGCTCCTCCCCACGTTGCACTGACATACCTCACCTTGGGGCCAGTTGATGGGGCAGTTCTCAGGCCTCACCGCTCTGACCTTGCGGCTTCTGGGACCTGCCTCACGTTCCCCAGGCACCCTCCTGTCCCTCTCCTGCCTTTGCGACTACTCCTTCTTCCACTGAGCAGTGCTTCCCAGGAAATGTCCTCTGACCCCTTATACATGCTTCCCATGATGGGATCTCCCCCTCCACTTGTCCCATGACCGCTTCGAGCCAGTGACACCTAGGTCGCTGTCTGCAGCCCAGCCACCTCCCCAACTCAGAACGCACGGTCCCAGCTATGCCCTGCAGCTGCTCTAAGAAGTCCAGAGGCACCTCCATTGTCATGCGCCGAACACTCTGCTGTTTCCTGCTTCAGCGCCTGGTTTGCACACTTCTGCTGCCTAAGATGCGCTTCTTGAGTTTCCTTTCCTCTTTCTTTGTCTTCATTCATCTCACACGTCTCTCTTCCAGGAAGCCTTCCTGGAATTCCTGCCTCGGGGGTCTGTCCTCTGGCCTCTCCTGGCCAGTGATACAGCCTTACACCTGTCACTTTATGTGGAAATGAACTGTTTATATGTTTATTGGGCTTTCCAGGTAACACTAGTGGTAACGAACCTGCCTGCCCATGCAGGAGGCGTTAAGAGACACAGGTTTGACCCCTGGATTGGGAAGATCCCCTGGAGAAGGGCATGGCAACCCACTCCAGTACTCTTGCCCGGAGAATCCCCATGGACAGAGGAGCCTGGTGGGCTGCAGTCCGTAGGGTCACAAAGAGTCAGACACGACTGAAGTGACCTAACACACGTGTTTATTTCCCTCACTAGGCAGTGAGTGCTTAGAGGGCCCATATGACTTCTAACCCATGTCATATGCCCCACATATGTGTTCATATGCCCCACACCTGCAGGTGTGCCTGGGATGGATTCAGTGCTCGGAAAATGTGGGTGATTAAATTTCAGGATGGGACCCTGGGTCAGTCCTAAGCTTGTTCCTCAGATCCATTCTTGGCCTCTTCAGCTCTGCCCTCAATCACAGGGAGCTGACCCCATGGGCTGTCTTTCCTGGCTCTGCTGGGTTCTACCTGGATTTAGCCAATGATTGGCCTGGCAGGAGACTGGACAGTGAGCAGCGAGGGGAAGGGTGTCCACTGCTTGGGTGGTGGCTCCAGCTCCCACCAGGGGCCGCAGCCCCTAGGCTTGGAAATGCCGCTTTCTCCCTTGCCCCTGCCCTGCAGAGCTGGCAGTGGTGGCTTCTTGCTGCTGCCGATCCCTGGGTCACTGCACCATCCCTTCGCGGTCTCTCAGCTCTTCCTGTTGTCGTCTGTATGACTGATTCCCTGCACTGGACCCCCTCTCTGCTCAACACTGATAGTGCTTCTTTCTTCTTGGCTGGACCCTTTCAGATGGGCAGGGGCCCTTCTGCTGATACCGAGGACCCACCTGGTATCACTGACCCTGGGAAGGCACAGTAAATGGCAGGCATGGAGGCCCAGGCCCAGCAGGCTCTGTCTAAAGTCTTTGGCCCTGGAAGTCCTGCGCAGTACTCCACAGCTGAGCTGGGCCTGTATTCTTTGTGCTGGGGTCACTGAGGGAGCAGCTGAGTGGTGGGCTGAGCAGGCAGGCAGCTCCAGCACCTCCTGTGCTCTTGGCCTGGCCCCTTTATCGGTGAAGCCTGCTGAGTGGTAAAAGCCAAAGTAGCCCCAGGTGGTGGGATAATAGCATCTTTAATTGCGCTCAAATGAGATTAACTTCTTATCTGACAGTTTGACATCTTTATTGTTATTAATGGCCGAATAATGTATTGTTATTTTTATAAACTCCATGGTGGCAAACATTTTCCCTGTATTTGGATTAAAAATAGATGTATCTGTTACTTCCCCTCATTACCCCAGCTGGGAGTAGGGTCTAGGGTGAAGGGAAGTCACATCTGCCTAGTCTCCTCCCAAGGGACAAGGCCCAGGACTGGTCACTTGGCAACAGCATAGCTGGGGCCTGGATGAGTCGAGGCCTCCAGGTTTCTTGTCACTCCCTGAGAAGAAGGGGTGCTTCTGGGTGACCCCTGCCAGAGGCAGTGTTCTGGGATACAGAGTGTGGATTCTGTCCTGGGCAGTTTCAGGAGAAATAGCCTCAAATTGAAATTCAGGTTCTCTGTAGTACCAAATAGATTGAGAAAGAAGATGTAAAATGTAATTAAATGTAAACCATCTGGAAGAACTAAGAGCTCCCTTTGCTTGATCACTTATTCGTTTGTAAGTTAAGTGTTGATCACCGCCAGATTCAGTGTTAAATGCTGGGCGAGCTATGCGGCCTTCAGGTTGTTTTTTCAGGGAGGGGGTCAAGGGGAGGGGTAGCATAATACAGGGGCCATGAGCGTGGCTCTGGAGTCAGACTGCCTGGGTCCAGCCCTGTTACCCGTTTATCCCAGGGTAGGATACTCAGCTTCCCTGAGCCTCAGTTTTCCTATTCTGTAAAATGGAGCTAATAAAAGTATTTATTTCCAGGGATTTGGGGAGCATTAAATACATGTGAAGACATTTAATGTACAGCCTGGAGCACACAATAGCCAAACAGTATTGAAGGAAGTTATTATAGGTGCTAGCCATCACTGGGACTGGTCTGCTTGGGGATCCCACAGCATCTGTGGTATGGGGATAGGTTCTTGCAGAAGGACTGCTAGGAGGTCAGGTCCCTTCCCTGGGAGGGAAGATTCATGCCCCTGCCCCTAGGGCTGAGAGCTGCTGAGGGTCAGTGCATCAGAGAGCCCTGTACTTCCTCCCCAGTGACCTATTGCCCACTCCCAGACACCCTGTCACCTCCACTTACCCACTCGTTAGCCCTGCCGACAAGGTCGATAATGCTTGCGCCTTAGAGAGCTGGCACCAATGTCTTTATCAAAGCCAATATTAATTTTCACTAATTAGGAGCTGCCGCTAATGAGCGTCACAGCTAATTTAGCTCATCTATAACCCGGGAATGGCGCCGCTCACGTGCCAGGTTCAGGATGCTGGCACCCATTGCCTCCCCCACCCTCTCACTGCAGCACGGAGGCACCAGCTGCCAGTACAGCCTGCACTGCCTGGCTGACCCAGCCGTCTTGTTCTGCTGATGAAGGCCCAGTGGTCCCCATCTCCAGGGAGTCCTCCGGTGGGACTCGTAGGCAAGTGCTTCAGAGATAGGTCAGAGTGTGTGCCTGCTGGCCCACAGTCTGGGAGACTTCCTATTAGGAAGTCTCTGGCTCCATTCTAATACCTTTGCCACCTCCTCCGGAAAGCCTTCAGAGACTGCCTCAGCCCACGGAACCCTTTCCTCTCTTAAAGAGCCTTGTCCTCACTGCAAAAAATGTTGGTAGTGAATTAAAAATTTGTCTGTGACAGTGTTTGTCAGATTGCCTATTCCTGGGAGATAGTAGAGCCTGGTCATCAGAGAGTGGGCCACAGATTCTGACACATAGCAGCCGTGAGGCCTGTGCCTCAGCTTCCTCTTCAGTGCAATGGGTACTAGTACATTACTCCTGGGGTCATTGTAGAGGTGAGATGAATCATTGCATTAGCTGTGAATCATTGCTGTTGACATTCCCAGTGTAGGTCAAGGACCCATAAGCTTACATCTTGCCTCTTCTTTATGCATCCTTATGCCCCACTCTGTGCCCAGTACTGGATTTTCCTCAGAGCAGCCAGTGGGGCAAGAACCCTGACTGACAGGCTAAGCTCCCAGCGTGGTGCCAGTAATTGCCAAATGAATGAATGAAAGGACTTGGATACTTATATCGCATGTGTGAGCCTTAGTTTTCCTACCTGTAAAATGGATCCATCAGCCTGGTCAGTCTCTTAATGCCCTCTCAGCATATCTGTTTGACAGACAACCTCCAATCCTTGGAGGTTCTGGGTAAATATTTGCTGAGTGGATGGGTGTTGACCTCTGGCTCTCACAAGGAAGACTGGAGCAGGGATTTATTTCCCCTCCAGGCCCCTCTCAGGGCAGCTCCCATTTCTCGAATGGGGCTCAAGATCAGATGCTGGTCTGAGCTGTGTACCCTTGGAGTGGGGCCACTTTACCTGAATCAGGCACAGCTCTTTCTTCCCCTCACCATCCCCAAGCCATCACTTCTGGGAAGCCAGAGAGGTGCTTTACCTGGTTTAGCCCTTGGGCGCACGGTGCAATCCCCAGGAGCTGCCCAGGAGTGTCCCCTGCCTCTCCATCTTCCCCTGGCCTCCTTGGTACTTCACGGCCATGTGTGAACACATTTGAGGATCATGGCAGGGGGAGAGGAGGGCGGGAATGGGGGGAAAATGGGGGCAACGGGCTCAGACTCTCTTGGAGAGATGCTATTCCTGTCTCCCTCGGATTCCTTCTGTGCCGCCTGTGCTCTTGCTTAGGATGGGGAGGGCCCAGGAGGGTGGGTGAGGACATCGTTTTTGCACTTATCACCTCAGAAAGGCGACCTTCAGGCCGAGCCAACTTCGGGGGAAGTGCCTTCAGCCGTGACAGCTTTGACTATAAATCTTGAGTATTAATGCCTGGTTCCCAAGGTCTGTCATTCTGTATGCCCGTGTGACAAGCAAAAACACCGCATGCCCCGTCTGTCACCTGAGGGGTCCCTGCCTCTTGCTGGCTTAGCCTGGGGAGGGTGGTGGCTGGGGGTAGCGGCATGAAGGAGAGGGAGAAGCTGGGGATGATCGGTCCAGGATCTGGTGGTGGGGGGTGAGGCTCCAGCAGCCTGGAGCACAGGACTTGAGGGGTGGAGGCCAGAAGCTCCGGGTGAGAACAGGCCCTAATTCCCTGTCTGGGCTCCAGAAGCCTGGAGGTGATGGGAGGAATAGCAGCCTGTGGGTCCGAGCCTGATTTAGCATCTGCGGTGGTTGAGATGATTTCTGAGGTCCTCCACCCTTGGGTTGTGTTTACACAGCTCTGACTCCCTAAGGGCACACAGACCTTTGGTAGCGGGTAGCTGTGTGAGAGGCCAGGAATGGGGGATGATCTGTCTCCAATTTGTTCTTCTGGGTTCTCTGCAGAGATTTGGAGCTGAAACAGACACTTCATAGCCAAATGGAAAACCACTGACGTGGCTGAAGGGATAAAGGTGGTGTTGAGAGGGGACAAGGGACAACGTGTTTTCACTTTTGTGAAAATATAACACACACATAGAAGAGAATAGAACCTGGACGTGCATATTAAAGAGGTTTCATAAAGCAGACACCTGTGTGATCTCACCATGAGCACTGCCAGGACCTTTAAAGCATCCCCTTTCTGTGCCTGCCAGGCCCGTTCCCTCTTCATCAGGAGTGGGGCCACCCCTCCTTCAGGGCTGTTTCAAAGTGAGAACATTCTCCAGAGAGTCTGAGAAGAACTTTAACAGAGAGGGGCCCTGGGAGCGTCAGGGCTACTCTATGCTTGACAGTGAATGACAGCCTCTGTGCAGCGTCCCTCATAGCCAGCCTTCCCACTCCTCCGTCTTCTCTTCCAAGGCTCACCTGCCACCTCTCTCAACATCCCTTTTTGCCTTCGTCCCTGCTCCTCTTTCAGCAGGCTAAAGAACGGCTCAGCGGGTAAAGAATCCGCCTGCAATGCAGGAGATGCAGGGTGATGGGGTTTGATCCCTGGGTTGGGAAGATCCCCTGGAGGAGGAAGCGGCAACCCACTCCAGTGTTCTTGCCTGAAAAATCCCACGGACAGAAGAGCCTGGCGGGCTACAGTCCACAGAGTCACAGACAGTTGGACGCGACTGAGCAGAAGCATAGCACATCCTCGCTCCTCTTTGAATGCTGGCATTCCTCAGGCCCTGCCTTCAAGCGGCTTCCCCACACCCTCTACAGCTCTTTCCCTGGTCCTCATCCCCAACCCCCATGGCTTCAGGTGCCGCAGGCAGGGTCCAGCATTACAAACCACCTCCAGAGTGATACACACGTATGTCCACCTGTCTCCTGAACCTTACGTGATGTATTCCACAGGCACCGCCAACAAACACAAGCCTAAGCCACAATTTGTCTCTTATCTTCCCAAATTCAGTTAGTGGGACCAGTTGCCTAAGCCAGAAATCTACAAAGTCAACCTTCCTATCCGTAAGCTGATTTACTAAGTCACTCGGTCTTTCTATTTTTACTTCTGATATCTCTCTCACATGTCCCTTTCCTTCTATGTTGGGCTCTTATCATCTCTACTTAGTGCAGGAAATCCCTAGCACTCATACCACATTTCTCTTGTCCCATGTCCATCCCAGACATCATTAGTCAATCGTTAGACTTTTCCCCTTTCAATGCAGTACCCTAGCAGCCACTTGCAGCAATCTGTCAGAATTGGTGCATGAGATGAAAACTGATTTGCTATCCATGGCCTGGGTTTTATAAAAACTTCCCACCTGGTCTCCTTGCTTTCAGTGTCTGCCCCCACAAATCTTCTATACTACTGCCAAAGGATCTTTTAATTTGTTTATTTTTATTGAGGTATAGTTGATTTATAATTTTATCTGTTTCAAATATACAGCATAGCAATTCAGATTTTTTTATTTAAAATTATTATAAGATATTGATCATATTTTCTGTGCTATACAACATATACCTGCAGTTTATTTACTTTATACATACTAGTTTGTAACTCTTAATCTCCTACCGTTGTCTTGCCTCTTCCCCCTTCCCTCTCCCCACTGGAAACCACTAGTTTGTTCTCAATATCTGTGAGTCTGTTTCTGTTTTGTTATATTCATTCACTCATTTTGTTTTTTTAGAATCCACTTGTTAAGGATTAACATAGAGTATTTTTCTTTCTCAGACATTTCAGTAAGCATAATATACCCTCTGGGTCCCTACAAATGGCAAAATTTGGTCCATACAAATGGTTGCAAATGGAAAAATTTCATTCTTATTTGTGACCAACTGGTAGTCCAGTGTGTGTGTGTGTGACCTCTTCCCTGTCCATTCATCTGTTGAAGGACACTTAGGTTGTTTCCGTATCTTGGCTATTGTAAATTCAGCTATTAGCTATTATGCAGGTTGGGTTGCAAGTGTCTTGAATTCCCATTTTCATCTCCTTTGGATAGATACCCGGAGTAGAATTGCTAGATCCTATGGTAGTTCTGTTTTAACTTTTTTGAGGAACAACCATACTGTTTTCTGTAGTGGCTGTACCAATTTACATTCCTACCAACCATGTACAAGAGTCCTCTTTGCTCCACTTCCTCACCAACATTTGTTATTTGTGGTATTTTCAATAATAGCCATTATAACAGGTGTAAGATTACCTCTCATTGTGGTTTGGATGCATATTTCTATGATGATCAGTGAGTTTGAGCATCATTTCATGTTCCTGTTGATTGGCTGTATGTCTTCTTAAAGTGCCTATTAAGATCTTCTGCCCACTTTATAATTGCTTTTTTTCTGATAATAAACAGTATGAGCTATTTATATATTTTGGATATTAACCCCTTCAGTTCAGTTCAGTCGCTCAGTCGTGTCCAACTCTTATCAGACATATATCATTTGCAAATATTTTCTAACATTCAGCAGTTGTCTTTTTATTCATTTTGTTGATAGTTTCCCTTGCCGTGCAAAAGCTTTTAATTTTAATTCAGGCTCATTTGTCTACGTTTGGTTTAGTTTCTTTTGTCTTAGGAGACAGATTCAAAAAAAAAAAATTGCTATGATTTATGTCAAAGAGTGTTCTGCCTATATTTTCTTTTAGGAGTTTTATTGTTTTGTGTCTTACATTTAGGTCCTTAATCCATTTTGAGTTTATTTTTGTGTGTGGTGTGAGAAAATGTTCTAATTTCATTCTTTTACATGTCGCTTTTAGGAACAATTATTAAAGAGACTGTCTTTTCCCCATTGTATGCTCTTGCCTCCTTTGTTGTAGATTATTTGACCGTAAGTGTAGAGTTTATTTCTGGGCTTTCTATTCTGTTCCATCGATTTGTGTGTCTGTTTTGGTGCCAGTACTGTACTGATTACTATAGCTTTGTAATATAGTTGAAATCAGAGAATGATACCTCCAGCTTTGTTCTTCTTTCTCAAGTTTACTTTGGTTATTCAAGGTCTTTTGTGTTTCCAGACAAATTTTAGATTTATTTGTTCTAGTTCTATGGAAAATGCCATTGGTATTTTGATAGGGTTTGCACTGAATCTGTAGATTGTCTTGGGTAGTATGGTTATTTTAATAATATTAATTCTTCCGATCCTGACCACAGCATATCTTTCTATCTGTGTATGTTGTCTTCAGTTTCTTTCATTGGTGTCTTATGGTTTTCTGAGTACAGGTATTTTAACTCTTTAGTTAGATTTATTCTGAGGTATTTTATTCTTTTTGATGCAATGGTAAATGAGATTATTTTCTTATTTCTCTTTCTGATAGTTCATTGTTAATGTATAGAAATGCAATAGATTTCTGTATATTAATTTTGTATCCTGAAACTACCAAATTCACTGATGGTCTCCAGTAGAGTTTTGGTAGCATCTTTAGAATTTTCTACATGTTGTATCATGCCATTTGCAAACAGTGACAGTTTTATTTCTTTCTTTCCAAGTTGGATTCTTTTTTATTTCTTTTTCTTGTCTGATTGTTGTGGCTCAGACTTCCAATACTATATTGAATAAAAATGGTGAAAGTGGGCATCCTTATTTTGTTCCTGATCTCAGAGGGAATGCTTTCAGCTTTCACCACTGAGTATGATGTTAGCTATGGGGTTATCATATATGGCCTTTATTATGTTGAGATATGTTCCCTCTATGTGCACTTTATGGAGAGTTTTTTTTTTTTTATCATAAATGGATGTTGAATTTTGTCAAAAGCTTTTTTTTTTTGCATCTTTTGAGATGATCATATGGTTTTTATTCTTCAGTTTGTTGATGTGTTGATTGATTTGTGGATATTGAAAAATCCTTGTATCTGGGATAAATCTCACTTGATCTTGGTATATGATCCTTTTAATGTATTTTTGAGTTTGGTTTGCTAATATTTTGTTTAGGATTTTCACATCTGTATTCATCAGTGATATTGGCCTGCAATTTTCTTTTTTTGTGGTGTCTGTGTGTGGTGGCATCAGGGTGATGCTGGTTTTGTATAATAAGTTTGGTAGCATTCCTGCCTCTGAACTTTTTTGGAGTAGTTTGAAAAAGATGTTGTTCAGTCACTAAGTCATGTTTGACTCTTTGCATGCCCATGGACTGCAGTACACCAGGCTTCCCTGTCCTCCGCTCTCTCACAGAGTTTTTTCAAATTCATGTCCATTGAGTCAGTGATGCCATCCAACCATCTTATCCTCTGTCGCCCCCTTCTCTTCCTATCCTCAATCGTTTCCAGCATCATGGTCTTTTCCAATGAGTTTGCACTTCGCATCAGGTGGCCAAAGTATTGGAGCTTCAGCTTCAGCACCAGTTCTTCCAATGAATACTCAGGGTTGATTTCCTTTAGGATTGACTGGTTGGATCTCCTTGCTGTCCAAGGGACTCTCAAGAGTCTTCTCCAGCACCATAGTTCAAAAGCATCAGTTCTTCAGTGCTCAGCCTTTTTTATGGTCCAGCTCTCACATCCGTACATGACTACTGGAAAAAATAATAGCTTTGACTATACTGAACTATACTGTGAGTGAGTGGTAAAATTCACCAGTGAAGCTATCTGGTCCTGGACTTTTGTTTGTCGAGAGTTGTTTTTTGTTTTTTTTTTTTTTTTGTAATTACCAGTTTAATTTCATCACTGATAATTGATTTGTTCATATTTTCTATTTCTTCCTGATTCAATATTGGGAGGTTGTACTTTTCTAGAAATGTGTTAATTTCTTCTAGGTGGTCCATTTTATTGGTGTACAGTTGTTTCTGGTAATCCCTTATTGTTTGTATTTCTGTGATGTTGATCATAACTTCTCCTTTTTCATTTCTTAATTTGGGCCCTCTTTTTTTTTTGGTTGATTAGTGTGGCTAAATGGTTATCAATTTTATATACCTTTAGAAAGAACTTTTAGTTTTACTGATCTTAATTTTTTTTTAAGTCTCTATTTCATTTATTTCTGCTCTGATTGTTATGATAGCTTTCCTTCTACTAAGTTTGGCTTCTGTTTGTCCTCTGTTTTCTGATTCCTTTAGGTGTAAGGTTTGGTTGTTTGAGATTTTCTTATTTCCTGAGATAGACTTCTGTCACGATAAAATTCCCTCTTTAAACTGCTTTTGTTGAATCTCATAGACCTTGCATCATTGTGTTTATGCTTCGATTTGTCTTCAGGTGTTTTAAAATTTCTTCTTGGATTTCTTCAGTGATCTAGTAGTATCCATCATATTGTTTAGCTTTCACACATTTGTGGGTTTTTGCAGTTTTTTTTACCCCCATAAAAGAGTCTTTTTAAAAGTACAAATGAAGCTAGGTTACTCTTCTACTGTAAAATTCTTCTGTAGCTATTGTTTATTGGATATACAGCTTCAGTGTGGCAAGATGAAAAGAATTCTGGAGCTGGATGGTGATGATGAGTGCAGAACAATGTGAATGTACTTAATAGTGCTGAACTGTACACTCAGGAATGATTAAGATGGTAAATTTTATATAATGTTCATTTTTCTACAAAAAATTGAAGGAAAAAAATGAATTCTGACACAGGCTACTGTAGACATGAACCTTGAAGACATATACTAAGTAAATAAGCCAGTCACAGAGAAATATTGTTTGCCTCCACTTATATAAGGTCCTTAGGATGGTCCATTTCATAGAGACAAGGCAGAAGAATGATTACAGGGCCTGGGAGGAGGGGGTTGTGGACCTTACTGTTAATGGTAGTGATGATTGCACTTAATGCCACTGGACTGTATGTTTAAACATGGTCAGAATGGTAAATTTTATGTTATGTACATTTTACTGAAATAAATATATATTTTATGATTTTATAAATTATATTTTAAAATTATATAGGCACATACATGTGCCTGCACGTATATACAGGAGACCCAGGTTTGATCCTTGGGTCGGGAAGATCCCCTGAAGAAGGGAATGGCAACCCACTCCAGTATTTATTTATTCTTGCCTGGAGAATCCCGTGGACAGAGGAGCCAGGTAGGCTACAGTCTGGACAAGACTGAGTGACTAACACTTTTGCTACTTTCATACGTGTATATATATGAACATAAATATATGAAATCCTTTTATAGCCCTCCATGGCCAATAGGATAAAATAGAAGCTTCTCAGCCCTAGATGCATGGCTCCTCCTGATCCAGGCCCTGCCCACCTCCCTCAGCTACTTAATCGCACCTCCTGCCTGCTGCTCCACTGTCCCCTTCACTCCTGCCACACCTGGGGATTTGCAGTTCTTTAGGCACATTGTGTGACCTCATGCCTCTGGGCCTATGCACCTGCATTTCTCTTTGCTAGGAACCCCCACCCAGCCCCCTACCTCTGGCTACTTCCTTTTTATCCTTGAAGACTCTTATCTTCTCAGATTTCATGGTCTCCTTACCCCATCAGAGGCCCCTCCCTGACCTCTTGGAGTAGCCTGCCTGACAGAGCTTGTCTTAGGTTCTCTTTGCCACTTGACTGCACTTGACTCATCTTGACATCTGCTGGACCTGATGCTGTACTGAGTGCATGTAATCCTTAGGTAGTCCCTTGGATGTTACTGGGGCAGAGGTCGGGGTGCCATGCCTCCCTCTTCTCCATATTTCTCATTGGTCTCTGGTACTGCTGTCTACTGGTTAGAGGCCCCCCACATTCAGCAGCACATCAATAACTCCAGTGACTGTGGAGAAATCCAAGAGCCTATTCCTAAGTTCGGTTCAGTTCAGTTGCTCAGTTGTGTCCAACTGTTTGCGACCCCATGAACCACAGCACGCCAGGTCTTCCTGTCCATCACCAACTCCTGGAGTTTACCCGAACTCATGTCCATTGAGTTGGTGATGCCATCCAACCATCTCATCCTCTGTCGTCCCCTTCTCCTCCCACCCTCAATCTTTCCCAACATCAGGGTCTTTTCAAATGAGTCAGCTCTTTGCATCAGGTGGCCAAAATATAGGAATTTCAGCTTCAGCATCAGTCCTTCCAGTGAACACCCAGGACTGATCTCCTTTAGGATGGACCTGTTGGATCTCCTTGCAATCCAAGGGACTCTCAAGAGTCTTCAGCACCACAGTTCAAAAGCATCAATTCTTCTGCGCTCAGTTTTCCTGATAGTTCAACTCTCACATCCATACATAACCACTGGGAAAACCATAGCCTTGACTAGACAGACCTTTGTTGACAGAGTAATGTCTCTTGCTTTTTAATATGCTGTCTAGGTTGGTCATACCTTTCCTTCCAAAGAGTAAGCATCTTTTAATTTCATGGCTGCAATCACCATCTGCAGTGATTTTGGAGCCCCAAAAAATAAAGTCAGCCACTGTTTCCACTGTTTCCCCATCTAATTGCCATGAAGTGATGGGACCAGATGCCATGATCTTCATTTTCTGAATGTTGAGCTTTAAGCCAACTTTTTCCAATCTCCTCTTTCACTTTCATCAAGAGACTTGGTAAAAAAAGAAGTCTTTTCCCTCCTTCTCCCTTTGTAAGAATGGAGAGGCTGGAAGGCAGTAGCCTGGCTTATCTGTCCCCTTGGTTCTTATGTCTGTTCATAGGGTTCGTGGAAACTTAATGGTTTGGGTTTAGGGAAGGGAAGGGAATGGCCATTTACTGAGAATCCCCTTTAAGGCAGGAGCTTTTAGATGTGTTTCTTTTCTTAATTCTCAGAAAGACTCTTAAGAAGCAGGAGTAATTGTCTTCATTATACAGAGGAAGCTCAGAGAAGTTAAGTGCATTGCCTGGGGTCATACACAGGCAAGTAACGGGGGCAGGATTCAAACCCGGGCATAGCTGTGTCCCAAATCCCTGTGCTTCTGTCTTTAGGTTAAAACTGATCTCCAAACCACCCATGTGAAAGGAAGTGGAAGACAACCCCTGATGTTGGGGTCTCCTATGCTCATTTCTTTCATCCTCTCTCTCCTTTCCAAGGAGTGGTTCCTCCAGGTTCCTTGGGGAGTCTGCAGGGTGAAGCCTGCAGGAGGTTAGTCTGAAGAGTTGAGGGTTGGGGATGAGCTGAATCCCCGAAGAGAGCAGGAGTAGTGGGAAGAGGATGAGGTCAAGGGTAGGTCTGTCCTCTGCCAGGGGACTTTGAAAGGGGGCAGGGGGGCTGGGATGTGTTCTCTTGAGCCAGGAAACTCCCTGCTCCTGTCAGTACCAGAAGCTCCACCATTAGGGTGTCATTCCATTGGGTCTTTAAAATTCTGATTCATTAAAAATAAAGCACTTCTGCGAAGCATCTCATGTTAAATAGTTAACTGGTCATGATTCAGGTGACAGCCTGTAGCTGCCAGATGTTTGAGAGTGGGGACTCAGATCAGGGTCAGGGCTGATGACCAGGGAAGGGGAAGAGGGGCCTGGACAGAGGTGCAGGAAGGGGAGGGCACCAAACGCTGTGCGGGCAGTGTAACAGGTTCAGAGGTGTGCGTGTGCATGCACGCACATGTGCATGTGGGTATGTGTGTGTACCCACAAGGGCTGGAGAGTCTCTGGACATACACATGGCTGAGATCACGTACTTATTTCAGGGACTTAATACATTTCCCTCTTGTTCACACAAAATGCAAGTTGGGTGACTGGTCCCTGGCCCCCGCACGGTGATTCGGTGATGCAGCCTGCCTCAATCTCGTGGCTCACCGCTGTCTCCCCATGTGGCTTCTACAGTCCTCCACGGCAAGGAAGGAGGGTGAGGACTCACCCTGCTCCTCCACGCTGTGGCGAGGTGACCCACGGCACTGCCTCTCCGTCCTGTTGGCAGGCCTGATACATGGCCCGCCCAGGTGCCAGGGGGCTGTGAAAGGAGGGGGTGCACGGGTGGGGAGAGCTACAGGAGCAAGGGTGCGGGGGCAGGAGAGAGCTTGCGCCCCCACCAGGCGTGCCTGCAGGGGGCCACTGTTGTGTTTGAAGAGGGAAAGATTGGAGTTGGGGTGCTGAGTGGAGATGAGGTTGCAGGAGCTGGAATAAGTGCAGGGAGAGCAGGTGGGAGGAAGTCATGGTTCCTCTCACACGGGGAGAAGGACATGGATGGGGGGATATTTGGGCTTTAGGCTCAGCAGCTCTTGCCAGCGGGCTGGCTGTGGAGCAACATGTACGGGAGTTTGTGCTATCAGGGCTAACCTTCCGGTTCCGGCTTTTGCAACTAGAAAGTTAATGACTTCCAGGGACTGCCCCCTTAGAGGAAGATAGGGGTTCAGTTTCAGCCTTTGGTCATCCAAGTGGGCATGTCAAGATGGCTTTGTGAAAAACTGGGGGCTTACATGAAACAGCTATGGCAGGTGGGCAGCTGTCCACTGACCGCCACACTCTTGGAAACCATGAAACAGAGAAGGAAGGGGTATTGAGGAGAATCACAGCCCCAGGGAAGGGAGCAAGGATTGTGAGAGCATAGGAGTGGCACCTCTTCTCAGAGTCACTGGGGTCACTGGGTGCCCAGATGCCCTGGGCCAGGCCCTGACCTGCCACATCTGCCAGCTTGGGTGCCAGTTAGCAAAGAATTTGGTCAGTAGCAGCCTCTGTCTGAAAATGGACAATCAGGGCCCGGGAGGAAAGCTTTATGAAACTGAAAGCTGGGGAACCACTGAAGAGGGCCAGAAGGAGGGAAAGACTTCTTGGGTCAGTTCTTCCTCTGAGCTCCAGAGAACAACACTTTCCTCTCTCTCTTCAAGCTGAGTCTTGGGAGGTGGCTGCGGTGGGAACATCTGGGGCAGCCCAGGGTCTGGCTCTCAGAGGGTTCCTCTTGCCCGTGTGGGGTGAACGAGCTCCCACCAGTCCACAGCAGGCTGATGATGCTCTCCCAAGACAGGGGGCGTTGGATGCTGCGGGCCTGGCCTGCATCTCGCTGTTTCAGGGCAGCTCAGTGGTGCCGGGAGAGTCTGGGCCACCCTTCCTTGCAAGGGACAGGGGAGTTGCAGCTGGCTTGAGTCACTGCCCACCTACCCACCCTCCCCAGAGAAGTGGGAGCTTGATGGAGGTTCTTTGCAGTGGTGGTACCAGTCACTCAGTCGTGTCTGACTCTTGCGACCCCATGGACTGGGGTCCACCAGGCTCCTCTATCTATGGGATTTCCCAGGCATGAATACTGGAGCAGATTGCCATTTCCTCCTCCAGGGGATCTTCGTGACCCACTGATCGAACCTGCATCTCCTGCACTGCAGTCAGATTCTTTACTGACTGAACCACCAGCGCAGCCAAGTCCTGGTTGCCCCATTCTGTGCACTCCCTGCCCGCACGGCCTTGTTCCCAGCAGCTTCCAGGTGGGAGCCTTGGAGGAGCCTGGTAGGCTGCAGTCCATGGGGTCGCTGAGTCAGACTGAGCGACTTCACTTTCACTTTTCACTTTCATGCATTGGAGAAGGAAATGGCAACCCACTCCAGTGTTCTTGCCTGGAGAATCCCAGGGATGGGGGAGCCCAATGGGCTGCCATCTGTGGGGTCGCATAGAGTCGGACACGACTGAAGCGACTTAGCAGCAGCAGCAGCAGCAGTACTGAACCTCCAAAGTCCAGTTCACAGGCGTTAAGGACCTCAGCCCCAGAATCCCTTGTGGATCCACCTCCTCTCCACCCACCTCAGTCCCTATCTCAGGAGAGAAGCGTCTCTGTCCTCTCTCAGTCACAGATATGCTTTCTAGTTGATGCCAGAAGTTTCTGGGCCCCTGTAAAGCTTCTTTCCTCTAGGCCAAGGCAGACCACGGAGGCCAGGGGAGGTGGAAACACCCAGTGGGGAAGGAATAGGCCACCTCCCCAACCCCAGGAGAGCGCTGGTGGGACAGGGGCTCCGGTGCTCGGAGCACACAGGCCAGGCCGCACTGCTGGGCAGCTGAAGGGCCAGGATGTCGCTGATGCCTGGTGGTTTACTTCAGATTTCTTACTTCCAGAAAGACCTGGGGACTCAACAGGAAAAACCCAGCGTGACTGGAGACTCAGGGGAATAAAGCATCGCAGCGATCTAGGGGAAGCCAAGGGATTAGGTGGTTTCAGGTGCCCGAGTTGAGCAGATTACAGCATTTGGGGCACTGGCATTTGGCCTTAAGTGCCCTGACAGTTAAATCCAAAAGGGCGCCATGCTGAAGTGTTTCCAGGCAACAGAGCGCGTGCCCATTAATCTAGAGAGGCAGTTCTTCTCCCTGGAAGTAAATCTCAAGCAGGAATTGATCATGTGGGTCTTGGTACTAAAGGACATCGAGGGGTACAGTCCATAGTGTCTTCCAGGAAGGTTTTGCAGGAGATCTGAAATGCTGCTCACCTGTCCTGACATTGACCATGGAGGAAGGCAGGGGCCTAATGATAAATCACAACATGGCAGAGATTCAGACTCCATGTGGGGCTGGGCTGGGGCCGTGCTTTCTGTGAAGTTCCCTTGATAGGGTCTAGTCCTTAGGACTCGGCCACCCATCTGGTATAACCGTCCACTGCTCAGGCTGTGGAATCACACCCTCACACCTGCCATGGGTGACCTTCAAGATGCTTCCTAACCTTTCCAGAGTGGGACACACCAAGAAGAACAGACACTATCCTGCCATGGGACCAGAGCAGGTCCTACATATTCTCTGGTGGGTGGGACTGAGCTTTTGTGGGAGGGGCCAGGGCAGGGAGGTGGCGAGGGTCTGGGGCAGCCTCACTTTCTTGGGGTTTCAGTGTTTTAACTACTGGTGTGACTGTCTGGCAGCATCCCAGTGGGCGCTCAGCCCTGCCCCTCCTCTCATTCCCTCTGTGCTCCATCCCCAGCATCCTTCACAGACGTGGGTACCCATCGTCCCCCTCCTTCACATGACACCTTCATCCTGGCACATGCTCTCACGTGCAGGTTTGCCTTAATAATTACAGCCGTGGGAAGGAGAACTCCCCATCCTTCCCTGGGCCTCCTCTGTCCTTAAGGGCTCAACCTTTTGTGTGAATTAGCTGATTTGGTCCTCCTGGCAGGCTGTGTGGGGGTGTGGGTGTCACTCCCATTCCACAGGCAAGGACAATGAGGCCTAGAGTGTTTACGTTGTAGTCATGGTACTGGGTGAAGCAAAAATTACTGTTGGTGTATTTGCTAACTTACACATATCATCTGTGTCTCCACATTCACACCACTGCACATGTGTGCACACATACACATGTGCACGTGCATGCACACACCCTCTGATGTGCACACTTTTGCATCTTTGCTGTCTGAGCTCCCAGAGAGTCGCTGGCTCCTGTCCTGCAACCTACATGCTCCTGTCTAACCCACGGTTCTGGGATCCTGTTTCCCCACACCTCCCACGACCACGGGGCGTGGCTGTGGTTCTCCTGGGGCCTGTGCCTGGAAGTGGGGGGAGAGGGCCTGCGGCACAGCGGTCCCATTACTCACAGGTGGGAGGATGTGAGAACAGTCGGGCAACTCTTGAAACGTCTCTCCACGTCGTCCTCATTAATAACTGTAATGCCAGCATCACTCGCTCTTAAATAGCCTCATTTATCAACAAGCAATTTGCCGTGGTGAGGTGGCAGGGACGCAGATAAGCAGACGGGGCCGAGGTGCTTGCAAGACACCTGCCAAGTATCTTCCTCTCTCCTCCTCCATCTCCAGAGCAGTGGGAGGAAGAGGAGGCGATAGGGAGGAAACTCACTGAAAGGAATATTCCAGCCTCGAGAGAGGCTCACAGACTCGCCTATTTTTCTAAACACAGAGGACTTGGCCGGTATGGGACAAGCATGGCTGCTGGCAAGACTGTTTCCTCTGGGCCCCAGAGCTTGTGTGGTACTCACAGGCAGTCCTCTGTCCTAGAGACACACGCCTGTCTGTCTGACTGCCCCTGGGCTGGGAGTCAGGGGGTCAGAGCCCTGCTCTGCCACTTCCAGGTGATGACCTTGGGGACACCATTTAACTGCCGAGCCTGTCATCTCTAAACCTTAGCGGTGATGGTGAACATCCCTGTCTTGTTTCTGGTCTTAAAAAGCTTAAAAAGTCCATTAAGTATAACGCCTGCTATAGATTTTTGGTATCCAGATTCTACAGCATTGAGGAAGTTGTCTTTTATTCCTTGTTTGCTGGGGTTTAATTACAAATAGGTGTTGCTTTCAATCATATGCATTGATAGACTCTCCTTCTGTAAAATGGACACCTTGTAGCCATTATGGGGATTGAATGAATAATTTACACAAAATTTCTTGTACACTCACCAGAGTTCTGTTACTTAGGAATTTATCTGGCTACAAGTTACAGAAAATTGGCTGACCGTGGTATAAACCAGTGGGGGCTTGTGTCCTCCTTAGAAGGAGGCCTGAAGGTGGGTGGCTGCTGGAACCGGTTCGCTAGTGGATGAGCAACACCGTCAGAAACCCAGGCTCTTTCTTTCATCATCCTCCCTGCAGTGACCTTTTGTCCTCAGCTGCCGCATCCTCAGACATCACCTCTGCCTCTTTATTCCAGGAAGGAGCCAAAGCCTTTTCCTTTGGCATGTCTTTGAGAAAACCTTCCCACTTGCTCCCACGAAGACCTCCCCTTAGATCTCACTGGCCAGAATCTGTCCAGGAAAGTGAGCCTGTTTGACTGCTTTAGCTGAGTCCTGATTCTGAGGCCAGGAATGGTTCTATCTCTCTGGAGTCCTGTGTACTGCACTGGCCGCCTGAAAAAAATGAGGTTGTGTGGGCAGAGAATGCTGTGTGGACAGAGAAGGTTGTGTGTGTGGAGTGGGCACGGTATCTGGGCAGGCACATTGCCTGTTGTCACTTGGGTGGCGAGGACTGGTTTGGAACCAGAGTTCTAGGTGCTCTCCAGGTGGCCCTGCGTCTTGCTTGCCCAGGATGCTCAGATTCTATGACAAAGCCAGGAGTAAGCTGGAGGCGTGGTCTGGACGCTAATGCTGGGATACATGGACCCAAGCAGCACACAGAAGTGAAAGTCGCTCATTTGTATCCGACTCTTTGCAACCCCATGGACTATACAGTCCGTGGAATTCTCCAGGCCAGAATATGAGTGTGGGTAACTTTTCCCTTCTCCAGGGCATCTTACCGATGCAGGGATCAAACCCAGGTCTCCCACATTGCAGGCGGATTCTTTACCAGCTGAGCCACACAAAAAGCCACGGATAAATCTGACTTATCTTCCTGGAGTGCTAATTTTACTTGACACTGGAATGGAGAGAGAAAATTTCATATAAAAATAAATATCATTACATTATGGAGTAGAGTGCAGAATTTATAGATTTTTAAGATAGGCCCAGTGGACTCTAAGCTCCTTGAAGACAGGAGCCATATCTGTCCTGTTCAGTGTTATGTAGGCTCTCAAGTGCAGCTTTATTGAGTAAATAAATGAGGGAACTAAGATGCAAATAAATGAGCTATCAAACAGACTTTGAATTAATTTTCATCTTTGGGATCTGCTTCTTTAGATTGCACATCTTCAAAATCTCCCAAAATACAAGTTCACATCTCCTCTTGTCTCTAGGGTTATTTTGGTGTGAAGCACTGAATTTGTTGGAGACTCCAGCACTCTGGGAATACAGAGGAGAGAGAGGCAGAGAATGCAGAAATATCAGAGAAGGCTTCCTGGAGGAGGTGGGCCTTGAGCTGGAAAAGAGGAGGAAGAGTATGCTTCTGTGCCACAGAACCAGCCTAGAGCAGAGGATAGGAGGGGAGGGCTGAGATGGGATAAATGGGCCGGGCTTAACTGCGGTGATATGGCTCGAGGTGGCCACCCTGTCTACCAAGGTTGCCCTACGTATCATCTCACACCAGGCTTCCAACAGAGTAGACTTAGTATCGTAGTCCTCATTTTATAGGTAAGAAACGGAGGCTTAGGACATAGCTGCAGTTACATAGTCAGTAAGGGGGAGACTCACCTTGAACGTGGCATGGTGAACACCAACTCTGCTGCTCTTGGACCATATCTCACTGCCTCGGGCCAGGTTCCCTAGAAGGAGACTCTGAGATGAAGCTGTGTATGCTGAGGTTACTGGGGTATACAGGAGTGAAGGGAGCAGGACTGGGCAGAGGGAGAGTCTGGGCTGTGCTGCCGTTGCAACAGCCACCTCAGCTAATCCTCTGGGGAGTTCTGGGGCTGGGATGATCCAGCCCCAGATGAGGGGCTGCATGAGGCAGGGGGCCAGGCCTTTGTCCCCTCCGTCACTCACTCACTGGGCACAGACTGTAACCTTGGGCCAGCCGTGAGGCACACGCAGATGCTGCTGCTCCCCCTCACGCCTCAAAGTCTATCTGTAACACATTGTTCCCTCTGCCTGGAATGGTCCTTTCCTTTATACCGAAGAACTCCAGCTTAACCTCCAGGTTCACAGACCATTTCCTTTAGCTCTAAAATCTGTTTGAAATAGAACAAAGTACAGGACAGTAGATGCCCACTTCTTTACAAAAAAAAAAAAAAGAAACAAAATATATATACAGATATCTGTATATATGTATTCACACATACTCGCTTATGTATACATAATATAAACATATCTCTGGAAAGATACATACTGTTACTGTTACTGTTAGGTCGCTTCAGTCGTGTCCGACTCTGTGCGACCCCATAGACGGAAGCCCACCAGGCTCCCCCGTCCCTGGGATTCTCCAGGCAAGAACAATGGAGTGGGTTGCCATCTCCTTCTCCAGTGCATGAAAGTGAAAAGTGAAAGTGAAGTCGCTCAGTCGTGTCCGACTCTTTGCGACCCCACAGACTGCAGCCTACCAGGCTCCTCTGTCCATGGGATTTTCTAGGCAAGAGTACTGGAGTGGGGTGCCACTGCCTTCTCCAGGAAAGATACATAAGAAACTGCAAACAGCGGGTGCTTGCAAGATAAGGTGGTCCAAGTGGGTGGGGGCTTTTTGTGCCTTACGAAGTTACAGTGATGTAAATTACTCTAACGACTCTAAATTAGGGCCAATTATTTAATAAATAGTAAATTTAGTAAATAAATTTAGTCGTCGTGTCGTGTCAGTCGCTCAGTCGTGTCCGACTCTTTGCGACCCCATGAACTGTAACCTACTAGGCTCTTCCGTCCATGGGATTCTCCAGGCAAGAATACTGGAGTGGATTGCCATTTCCTTCTCCAGGGGATCTTCCCGACCCAGGGATCGAACCTGGGTCTCCCGCATTGGAGGCAGATGCTTTAACCTCTGAGCCACCAGGGAAGCCCAAAAATTAGTAAATAAGTAGTAAATTTATTAAAAGTAAAATAAATAATTATTAAGAACACAAAGAAGGAAAAGGATGGTTAAATCATTTGCTGGGGTAGGGCCTAGCTGCTTGCTTTTCTCTGTGTGGCCTCTCACCACTGTAATTAAATAATTCCCGGTGAAACTGTTTATTTAGAGTCCATCTCCACCCTCAGACTGTAAGCTCGGTGAAGGCCGTCGTGTCCACCACGGTCACCCAGGGTGCTGCACATCTAATGAGCAATCGAGGACTGGCCACGTCCTCAGGCTGGCTGCCGCTTCTCCTTCCCCTCTCTCCTTCCCCTCCCTATGCATAAAAATGGCCTGCTTTCTTTCCCGTTTTGCTTATTAATGCTCTTTATGATCACTTATGCAACCAGCCCAGAGGCCCTTTGCATAATATATCCATCCCGTGCACAGGGTGGAGAGTCGTCGCATACATAATGTGCAGGCATCTGCATTCCCTGGGCCATGGTCCCCACCCCTGTCTGTACCTTCCTGAGAATCTCAACTGCTGTCCACTGGGTAGCTACCCCATGCCCTGCAAGAGACTCAGAGTCAGGCTCTCGAGCGCCACGCGTGGACTTGTTCTTTCATGGGCTGAGTGTGTGGTCCGATAGCAGCCAGCACAAGCATCTTTGTGGGTGGGTCAGGGATGCCTCCCCACTCCTCCCACCCCACCCCAGGAGGTGTTTGAACTGAAATATGGAGGAGAAGGCATATACCGGGAGAAAGGAAGTGCAGGCCCTCCAAACAGGAGCTTTGGCCTTGTACCTTCTCCTGCACATAGGAAGCTAGGAGTTTGGGTACAGTGCTCAGGCAAAAAGATGGGAAACTTTCACCCGGGAATGAAGGCTGCCCACCAGTCCTGGGCTTCCCGGTGTTACTGCAGTCGGCCACAGAGCTTTTTCCCAAGCTGCCCTGGCTACTTTACCATCCCTTACCCTGTCACTTGGTTAGTCATTTGTCTCCGCCAGCTAGTAGTGTACACCAGTGATTTACCACTTGCATTTTGTTCCCACACTGGCTTTATTTGGCCCACCCGGGGATTCTTTAAACCTCTGATTGGTTGCCGACACCTAAACACTGGGAAATTTTATATCAAAACGTGGATTTCCAGTTTCATTGATTGGATCTGGCGACGATCAGATAGCTGCCCCCTTGAGATGAGAGCCCTGCAATTAATTCAGTGTAATCCCCACCTGAACTTCTTTGTTCATCTCTGTCTCCAGCCTGACTCCTAGTGACATTTAACTATAACTTCGTTGTTTCCTAAAGAGACTAATTAAATAACCTGAGTATGTCTTTGTTTCACTATTGCTCTTAAAAGGTGTTTTTGCTTCATAGGGAAATTCTAGGTTGGCATTTACTTCCCCTCAGCACATTAAAGATATCGACCTATTGACTTGGGCATCCATTGTTGTATTTGGGAAATTAATTCCAGTTTAAAATGTTGGTTCCTTGGTGGTAGTCTGTATTTCTTCTCTGGCTGCATTTAAGATGCTCTGTTTTTCTTTGGTGTTTCTGTGGTTTTGCTGTGACCTATCTGGTATTAATTGCTATGTATTTATCCTGCTTGAGTTTCATTGGGTTTCCTGAATCTATATATTTGGAATCTTTGGTCAATTCTAGGACATTAGCTCTTGAAATATTGCTTCTGTCCATTCTTTGCTTCTGGAATCTCAGTTAAATGTAGGTTAGACCTTTCAATTTTATCCCTGTGCTTACCTTCTTGTTCTATTTTCTATCTCTGATGCTCTGTGCTACATTCTGGATAATTTCATTGATTTTATCTTTCAATTCACCAGTTTTTTTTCAGCAGTGTCTAATTTTTAGTAAAACCAACGCTTTTGAAACTTTAATGATCACAGTGCTTTCTAGGAGCTCTATTTGATCCCTTCCTTACACGTACTTGCTCTTTGTTTCTACTGACAAGCTCCTCGTCTGTTTCTTGAAGCATAGTGAACATTTTATATTTCATGCCTGATAATTCCAAGATTTAAAGTGGTTGAGGTCTGATTACTATTTTTTCTTCAGGTTTTCAGTCATGATATTTAGTGTGTGTGTGTGGATTTTGACTGCAAAATCCTCATTTGGTTGGCAGTGTGAAGGAGGGATTCTTTAAGACCTGAGACCTTTCGGTCAGTCCTTCCAGAGAGGATTTGTATTTGTCTTATTAAACATCTAGGCTTGCTATTTGTCTGGGACCACTTTAAGTGCATTTTTTTTTTTTTTTTGCTTAAGGAGTTTTGGACACACAGACAAGGTGGGTTTGGACTACAGATGCATCTGGGAGTGTCCTGTGGTCAGGAATCCTTGTGGGCTGTGTTCCCCGTTCCAGTTAGCACCATGGTTTCAGATAGGCATTTTGTTCTTTTCAAACACTCCACGTTTGTGTGGGAGTACAGATTTATTTCCAGTTCACTCTTACACTGAGGGTGTGGTTCCTGAGCTCCCTGCTTTGGGGTGGGTGGTTTTCTTCTAGACTCCCTACCCTGAATGGGGCCTGGTGGACCCTATCATTTTTCTCCTCTTCTCTGAGCCCTGGGGGCTCTGACAAGGAAAACTCGGGTTTACCTGGTTCAGTAAATGCCCGCGAGGCATTAGGCAGCGTCTCTGGGTCTCTCCCTTTACTTAGTATTTCTGGTCCTGGCTGGGGCTCTGAGGGAGCACCATTGTGTGCCGCGTGGCCTGGCTGTGGCTCACTTTGAGCACCTTTTAACTTCTCCCTCAATGGTGCTTTCATCCAAAACCTCTTATTCACCAGCTCCCTGCCTATGCACACCCCCAGGAAACACGAGTCACACTGAGGTCCCCAGTGGGCGCATAGCTGAAGTCCAACAAAATACCTTCCTCCAGACTTGAACCGAGCCTCAGCACCTGTTTACCACAAAAGGGCTTTGAACTATAGTCATGGTGGTTAATTTGCCTGAGTGGCCCTTGGGGGAGTCAGTTATTTATTTTTTAATAGCTTAAACTAGGGTCACAGTCTAAGCCCTTCATTTGTGATGCAACTAGAAACATTACATTTTGTTCTCTGAGGTTGTCTTATGTGTTCTGTACAACTTGTGGGAGGAAGGGATACAGCAAAGTGGAGGTAAAAGAGCACGTAACTGTGACAGAAGGGAGCAGGATTTTGGTCCTGACTCCATCACTGTATAGAGGATGACTAGCCCCGCCCACCCCTCCGTTTCAGGTCCCAGTAAGTAGCCCGAAGGCATTTCATGGTGTCTAAGGCTCTGTCCAGCTCTGACATTCTGTGATTCCCACTGGAGCCGAAGGACCCTCTTCTCCATGGGAGCACAGCAGGTCTGGGGGCCATGCTCAGGGGCTCTTCGCCCTACCGTACGTAGGTTCCCACAGTGTCTCATCAGCCTCGGTGATGTGGTGATGGGAAAGCAGCCAGTGCCTCCGGCATCTGCCTGGCAGGTGGTGGGAGACTGTCGCTGGCATCCCGCCATGCTCTCTGACCTGCTCTGGCAGGGCAGCGGTCCTCTGTGCCCTGGCCACCCAACTTCAGGCCCTGTTGCAGTGAAGGGCAGAGGGACTTAGAGGGCATGAAATGCATGTCCTCTGCCTCCCTTTCGAGGTTTCCTGAAGCACCAGCAGGTTTCACAACCAATTTAAGAGGCAAGACCCTGCCAGAGAGAGAAACAGGAAAGAGGCCAGAGTCTTGCCCCCAGGATTCCTGAAGTGAATTACACCCCAGTGTTCAGAGAACGGGGGCACTGAGAGCCGTGGGGGATAAGCGTGAGCGCAGAGCTGTGTGGATGCCTTGTCTCTGGGCAGTGCCATGGCTGAGGGGCAAGAGGACCCCTCTGCACCCCTCCTGCAGCTCTTCCCTTACCTGCTCCCACCTCTCGTCCCCCAGTGTCCACCATTCCCACCACGTGGGGCTGAGAGCTCCAGCTCTGTCCACAGGGGACTAGAGGAAGAATCTTGGTTCCAATAGGAAGAGGATCTCCAAGGACTCCAGGAGTTTGCCCTCTGCCTAATTAAAAGATAAACATACCCAATTAAAGAATATCTTCCCAGCTACATAGTCGCCAGGCAGGTGGGCACTGGGAAAGCTGTCTGGCTCCTACTCTCATTTTATCTGCTCCTCAAAGAAAAGCAACAAGACATTCCTTGGGATGCCTATCAGAGACTGAGGATGAAGTCCTTGGCGTGGCTTTTAGCAGCATAATAGACACATTCCTGCAAACCCTAGAACCGCATCACCTCGTGATTACGCAGCAATGCATTGATTTACTCATTCACTCACTTGCTCAATGGACAGTGACTGAGGGCCTGTCCTATGCCAGGCACTGGGCCAGGATGTGGGGATCCGGGAAGGAACAGGGCCACAGTCCCTGCTGCTTCAGGCTGCTTACCATCAGGTGGAAGAGTCAGACCAGAAGAGCAGCCCCTCATTAGGATACAGGGTACAGACTGCTTTGGTTGGGTTCTGCTGTGGGGGCCTCAGAGCTTCTGTGGGATGTCTGGGATTTATGACGTGCTTTCTCTTCTGTTGTCTGGCCTGGCCTTTGCCCCAGCCTTCTAAGGCAGGAACCAGGCCAGTGAGGTGGCAAGAGTTGCTTAGATGACACAGATGGGGCCAGGAGTGGGACCTGGAGCCCCACACTGTACAAGTCTGGGCTCATCACTCAACTGCACTGAACCACAGCTTCTTCACTATTAAGGGAGCATGTAGCCCTGGATACAGAGAAGGCGATGGCACTCCATTCCAGTACTCTTGCCTGGAAAATCCCATGGACGGAGGAGCCTGGTAGGCTGCAGTCCATGGAGTCGCGAAGAGTCGGACACGACCGAGCGACTTCCCTTTCACTTTTCACTTTCATGCATTGGAGAAGGAAATGGCAACCCACTCCAGTGTTCTTGCCTGGAGAATCCCAGGGACGGGGGAGCTTGGTGGGCTGCCATCTATGGGGTCGCACAGAGTCGGACACGACTGAAGCGACTTAGCAGCAGCAGCAGCAGCCCTGGATAGGCCTGACTAGAGGTGTGGTGGTGTGGACCTGGAATGCATCCAGAAAAGCACTTTCTAAGTGTTGGGTATCATGTATATGTTTAGATTTATTGTTATTATCTCAGGTATTGGGTGATCAGAATCTGGCCTGAGCGAAAAGCAGCTCACCTGCCACCCAGTTCAGGCGCCTTAGGTTCCCTAATCATGCAGCAGTGATTCCTAACCTGGCTGGCAGATGGGCAGTACCATCTGGGGGAGCTGTCTCAGACTCTGCCTCCTGTGTTCCCTTCTGTGACAGACACTCCGATAGGCTCTTTGGGGTGAGAACAGCTTACTTGTTTTTTTGTTCCTTTACTCGTTTGCTTATCCATTCATCCACCCACCCCCTCCAAGAAAAGATATGCCTGAAGTAAACCAGAAATCTTCCTGGCCCAATGTTTCTCCCGTTATTATTTCCTGAGCCACTGATGTCCTTTGATACGCTCTTGGAAGAAAGAGTTTCTTAGCCAAATAGATTTGGGGGAAGCTGTGTCTTTTCTACCACCTCGTGGAGCTCTTCACAATGCGCGTTAATGTAATAAAGGCTCTGAGAAGTCCTGCAGGAAAGAAACTGATTTGCCTTTTTCTTTTTTTTTTTAACGCAGTGTTCCCTAGACCTTTGCATCCGAGCAGTGCTTTTCCGTGGAGTATCCATTAGCCTCCTAGGGAGTTAATGATTCGTGAAATACACTTTGGGAAGCATTCCTTTAAGCACAAAATCTTTTTTTAATTATAATGACTTTCATGGAATATTCATAAGGTCTATTTTATATGCATCTGCCTCCTTACATAGGGATGACTCAACATTCAGCACTTTCTTGGCACGTCGTTGAGCACATCACCGTGAATAGCACTCTGGGACAATGCGTTGTCATTGACAGGAGCGAGTGAAGGGACTTAGAGTGTTTTAAGTTTTTACTTTACAGAAAGTTTTGATCTTTCCCTTTTGTGAGTAGCAGAAGCAGTTGATAATTTCTTCTTCCATGCATGCATTGTTCATGTACTTGCTTGAGATACCCATGAATTGAAAATACAAAGAACCAGTCTGATTATAATCGTATGTAAAGCAAGAGTAAACAAGCTCTGAGTGAGAACCTGACCATATCTCTCTTTTTCATAATGAGCTTAAAATTTGGTGCGTGGGTTTTATACCATGATTCTTAGCTGTTCAAAGACCTTTGGGACGAATTTCCTGCTTTTTATCTATGTTCTGGGTAAGTGAATACGTGGGATGTGACTCTTGAATATGTGGAGTGTTACTAAAGCCCCAGTGGAGGACAGGCCTTTGTGAATCACTTGGGGCCACTTGGCAACCCACTCCAGTATCCTTGCCTGGAAAATCTCAGGGACAGAGGAACCTGGTGGATTGCAGTCCGTGGGGTCGCAAAGAGTCGGGCACGACTGAGCGACTAACACACACACTGAACAAGAACACTGTCATCAAGGTCAGCTTGTCCTGAATTTGAATTCTGACTCCACCTCTTTTAGCTGTGTGATCTTGGGCAAGTTGCTAAACCTCTCTGAGACCCAGTCTCCTCGTTTGAGTGTGGGAATACCTTTCTCACAGTTTGTGGTAGATATTAAAAGAGATTATGCCTGTGCAGTGCTTAGCAGAGTGCCTCTCAGACAGTAGGTGTTCAGTGAATGGGGCCTAGTGGCAAGGCCGGGACTGGGGTGAGACAAGTGAGATGTCCAGGGCACGGAAACTGGGGAGACACCCTGGCTTGTGCGAGCACAGGGTCAGCACTGAGGGAGTGCCGCCTTAGGTTCTGCATCCCGGCCCCTCTCTGGTCTCGCACCCTCTAGTGGGAAGCTGGCGCTCACAGTTGTTCTCAGAGACTTGGGGCCTGGGAGGCCTCTGAGTGGATGAATCGACCCATGCTCACCTAGAGAATCAGCCCACCACCTGTAACTGCCTCCCCCACCCTCCGAGGCGGCAGGTGAACCATAAGAGGACTGGCCCCAGACGAGTAAAGGTATACCTGGGAAGGGGCGGGACAGAGGAATGAGCTGAATGGGAAGGCTTGCTCACCTGTGCTCTCCCAGGTCGGGAACCCCCACAGAGCCCCGCCCCACCAACCCTTGAGTAGCGGCAGGGCCTCTGCCCCACTTCCCTGCCAAAACTTTTAAAAACACAAACAGTGGCAAGAGCAGCATTTGCATAAATCTCATTAGAAACAGTGCAAGTTTCATAAATCTTGTGATAAATTAGCACGATATCATTCTCAACATGATGTATTAATTTTAGGGCAAAATGAATGGTGCTGTGATCATTGTGGGTAATTATGAGTCTCCTCGAAGAGGAAGTGATTTCTGGAGAGACTTTTCTGGCCTCCTTCACAGTGGGAGGCAGGAAGGGGGAGCAGGGGTAAGGGGAAAGGTGTCTTTCTCACCTGCTTTTTGATTTCACCTTTCTTAGTTCCTAGTCTCCTTTCCTGCTATTGAGAGGTGAAAAGAAGCAGCCCCGTGGGTTTGTGGGCACAGGAGATTCTGAAACCAGGCCCTAAGGTCCAAATTCCCTTTGAAAAGAATTCTAAATGACTGGGGCCCAGGCCCTTGGAAGGTCCAACCCTGTGGTTCTCAAAGTTGTGATTCCAGACCAGCGGGCTTAGCATCACCTGAGACCTTGTTAAAAATGCAAATTCTGAACCAGAAACTCTGCCAGGGGCCCGTGAATCTGTGTTTTAAACAAGCCTTCCTGGTGTCACTGCTGAAGACTGGAGTTTGAGAACCTGTACTCTAACCCAGTGATTCTCTACTCGGCTGCACACTGGAATCACTAGGGGAATTATAGCAAAATACTGATATCTGGGCCCTGGACTAAACCAATTAATTAAAAAAGAACCCTTTGGGAGTAGAACTTGGGCATCCTTATTTTTAGAAGCTACCTAGGTGATGCTAATTTGAAATCAGGTAGGGGTTCACTGCTTTAAAGGCATAAATTTACTTCTTTTTTAAAAAAATACTGGGACTTGGAAAATTTTGAACACGGGAAGGGGCAACAGAGCAAATAAGTTTTTCTTTTTCTGACCCTCCTGTGGAATTAGCTTGAGTGGAATGATGTAGCTAGGGACTCACAGGTTAGACACTGTGGAGTCCCCTGGAGCGGGGATCATTGGGAAACTAGCTTCCCCGTTCACCAAGTGAAAGCACCACCTTGGCCGTGATTCCCAGTCTTACCAACACATTAGAATCACCTGGGGATTTAGAACTTTCCAAAGCATCACTGTACCCCAGCCCAGTTAATCACAGCCTTAGGGTATGGGACACAGGCATGGTGGTTATGTGAAAGCTCCAAGTCATTTCAGTATGCTGACAAGCTCAGGTCCACTGAACTGTGAGTTTTCCTATGATGTAGGAAATTGGATTAGACCTGGCAATTGAAAGAATCTCAGGGATCATCTAGATCTTGGTTATCAACCTTGGCTGCCCTTTGGAGTCATCTGGGTTTTTGTTTGTTTGTTAGTTTGTTGAGCATTCTGATACTTGAGTCCCTTCCACAGAAACTCGGATGTACTTGATCTGGGGGGTATGGCTGGGCCTCTGGAGTTGCAGAAATGCCACAGGTGATTCAGATATGTCGTCTGGCCTAAGACGCATAGGACTGAACTGCCCCATCATCTGCAGGAGAGGGACGGGGCGCCCTGACGATGCAGCCTGTTAGCAGAGCCTCACTTTGGGGTGACTGCTCTCACCGGGGGGCCGTGCTGATAGGCAACAGTAGCCCGGATCCTCCTGAGCCAGGAGAGTGTGAGTGTTGGCATGATGCTTGAGAGGCAGGAGGGCAGCACCAGGGTCCTCTAGCAGGAGGGAATCAGCATGTGCCTGCAGGTGTCCAGATAATCTCTTCTGAGTCTTTAAGAGCTGGCAGTGCTGTTTATTTTAGTGATAATGTCAAGTTCAATTTGCTGTCATTTTCCCACATTTCCTTTTCTAAAGTTAATGGAACAGCTCAATGAATTGAAAAGTTTCAGGAGAAAGCAAAAAAATACCCACCCCACTATTATCATTGTTATTAAATCTGGTAACTACAACTTGGCTTTTCTGGCCTCTGTGACAGGACTTCAACTCCCGTGAGCCAGGGAGCTGCAGCAAGGACTCAGAAAGGTCAAAAAGAATATTCTGAAGCCCCTTTATTCATGGCTCTTTCATGCTCAGGTTGCCGTTCTTAGCAGAAAAGAATATCTAGTCTACCCTGGACCCAGGCTGTCCGCCCTGACGTGTCAGGCCCTTCTGGGAGTGTTTCAGCCGGCTTGGAAATCCTTGCCAGTGGGCCTGGGTCATCCATGCCCTTCTCTCCTCCGCAGTGCCCTGGACATTGTGTGTGGCAAATAGAATCGCAGCATCCTAGCTGGATGGCCCTTCATTCGGTGTAGTGGGAAGAAGACTGGGGAGCCCAGGACTCGCCTGGGTGTCAGCTCTGCCACCCGTAGGGGTTCACTGGGTGACGGTGGATGCTTCACTGAGCCGCCCAGCCCCACGTCTCCTTTGGCTTCTTGGCCTCATCAATAATGTGAACATGTGGCATGTGTACAGCTACCCCTTTCCCTACCCATGTCACGTGTCTTTAATGGATCAGAGCATCCTCCTTAACCGAGGGATAGCTTTGAAATCCTTCTCCACACAATGCCCATGACCTGGGGACCAGCCTAGCACCTTGGCCACTTGCCTTGTTGGATTCAATTCTCCCCGAGGCCCTCTGTGCTCTGGCCATTAATGTCAGCCCCATCATAGTGTCAGTGGGGAAAGGGAGGCTCAGAGAGGTGAGTGGCTCATGCTCAGTCATAGGAAAGTGGAGGCTGAATGCTGTCCGCTGCCAGTCTTGTTAGTTCTGAGCCCCACTGCTTCTGTCTCAATAAATGGATTTCACTGAGGCTGCCTTCCTCGAAATGTCTGTGTCCTTTGATTCTAGGTCCCAAGTGCCCCCATTGCCAAGTGCTCATCATGGGGGTCACAGCCTGTGCACCAGGGGGAAGGGAAAGAACACAGTTCCTCCTCCATCCTGGCTCTGACTAGATCCCAAACCCGTGCTTTCATTCCCAGATGTGCGTGTTAAAGGCCAGGAGAAGCATGTGGCATAAGGGATGTGTGTGTAGGCCTGTCTGCTGGACTGTCCGCTCCGGGAGGGCAGGGACTTTGGTCTGTTTTGTTCACTGTTGCTGAAAGCAGTGCCCAGCACAGAGTGGGTGCTCAGGCATTGTTTGCTGAGTGAATGACTGAAGAACTGTCATTGCCTCATGGGGATTAGAAAGTCACCAAACAGTCCCAGTCTGCCTTGTGTAAGCTATGTGACTTTGGGTGAGTATCAACTTCTCTGTGGCTCATAAGATCCTAGGGGATTCGAGTACATTGGTGTCTGCAACCAGGCCAGGCAGCTCTTGGCCATGATGACTCTATCGTGGTTGTGCCAGAAGCAGAATAGCTCTGGGATTCTGAGACTCAGCGTCAGACCCCTCAAATATTTAATTTCTTATCTTTCCTCTTGTGCTTTATTACTTTAAAATAACAGCCACGTGTAGCTCTGGCTCCAAAGCCTCTGAGCTTACATCATCCTGGTCTGTTAAATGTCTCCGTCTGTTCTGCTGAATTAGCCTGTCCCCTTGGCCATCAGACACCTATGTGCCCAGGTGAGCTGGCCACCTCTTCGCTGATTCTCAGGAGGGACTCACCATCTTCGTGGCCAGTGATAAGTGGGTCGTGGAAAGCCTGGGTGATGGAGGGGGTCCACATTTCCTACCTCAAGGGTGCTCACCTTCAGGCCAGCCAAGTAACCCTGGAGTCCAGAGCAGCCTGAAACACGGAGGGAGCCTGGGGGTTAGTCTCTGTGGAGCGAGGAGAGGGAAGCCTCAGATTCCCCCAAAAGGCTTTGTGATTAAAGCTATGAGGGTGGTGGAGGGAAGGTGAATTTTGAGTCAGACAGACTTGGGTTCACATCCTTGCTGTGCCACCTTGGGTAGGTTATTTTACCCCTAGGAGCCTCAGTATTCTTATCTGTGTAGTGGGGATGCTAACCTCTCCCTTTGGGGTTTGTGGGAAATGGAAGACAGAGAATGAATGAAAACCACTGAGCATAGTGCCTGGAAAATAGTAGGCGCTAAATTAATGCTCATTTCCTTCCCCCAGGCGGTTCATATCATCTGTGCCAAGTAGACTGAGCTGTAGGAAAGAAAGGATGTGAAGAGGGCCTGTGGGCTTTGGTGTCAGAGTTACTTCCTTTCTCCAGACAAAGGTGTTCTGATGAGTGTAAGGACATTGGCCAGGGCAGGGCTGGCTTGAGAGCAGGCCCACCTCACATCTCACGCTGGTGTAAGGTGGGGCCCAGGACCACAAGATAACCCCCAAACGAAGCTGGCTCCTCTGAGGTCAAACTGAGTTCAGGACCCCTGGGAGTTGGAGGGAAGGAGCCTGATAGAAGCAGGAGAGCGGGGAGGGAAAAACCTAAGACAAATGAGATTATCCCCAGGAATCAAGGCACTTAACTAACCTGTCTGATCCCAGAGGGGAGACAAATGAGATTACAGGCTCCAAGGCCAGCCCAGTCTCGGGGAGGGGGGTGCTCATTCCATGGGAGACAGAGAGGGCAGGAGCCCCTGGCTCTGCAGATATCAAGGCCAGAGCAGCTAGGTCCCTCCAGACCAGGAGTAGGGGTGAGGGTCTCTCCTGAATGGGGTGGGCCTGTGTGGCAGGCTCATGGCCATGGGGAGGGGGGCAGCGGTTATTCTCAGAAACACCTGGGTATAACCCAGGGCTTATGACCTGGGGTTGGAGGCCTGCTATCTGCTGCTCCTTACTCACGCATACACAGCCCCATCTCAAGCAGCCAGCTTCCAGCCAGGACCCCTGCTCCTCTCTCTGTAAAGTGAGAAGGGGCTTTTTTGATTCTCATTTCTGCTGTTATTAGTCCTTGTTTCTGAGCTTACCTGTCTGATTCTCTCCCTCCTAACTGCCCTGAACCTGATAGGCACAGACTGCTCTTAATAGATACTTGGCCTCTGATTGGGAAGTGACTGTAGATCAGGGCTGATGTGAAGTCGTTATAAGTCACAGGTTGCAAAAGGTTTGCTCCCACGTGCCTTGGAGGATTGATTAGCAGTGGCTGTATGGAACCCAGTGTTGTGAAGGATCCTAAAGTTGAATATAGACTCAAGAAAAAAGGGAGCTGAGATTGATTAGTAATGTCTGCTTGGGTAGGGGAAGGAGTGGGCCAGCTCCTCAGCCCCAAGAGCAGACTGATTGTCACGGAGGGGTGGGGAGAGTTGCCGAGTGTACCCCAGAACATCAGCCTCCAGCTTCAAGGGAGTGATGCCTGCTGCCTGTTGTGCAGAGTTACAGACGACAAATCAGGGAGCACAGAGGAGGGCGCGCTTCATGACAGAGGGGGCATTTGAGGCAGGTATCTATGGGTGACCGAGAGTTGAGAGGCCACGAGAGGAGGAGGGGCCTTAGCCCCAGTGTGTGCAGGAACAGACGAGGTCCTGGTGTGCTTGAGAGGTGGCAGCAGTGCATCGGTCTGAGCCCAGGGCTGTGGTGGGAACGTGACCGGCCAGGGAGTTGAGGACAGGTCCAGGAAGGAAGTTGGTTTGAATTCCGTGTGAACCGTGGCAGGTGTCTGAGACAGGCGTGGCACAGTCAGAGGCTTGCCTTCAGCAGATGCTACTATGAGGACGAAGCACGGTATACTCTCCTTACCCTTAATTCATTCTGTAGTGCCCTCTCCATGTTTGGGGAACATAGCCTTCATCCTTCCCCCATCCAAAACATAAAAATAATATAAAAAGGCCTTGCAGCCTGCCACTTCCCTGCCTGAGTTCCTGGCCCACCCCTGGTCCAACAGGTAAAGACTCACAGCTCCCCAGGAGTGCATGACATGCCAATCCCAGGCCTCACCCCTCAGTGCAAATAACAATAATAACAGTAACAGTCAGCTCAGCGAGCAGTGTGGGCCCAGCAGGGCTGCAGAGGAAGCTGTGATTGTCCGCCCCTTGCCAGGAAGATGGATGTGGCCTGCTGCTGAGGGGCTGAGGCCACTGCGGGGATGTGTCTCCAGCCCTGTGCCTCCCGGGGAGGGGCACTGGCAATCTGCTGGGGACATCCCTGCCCTGCCTGGGGTTCCTGGCCTCCGGAACAGGGTTCACTGCCCGAGGATGGGGTACCTGGGCCCTGGGATAGACTCCACTGCCAGGGATGGGGTACATGGCACCTGAGGTGGGATGCACTGCCCGATATGTGACGCATGGCCCCAAGATAGGGTGCTGGAACCCAAGGTGGGGTACATGGTCCCAGGATGGGGTACCTGGCTGCCAGGATAGAGTCTTTGGCCCCAAGAATAGGGTACATTGCCCCAGATGACCCCCAGGAGAGAGTACATGGCCTCAGGATAGGGTACCAGGCTGTCCCTGAGAGAATGGACCATCAGCCAATGATGCCCCAGTATGATTCCACCTGCATCCAAAGCCAAGTGCTTCTGGTTTGGACATTAGTAGGTTTTGATTAGCCGTGCTTTTCCGGGTCCATTAGTGTACACAATTAAGAGTTGGTTTGCTATATCCTCTCCTCTTGTCGTGGCTCAGAGATCTTTGTGACTTTGGGGGGCTGTCTTTCTCCAACACCTCTTGGCAGTTGGCAGCATCCATTTATTAGCCCAATGACTATTTACTGAGTGCCTCCATGATGCCAGCCCCGTGTTAGGCTTAGGGATACAACAGGGAACATGACACGCTAGGCTGCTGCCCCCATAGAGCTAACATGAATCTGTGTGCGGGGATGGGGGCAGATGGGTTGGGACAGGTAGTCAGCAAGTCAAGTGGATAAACCAGATCATTTGAGATGAGGTGGGGGCTGTGAAGACAGTGATGTGGGGTGTAAGGACGCAGAATAACATCTCTTTAACAATAACAACAGACTCTAGCTATGTGATGGGGTATGTGAGTTACCTTCTCCGAGAAGGGAACTCATGACCTGAGAGGTGAATAATGAGTAGCATATAGTGACCTCAGGCTGGAACATTCCTGGCAGAGGACACAACCAGGGCGAAGGTCCTGAGGCAGCTACAGAGCGTTCAGGAGCAGAGGCAAGACCACGGCAGAGGCGGGGGCGAGTGCAGGGGCCACTTTGTGAGATGCAGTGGGAGGACTGTCTCGCGTCAGGTCACAGCGGCCTTAGATGTGATCTGGTTTAAGTTTGGGTTTTTAAAAAACATTTTTTTTTAATTGCGGTAAAAGACATAACATAAAATTTACCATCTTAGCCATTTGAAAGTATACAGAGTGTCAGGTATGTTCGCAGTGCTGTGCAGTCAGTCTCCAGAATTATTTTCATCTTAGAGAACTAATACTGAACCCCGTAAACAACACTCCCCTCCCTCACAGTCCCCAGCCCCTGGCACCCACCCTTCTAGATTCTGGCTCGATGAGTGTGACTCCTTTAAGTATATCATGTAAGCAGAATAATACCCCTGTTGGTCTTTTTGTGACTGGCGTATCAGCAGAGACTTAGCATAAAGTCCTTGGGTTTCATCCGTGTTGTAGCATGTGTCAGAATTTCCTTCCTTCTTAAGGCTTAATAATTTTCACTGGACGTAGGTGCCCCATTATATTTATTCATTCTTCCATCAGTGGACACTTGGGTCGCTTCCACCTTTTGACCATTGTAATTAAATGCTGCTCTGAACATGGGTATACAGTGATTTAAGTTCTTCAGGGTTCCACTTTCCACCCACGAGGTAGGCTGAGCCTTCACCTGGGTTGGGTTGCTTCAGGGTGGAGGGGGCCAGCCTCTCTGGGTTACCCTTCCCGGTGAGGTAGGGGAGGCCAAGAACCGAGAATCCTCCAGAAGCACCGATTGAACTGAGAGCCCTAAGACTGAGCCTTTAAATCATCCTGGGGCTGGAGGAGCTTTTCTCTGCATCCAAAATGTGAGCCATAAACCAGGCTGACTTACAGGCAGTACTCACTGGTCTGGTTGTTTATGGCCAGCATCCTTTCTGATTGGTTGATGCCTGTACCGTGCCTGTTGTTAAATATTTGAATATCACCCTGCTATAAACCAATCTCAGAACTTCTAAACCTGGCTGTGTGTCAGAATCTCTTGCAGGGAGAATGGAAGCTGCTTTTTAAACGTTCACACTCTAGGCTCCCTCCGCAGCCTATCAAGGAGCAAGGCTTGGGCATCTGTATTGTAACAAGCACACTGGGTGATCCTGATGGCATAGCCTTAGGGGGTCTTATGAAGCAGAAGCAGGTCTTGTGATGAGAGTTCAAGTGCAAATAGTTTATCAGGGAGGAGAGTCCAGGAAACACAGGTCAGGGAGTAAAAATATGAGGCTGGGAAGAGAAGGAAGTCATACAGATGCTTCATCAACCCAGTCACCTCAGTGGGCAAGTGGGCATGAATCCCATGGGGGAACTGCAAGAGCTCGTTTGGAAAACAGCCTTTGAGTTACCCCCTGAGAGATGAGGGATCTAGGACATTTATCTACCAACTCTTTATCTGCCATCTTTTACCAGTCATTCACTGAGGGCTCTGCCAGAGGCATTAGTTCCCTGGCATAAACAGGCCTGTCCTGTGTATGGTTGAAGCAGTGTCTGGTGGTCAGAACCCTTCAGGACTGGCAATTGGCAGTGAGGCTGGTATGTGTGGCAGTGGTATGTAAGGCATAGTGGGCAGGGTACCAATGGCATCGGCTATGCAGGACTGCCGAGTTCCCATCACTCCGCATACAAGGAGTGGTAAGCCCCTGTGAAACAATGATTATCCTCCTTACCACTGAGGAGACTTGAGCAAGCTCCGAGAGTTGGTGATGGACAGAGAGGCCTGGCGTTGCTGCAGTCTATGGGGTCGCAAAGAGCTGGACACAACTGAGCCACTGAGCTGCCTGACCACTGAAGAGAACTTCAAGTCTCATCCATTGTTGGCAGAACTGTAAATGGTGTGATTACTATGGGAAAGAGTTTGGTGTTTCCTCAAAGAGTTAAGAGTTTCTATAGGACCCAGCAATTCCACTTATAGAAATATACCCACCCCCACCCCCGCCCCAGAATTGAAAACAGGTGTTCAAACAAAAACTTGTCCACAGGTGTTCATAGCAGCATTATTCACAGTAGCCAAAAGGGGGAAACAACTCAAATGTCCATCAGCTGATGATATGGGTAAACAAAATATAGCATACCATACGGTGGAGAAGTCATCACAATAAGGAATCAAGTACTAATATATTAGCACAGGGAACTCTGCTCAGTGTTATGTGGCAGCCTGGTCAGGAGGGGGAGTTTGGAGAGAATTGATACATGTATATGTATGCATGTCTGAGTCCTTTTGCTGTGTCCACCTGAAACTTTCACAACATTGTTAATCATTTGTGCTCCAATAAAAAATAAAAAGTTAAAAATACTAATACATGTTACAGAGGGATGAACCTTGAAAACACTATGCTGAGTGAAGAAACCCCAGCACTTGCTGTATGATTCTATGAAATATCCAGAACAGGAGAATTTGTAGAGACAGACAATGTGGATTAGCAGTTGCCAGAGGCTGGGGGAGGAGGGAATGGGGAGGAATGCTAATGGGGATGGGTTTCCTTTCGGGGTGATTAAAATGTTCTGGAAACAAATAATGGTGATGTTTACACCACATTGTGAATGTACTGCATGCCACAGAAATTAATTAAAATGATACACTTTATATTATATATATTTTACTACAATTAAAAACAAGAGCTCCAGGTATTGCATAGCCTGAGTTGCAGGGTCTACCATTTCCCAGGTGGGAAACAGTGCCAGGATCCCACAGCCGGAATGGCTCTCCTGAGGGGCTGCTTCCGGGGGCACTGAGTGGGAGTCGGGCCCCACAGCTTGGCCTCTCTCCTGTCTGAATGGTGCAAACAGAGGTTGCTGGAAGCCTCCTGTGTCCTGGAGAGCCAAAGCCAGGCCTGGCTTCTACAGAATGGCAGGCTAGCTGGGCGGGGGAGTATGGGCCTAGCAGGAAAATTGCGGGGCGTCTTGTCTTAAATATAATATTAAATTGGTACCTTTAATTAGTACACTTAGAAAAGGTCACTAGCAATTACCTGGGATACAAAGAAGGCGTGAGCAGGCAAGAGCCCGTGAGGAAGCCGAAAAGGACCATTTTGAGCAGCACATAATTGAGGGGAAAATGGATAAAAGTCCAGAAAATTACAGGGTGGGTGACAGCAGCTGATGGCCCCGTCCCTGTCCTGCCCAGTGCCCCCCTTCTTGGGAGAGCCTGAGCATCAGGCCTGGGAGAGCCATTTGGGATACTGGGCCAAGTTGTGTGACCTTGGGTGGGGGGCCAGTGTGGCCTATCTGGAATCCCATGGACCGGCTGGGAGCTTGGCCCCATATTCTCCACCTGGGCTGGGCCCTCAAGGAGGTTGACAAGCGAGATTTCCAATCCAGGGGGCTACCATGGACTTGCAGATGTATTGTGGACAAGCAGGGCCCCCATGGGCCTCAGTTTCCTCGTGTTGACTCTCCCCAAGGCCTTGGGAAGTAGCTGTATTCCTCAAACTTTGCCGCTAAAGGACCCCTGAGGATATCAGAAAGGAACCAGGTATCCCCGGAAGTCAGGAGGAGGCTGGAAATCCTTTTATGGTTTTAGATTATATCTTTAAAAATGAATTAAATATTATACTTGCATTATATTTGCATTTGTCTTAGTATAAAACAGTTGCTTGTCACTGAGTGACACAGATGCTTTGGGGAGATGTGCTTGGTTTTTCTGTGACTTCGCATATCTCCTCCTTCCCCTCCTAGGAAGGAGCACTGTACTGGGAGTCTGGAAACTTGGGCTTAAGCCCCGACTCTGTTGCTCACTGTTGTACTTTGGGCAAACTGCTAAATGCTTCCAGTTTTTCCACTTTTAAAATGGGAAGGGAACTCCCCAAAAGATCTCTGATTTTTTTTGCTCCATGATTCCACTCCTTCTGCTTCTTACCTCCTCTCATCACCTTGGATGCTCCCATGTCCTACGCTGATGTGTGATCTTAGAGAGCCTATTTTGCCTTTCCGAGCCTCAACTTCCTAGTCTGTATAATGGATGGGAAAATGACTACCAAACAGACTTGTTGAGAGGATTTAGTGAAAGAACCCACGTGAATGGGCTCGCATTTCATGTCTGGCATTTCATAAGAGCCCAATGCTTGCCCAGTATCTTCTTTTTCTGAGTCACTTAGGGCCTGATAGAGTCATGTCCATGGATGTCCTGAATCTTGAGTTCACATATCAAGTGTTGAGATTTGTAAGATTGTGGAAACAAATGTGGGCACTGGGCCAGAATGCCTGGGCTTTGAAGTCCTACTCTGCCATTTGCTAACTATGTGGCCATGGTAAATTACTTAATCACTCCGTTACCTTATTTGTTAAGTGAGGAGAATAACAGGAAAGATTGAATTAGATATTACACAGAAATCCTTAGCCAAGTATCTGGAATGTGGTTAGTGCTCCAGAATACTGGTTCTCATTGTCATGTTCGAAATTCTTTCCAAAGTTGACTTAGAAAAGCTAATCAGCATTCTTTTCTAAATAAAATCCCAAGTTTTGAATCCTTCCTTCCTTAGCTAGATCATCAGAGCTATTCAGTAAATATGAGAGTCAGTATATGGAGCAAGAAGAGTGTCCATCCCATTTTATAGGGTAAACTGAGGATTTGAAAGAAGTGATTTAATGAAGGCCATGGTTCCAACCTAACTACTTTGAGGACCAGATGGAAACTGCAGACCCTCCCTGCAGAGAATGACACACTGTACACTCAGAACATTTTGCACAGTTCTTGGGGGTTTAAGGACCTCTTGAAGCTACAGTCACCACCTAATCCAATGCCTGGGACCTCCTGGTTTTAGCACATCTCCTGGGACATGCCTCAGTTTGGTTTAGTTCAGTCGCTCAGTCGTGTTTGACTCTTTGCAACCCCATGGACCGCAGCATGCCAGGCTTCCCTGTCCATCACCAACTCCCAGAGCTTGCTCAAACTCCATTGAGTCAGTGATGCCATCCAACCATCTCATCCTCTGTCATCCCCTTCTCCTCCTGCCTTCAGTCTTTCCCAGCATCAGGGTCTTTTTCAATGAGTCCATTCTTTGCATCAGGTGGCCAAAGTATTGGAGTTTCAGCTTCAGCATCAGTCCTTCCAATGAATGTTCAGGGTTGATTTCCTTTAGGATTGACTGGTTTGACCTCCTTGCAGTCCAAGGGACTCTCAAGAGTCTTCTCCAGCACCACAGTTCAAAAGCATTGATTCTTTGGCACTCAGCTTTCTTTATAATCCAATTCTCACATCCATACATGACTACTGGAAAAACCATAGCTTTGACTAGATGGACCTTTGTTGGCAAATATCTCTGCTTCTTAATACGCTGTCTAGATTTGTCATACTTTTCTTCCAAGGAACAAATGCCTTTTAATTTCATGGCTGCAGTCACCATTGTTTCCATTGTTTTGCCATGAAGTGATCTGCCATGAAGTGATGAGACTGGCTGCCATGATCTTAGTTTTCTGAATGTTGAGTTTTAAGCCTACTTTTTCACTCTCCTTTTTCACTTTTATCAAAAGGTTCTTTAGTTCTTCTTCACTTTCTGTCATAAGGGTGGTGTCATCTGCGTATCTGAGGTTATTGCTATTTCTCCCAGCAATCTTGATTCCAGCTTGTGCTTCATCCTAGATATGAATGCCTCAGTCCTAGACAAACTTGGGTAGTTGGTCACCCTACCTGAAGGCTACCTGAGAGGAATGCTGTGAACCCCAGGGGAAGGTGACCTACTCTTAGACTTCTTAGGCAGGGTTAGGCCAGGCATTCTGAAGTCCAGGGTGGCCTCTGGCCAGGGCTTTGTCTCTTGGTGAAGGCAGCACCTCAGTCCTCTGTGGACAGGAGCTAGACTTTGTCACCTGGCTTTAGACTGGAGTCCCCTGATGCTGCTGCATATCCTCCTAACCTCTGTGTACTCCAGTGGACACCACACAGCCAGCACCTAATCACTGTTGAATGAGGGCCAGGTTTGTAAAATTTTCTGAATTAGAAAATATTGCTTCCATTTGTAAAAGACAGAAATTCAACTCTACTTAGGCAAAAAAAAAAAAAAAGGAGGGGGTGATTGATTTATTAGCTGACACGGCTGAGCAGTCCAGGAGACAGTGCTGATATCACGCATGCTGCTAAGTCGCTTCAGTCGTGTCCGACACTTTGCGACCCCATAGACAGCAGCCCACCAGGCTCCACCATCCCTAGGATTCTCCAGGCAAGAACACTGGAGTGGGTTGCCATTTCCTTCTCCAATGCATGAAAGTGAAAAATGAAAGTGAAGTCGCTCAGTCGTGCCTGACTCTTAGCGACCCCATGGACTGCAGCCCACCAGGTTCCTCCGTCCATGGAATTTTCCAGGCAAGGGTATTGGAGTGGGGTGCCATTACCTTCTCCAGTATCACGTAGAGTTGACTGCAAACCCTCAAACCATTAGGAATCTCTCTCCATGTACCATTTGGCTCTGTTTTCCTCCTTGTTGGGCTCATCCTCAGCCAGGCTCTTCCTGTGGTGCCAAAGATGGCTGCCAGCAGGACCAACCCCAGTGGAAGAAAAGCACCTCTCTCCTACTTGTTTCAGTAGAAGTCCCAGGTTTGGCTTTGATTGGCTAGTTTGGGTCACATGCTCATCCCTGAACCAATCACTGTGAGCAGGGAGATGCTGTGCTCTGATTGGCTAGGGCTAAGTAGTGTGTCCATCTTGGAACATAAGAAAGGAAGGGCTGTGGACTTGTGCTCATCTGAGCCACATGGAGAACCCTTTCTTTAAATTAAAAGAAAAGAGGAAAGGTGGAAGTCACAGGACAAGGTGAATGATAGTTCCCTGTTTAACACTGTGACAAGGGACCAGGGCAGAGGCGTGGAGCCTGGGATGGAGCCAAAGACGCAAAGGGGTCCTGCAGCAGTCGGTGACCTGCCGGCGGTCTACTGGGCGACTGCTCCCCGCAGGAACTCACCTTCCCGAGTAAGGCGCTCAAGAATGGACTAACCTCCTGTTTTTGTCCTCTGCTTTCCCCTGTGGGTACTTCAGGTTCCTCTGTGACCCAGTTGCTGGCCCGAGACATGGACAATGACCCCCTGGTGTTTGGCGTGTCTGGGGAGGAGGCCTCCCGCTTCTTTGCCGTGGAGCCTGACACAGGCGTGGTGTGGCTCCGGCAGCCGCTGGACAGAGAGGTATGACCCGCCTCGACCTCTGCCCCAGTCCTTCCCTAGGGAGGCAGGGCCACATGCTAGAGGAAGATGGCATACCGTCTTCTCACCCTGAAGCAGAATCTTCCTGCCTGAATGGGGTCCCTCTTCCAGGGCCAGTGCTGACGTCTGCATTTGGCTTTAGAATGGGGTGATTGGGAGTGTCTCCAAGTAGGGGCCAACATTGGCTACTTAAGACAGATAGTGACCTTGGGTACATCCCCTGTAGGATAGTGGCTCCATGGGAGCCACGCTTGTTGTTTCCATGTGTGTGAAAGACAGTGGCTCAGTTGTGTCCGACTCTTTGGAACCTGTTAGACTGTAGCCTTGCCAGGCTCCTCATCCATGGTATTTTCCAGGCAAGAATACTGGAGGGGGTTGGCATAAACCAACACAATTCTCTAAAGCAACTAAAAAAATTAATTAATTTTAAAAAAAGAATACTGGAGTGGGTAGCCACTCCCTTCTCCAGGGGCTCTTCTCAATCCAGGGATCAAACCCAGGTCTCCCACATTCTGCGCCGCCCGCCCTCCCCAACAAATGTTCCCCCAAAGGATATTTTCCAGAGGCACAGGAACTGATGACAGTAGCCTTTAGCAAATTAAAGTAAGGGTTTGAGCAAACCCACCCCACATTTCTCCTCGCATTGAAGTAGCCACACTTTGCTTGAGATCACACAGCAGATTAGAGACAGAGCCCAGATTAGAACCCAAGATTCTTGACTTTTACTCCATTTCTCTTTTATGGGAAAGATCCATATTCTGAACCTACTTCTCCAATCCAAAGACAATGCTTATTTCGTAGGGAAGCCTTCAGCCATCCAGGGCCAGACCAGCTCTTAGGGCAATGCTGGAGGGTCTCCACCCCATGTAGGGCTCTGGACTCCGGGTCTCAGCTCGCCTCTCTAATTCTGTTTTCCTCCCTCCCTACATTTTCTTTCAGACCAAGTCAGAGTTCACAGTGGAGTTCTCTGTCAGCGACCACCAGGGGGTGAGTGTCCCGCGAGGCCCCTGCTGTCCAGGGAGGCAGGGTCCCTGGGCCTTCGGGTGGAAAGAGGCCAGAGGCTGAGGCCGTCATTAACTCCCCATGCTTGTCTTGCCAGGTGATTACAAGGAAGGTCAACATCCAGGTCGGGGACGTGAATGACAACGCGCCCACATTTCATAATCAGCCCTACAGCGTCCGCATCCCTGAGGTAGGCGCGTCCAGGCTCACACCGAGGGACATCTGGGGTCTGCTGCTCTGGGGCCGCCTGGGAGTAGACTGATGCTGGGGGAAGGGCAGCTCCAGCTCCTTCTCTCCTGCCCACTCAGCCCGGGCATCTGCTCTGGGCACGTTGGTGACCAAGCCAGTACCACTGAGGCGGCTTGTCTGCTGGTTGCAGAGAGCAGGTTGGTGGGAGCCTCACGCCTGAGAGAGGACCCTGGATAAATCCCCGAACTCTGGCCAGAGTCAGGGACAGGACAGAGATTGGGAGAGGCAGGTTGTACCTCATTTTTTTCCATTCACAGCGTGTGGGCCTTGGACGGGTGGGTTGGCAGCCTTAAAACCCCAGGCCTCCCAGCTTTGGCCAGAACAGTCCCGCCAGGATGCCGGGCACACGCAGTGGCTGGAAGGGGCTTGCTTTCTGGAGCCCCGCGCTCGCCCCGCTGGCTCGCCGGCCGCTGGCTCCTCTGGGTTGTCTGTGTACTCTGAGCGTATTTGCATGAGTGCATGAGTGTAAAACCAAGCCATTGCTGGTAATTGAGAAGTACAAATTATTGCATTACCAACGGTTCGATTATAAGCTGGCCGCTGGCCCCAGGGTTCTCATTGCTTGCTATCCCTCTCCCTGGTGGCTGATGGCAGGCTTCTGAGCTGGCAGTTAGTGATTCAAAGACCTTGAAGGTGGCGGATAAAGAGCTTCTAACTGGGTGTCCCTCAGGCCTGCCCTAGGAGCTCTGGGTTGGACAGCAGCAGTAAAGGAGGGAGATGGTATCCACTCGGGAGAGGCAGGCCGCCCCTGTGGCACTGGAGTTCTCGCCCCTTTATGTCACTGGATAACGAAACTGAAAGAGCTCTAGAAAATACCTATTTAGTTCATAGATGAGAAAAGTGAGGCTCAGCGTGGGAGAGTGACTTGCCTAAGGTCACACAGCTTTGACTTCCAGCTTCCTAACTCCCAGGGCAGCCTCAGATGCCTCAAGGATGAAGAAACCTGGTATCATGCCCCTATGTTCCTGTTGCTGGCTCTCCTTTCTCAGCTGTAAGTTAAGGGTCCTATGCTTGTGCCAGAAAGAGGACCAATGTGTGGGTGGGGTACACCGGAGGTGCTCATGCCCTCCCTGATGGAGTGGGACACAGGCAGAGAGACCCTGCAATCCCAAGCACAGGGGCACAGTGCCCTGAGCTGTGGCCGGCATGCCCAGGATTGCAGCTTGGCTCTGGGCCCCTGCTCATTTGGAAGTCTCCCTAATTTAATTAAGGGTCTCTACGTGCCAGCCTGCACTCCGGGCCCAGGCTTAGAAACCAAGGGCATGGCTCAGAGTTAATGAGCCTTGGACCCATTGCTCAGCTGCCATCCTGGCAGGCATGTCTGCCCTCTGCCTTCCCTCATAGGAGCAGCAGACAGCAGCAATGGCAAGGGGATGAGGGGTCGCATCCCTGCTCTCAGCCCCTGGGCTGGGGCCAGCCTTTCCTATCTCCCTTGCCGGGAGAAAATGTGACCTCCAGCACTGCCCTGTTGGAATCCCCCAGGATTCTCCAAAGGCCTCTGCCTCCAAGGAGAGAGCCTCTTCAGACGTTCATTTATTTAACAAATATTTATTGAGTGTCTGCTGTGAGCTTGGCGCCATGCCAGGCTCTCACTGCACAGAGACCTGGGAGGCCAGAGGAGTATATAATGACGGGAACCAGAACCAGAGGCTAGAGACCCCAGGCTTAGCCCCTGCTCTGCCCCCAGATTTCTGGGTCCATTAGGGCATGTCATTTAACCTCTCTGGGCCATAGTCCTTCTTTAATAAAAACAGAGGACAGGTGAGATAAAATGGCCTGCCTCCTGCCCATCTGATGAGGAGAGGGTAGGCCAAGAGGGGCTAGCTTGAAGGACATACAGTCCTTGGAGGCAGGCCCACGTGGTTTAGTCACCTGCATGTAAACCTCCCTGGGTCACTTCAGTGGCCTGATATTCGATGCCCTGCTCAGGGCAGCTCCATGTAGCCACTGGGGATGTGGTGTCAGCTGGAGGGAGGCCTGGCCACTCCTGACCCAGGGTGGTTTGGCACTGACCAGCCCTGCCCTGGGGTGGTCACCTGAGCTAGAGCTTAGCTGCTGGACTCAGGTGCCAGCTGGAGTACCAGTTAAGATTCTGCTGGTCCTGGCCCAGGCTTCAGCCAGGGATCTCCTGCTTACGTGGTGGTCACCCTGGAAACCCCAGGCCCTCGCCCTTGAGAAGCATGATTCAGTGGCAGAGGCCCTGTGGGTGTGAACAGGATGAGAACACAAACCAGAGGAATGGGGAGGGGGCCATACAGACCCCACAAGGCATCAATCCTCAGGGGTTACCAGAGCAATCAGAGAAATCTGGATAGGCTTCCTGGAAGAGGTGGGTTTCCAGGAGAAGGTCGCCAAGGTGAGCAGCAGAGTTCCTGTGTTGTATGGTGGGAAGAGGCAGCCTGGAGGTCAAGACACCTGGGTTCTAGTGCTAACAACTAAGACTTTAAACCTGTTACTGCCCCTCTGATGGCTTCAACTCCAACAGCTGTTAAGCTGAGGCAGTTGGCCAGGTCCCTTCCAGGACTGACGTTCCATGGTCTGAACAGGAATCCACAGTGAGTGGCTCCTTCTTACCCTCCAGCACTTCACTATTCCTTGAAGGGCTGGCAGAGACTTCCAGAGGCTCCCTCCATCCACTTAGCTCCTCTCTTGGCAGTCCCCGCCACCTGCATGTCATCCCTAACCTTCCTGACCTCCACTCCCCCGAGCCCTAGGGGTCTTGATAATATTAGGGTCTGTTGTGCCCAGAACCTTGGAATAGGCATGAGGAAAAAGTTACAGGGAGGTAAATTCTGGGTCTACATAAGGAAGAATTTGCTGATTGAAACTTTCACAGTCTCCTCCCCAGCCCTGCTGAGGGATGTACTGAGCTCCCCATACCTAAAGTTATGCGAATAGAAGCAGAAGCCCGTGTTTCAGAAGCCATCTAGTGCTGAGTATTGGAGAGGTGATGAATCAGAGGCTCCCAAACATACCCCATCAGAATTTCCTGGGGAACCTGTTAGGCTACATATTCCTGGGCCCCTGCAATTCTGAATCAGTGGTTTGGGGAGAGCTGGCCCAGGAAGCTGCATTTTTAAATCCACGGTGGCAGCACGCCCTGGGGGATAACACCTGTGGCGTCCCCACCAGAGGGCTTCTCAGAGGTGCCACAGCAGCTTATCTTTGAGAACTCTCAGCCTGTCCACAGCTGCCTAGAGACATCAACCCGTGGGGAATCACGTCCCGAGGCCTAGCACCTGAGCAGGTGGGAGGCGGGTCAAGACCAGGCACTGCCCCTGTCCTAGAGACGTTCACCTGCCCGCTGCCCTCCCAGACCTGCCCCGTCTCCCCCCGAAAGCCCCTGCCTAAGCCGGGCAGGTGTGTTTGGGTTTGTTTGTTCTCAGTTCCCCTCCTGCCCACCCTTCTCCCCTCACTAAGCTGTTCTACGTGTAATTATCCATTTTATCAGGGTGAAAGGCCCTGCAATTCACTTGTCGAAGCCCTAACGAGGCAGCGTGGATGCTTTCAAGTCTGTAAAGAAAAGGGAAATCCTGCTAGAATTGGCAACTTAATTCACCAAGCCAGCCTCGACAGACCTCATTAAGTCCCCGTGTATTCATTTCAGGCTAATGGCTGTCATGCTGACTGCTGTTTGATTTGCTGTAATAGACTTTTATGGCGTTCCAATTTGCTCAAACGTGTTTGCCTGTGTCTCTGCCCAGCAGCGCTGCTCCAGCACCTCCGTTAGGGGTGCGTGCCCACCTCGCTGACCTTCAGCACTGCCCCGTGCTCCTCCTCCTGCCCCCGCCCCTCAGCCCTTCAGCTGTGCCCCAGGGGGGTGACTCTAGGGCCTAGGTGTTCGGGTCAGAGGACAGATGGTGCCAGGAGGCTCCTTGGGCTCAGCAGGGCCTCTGGAGTGTCAGGGTTGGCCATGTCATTGACATTCTCAGAAGTTCAGCCTCCTTAGCTGGGCCTTTAGCCATCTGGCCTCCACCTCCCTTTCTCAGCCTACCTTCTGGGATGCCTCCACACGAGTCCCCCTGTCAGCCAAGGGGCTAAGCCAGTGCCTCTGAGCATGTGTCTCTGTGTCACTTTTCTTTGTAAAACACATGTTCTACTGTTCTAACTGGTTCTGGAGTGTTCTCTTTCTTCTTGCAGCCTGACTCTATTCTGCCTGTCCTTCAAAGCCCAAATCCGATCCACTGTGCTTTGATTCCCTCAAATTGTTTGAAATGAACACAAACATTTGTTGAACAGCTATGGAGCAGGGCCCAGGGATTTTCAGTTGGCTTGGCAATTCAGGGTAGAAAAAACAGACTCTACTGTTTGCCAGCTGTGTAACTTTGGAAGGAACTTAATCTTTCTGGACCTCAGTTTTTTATCTGTAAGATGGGCGACAGTATTTCCCTTGTGGGGTTATTGTGAGAGCTATAATAATGCTGGTAGGAAAAGCCCTTATTCCAGTTTGTGGCTCATAATATATTTAGTATATATATATACTAGTGATTGAGACCAGGGTCTTGTGCTCAGGGAAGGTAATGTTACAGGGAGAAAAGTAAGTAGATGTCTAGCTACCTCTAAATGTATTAAATGCTATGGCAGCTTAGAATGTACAAAGTGGGATGGAAGGAGTAGACCTCTGGAGTGAACTGTGGAAGGACTGAACTGGTCTATATATGGGGGCTATTCGTATGGGACCCTAGAGGATGAGTAGGAGTTTGTTATGCAGAGAAGCAGATTATGTTGTCTCTGAATATCATATACTTCCTGAGATCCTGTAGTTTTTTTTTTTTCCATATGTTGGAATTTCCCAAAGAAGGAGGTAAACCCTCACTCCTGACCAGAGAGCCTGTTGAGGTGGGACAGCGACTGTATAGGTATGTGTGTCCCCTGCAAGTGCCCCCTATTACCTTGTAGAAACAAATTGGGCTGGAAGTGGGCCTTCTGGCTCCCTGCCCAGGTTTCTGTGACGGAAAGGTCCTGTGTAGATCTTTGTCACCCCTGGCTTCAGGTAACAAGATGGGGATGAGGTTGGAGGCGGGGAGGAGTGGGGCTGAGATGAGTCAAAAGGGGCCCAAGAGACTGAGAGCTCTTCTCGGATCCTCAAAGATGGCTCGGGACATGATCGGAGCCAGAACCCAGGGTTCCTGGCCCTGGGTCCAGCTAGGCCACACCATCTCTCCATATCACTTAATAAGGGCAGATGAAAGTCACTCCTTGAATGTCCTTCCTAGGGATGGGAAAACAGGGAGGAGAGTATTCTTGATAATCATTTGTCAGTGAAACAAAACAAAGAATTCATTTCTATGATGATAATAATCAGTTGGTGTTTTGTTATTGAGAGCTTCCTGCGTGCCTAGTACTCTTCCTCTGGTATGGGCACTGACCGAGCCCTCACTTCATGGGGTAGCCACTCTACAGATGTGGATATGAAAGTAGACAGGTTATATAAGTTGTCCAAAGCTAGGCAAGGATGGGGCCAGGATTCAGGGACAGGTCTGATGATGTGACCTTCAGCAGGTAACCTCAATTCTACTTACAAAATGGAGATAAGTATGGATGCCTTGCAAAATTATTGAGAGATTGAAGTACAAGGGACCGTGTATGAGAACTGCTGAGCCCAGTGTAAATGCCCAATAAATGGTCAGAGTTATAGTCATTGTATGTCCATCTCTCCTGCCAGACAGAGCAGGGACAGAGCTCAAGTACTGCATCCTCAGTACCCAGCCCAAGATCTGGCCCTTGGATGTGAACTTCACAAATGGGCAGAGCCCTGCTGCTTCCTCTGCCTCTTGGGTGGTTGGAAGGACAGCAGGGTTTATGCCAAGAACTCACTGCTGGCGCTCACTGATGCCCGCTGTTGCCTGCCAATTCTTGAACCTCAGCCGTGCCATCCCATGTGCCCTGGGCATGTGGGGAGCCCAGAGTGGCCCAGAGCATGCAGAGGTGGACTTGCCAAACTTATTAGCCCCACTGGGCCCTGTGGCAGTGCCCCCAGCTGCCCTCCTCAAGGTATGCCCATCAGATGATGAATGATTTATAAACTGCATCCTCAGGCTGCAGAGAGAAGTGGGGATGAGAGGGACTCCCACTGGCTTGTGCCTGCCATCCCCCTAAGGTATCAGCTCTGCTCACAAGAGTGTCATCTCCCATGCTCGGAGAGGCAGCCCCTTGACAGGCCATATTAACATATACCCTGGGCCATGGTGCTCGGCAGCCCCCTCTGCATCTGTAACTACCCGCCTATTGATCTGGGAGAGGGAGACCAGTTGGTTGTCTCAGGGGCCCTGGATCCTGCTGGTCAGAGTTAGGGCAGGCGGCAGCCTTGGGCCACAACTCTGTGCCCCGCGGTGAGCGCCCCGAGGTGCCTGTGTCTTCTCTGGCCCCTCCTGTCAGCGCAGTGACCGGTACCTCGAGCTCCTCCCTTCTTCCAGTGGGTGTCACGGCCTGCAGCAGCAAGGACAGCAGGCTTTGGGCTTGTAGCAGTGAAGTTACGCACCCAGCAAAGCAACAGTGCTGACTGTTGCAACAGTCTCGAGGTGTGTGTGGTGGTGGTGTGTGAGTGTGTGTGCACTTAAGTGATGTCTTCTCTGTGTCCTGGTGTTTTCACTCTTTCGTTTGTCCTTATGACAGCTCTGTAAGTCAGGGGACACTTTGTCTTCCCATTTTCAGGACGAGAGACATTGAGGCAGTACAAGGTCACTGCCTTCCCTAAGTTCCCTTGCGTCAGATATTCTTGCCCTAGAGCCATAGTCTTGCCGTCATCTTTCAGCACCTTTGCATGGGTCTTTCTGCCACTCTGCCATTACCTGCTGTGGCTTGCCAAAAGTTGCCCTGATTTAGACAGGATGCAGGGAGGTGAGCTGGGGACTCTGGGCTCTGAGCACAGGCTTCCCCCCATCCAAGGCTGGGGCTGGCCCATGAGCCCTGTGCCCAGGCTGTGGGGGTCCAGTGGAGAAGCTTCACTCACAGCCCTCTGCCAGTGGTCTGCAGTGAGGACCACCCCAATGGTCAGGACCCAGCCCTGGTCATAGTTATGCACCTTCTGCATGACCTGCTGGGTTAGCCTCCCAAGGCAACCGCCAAGATTTCTGACCCCACATATACATGCAGCATTATTTGCGAGAAGTAAGAGACCGGCACACACGGGTGAACACCAGTCTGCTCCACCTGCCTGCAGGGATGATTCAACAACTTTCTGCCGTCTCTTCCTTGAGTCTTATGTGCCCAGGAGGGAATAAATGGAGTCCCACAGAATCCAGGCCCAGAGAGCGCAGCCCAGCCACATAGTTCAAAGCTCCTTGCTCCCTCATGCCCACTGTGGAGTGAAGACCAGGACCCCTTCCCCCATCCCTTGAGACCCCTGGGGTACCTCTTCCCTGCCTGGGGTGCATGGCCAGGGCTGTGGACACTCGCCACCATCCTCAGCATGAGGAAAGAGGACAGTGCAGGAGCAGGAGATGGAAGGAGCCCAGATGTAATTAAAATTATTATTTTGTTTGAATGGTAATAATGTTCTTAATTACATCAGTTTCCTTGCCAGTTCTCACTGGGAGCCTTTGGGGGCCCATATAATTCTATTGCAACGACTGCAGGACCCTCTGCCATGCACACGAAGCAGGACAGTGTGTGGAACCCAGCTTGTGTGCATTGGGGATTCTCTGGCGTGTGCTGGGTTACCTTTTATTGTGCCCCCCCCCCCCCCTCCCCCGCCCTTTAAATAAAGAACCTCTGAATGGAAGGGGATGATAGCTGCCTGCTGGAGACGTTCCCGCTGCATTGTTGGGCTGTCAGCCTCGTGCGCCAGAGCCCATCTGGCGTCTTTCATCTCCCTTTCTCCTTAGTGTTCTCCTCTTTCCCGGTGGGGCCTGTTGGAGGAAGGGCACAGAACTCCTGCCTGCACCCCTTTCCCTCTAGGCGATGGGGCTTCCTTAGACCTCGAGTGGGAGGACAGGTTTAGGAAACAGAGGGTTGAAGAAGGTCCCTCGTGCAGCCAAGGGCAGCCGTGGCTTCACTGTATGGATAAGAACCTGAGCCCGATCTGTGACATGGGGTCCCTGGTCCCTACTGCAGCACTGTGAGGGAGCCAGGCACACAGGGGCTCTAACTCCACGCGGGAGGCTGGGAGCAAGGGGCTTAGCCTCCTGGAGCCTCCCTTTCTTCATCTATAAAATAGGGGTACGTTGGGGTTGTTGTGAAAGTTCAGTGAGAGCATGTGTATGAAGCAACACCCACGCAGGATAGTTGATCGGCTTTCCTATTGTTCTGAGAAGTTCCCCAAGAACTTCAGGAAAGTTGCTTGAAGTCCAAGTTGCAGCTGGACAGGTAGGCTCTGTTGCTGTGGACTGAATGGTTGGTATTGGGGTGCCAGTGGTCAAGAACTCACAGTCCAGTAGGAGACAGGAAACGTGTGGGAAGCATGAAACAAAGACATGACAAGGGAAAATGGAAACAGAGTCCCCTAGAAATAACTAGCAACAGGCAGAGAGCATTTCAGATAGGCTCCTGGAAACCAGCACCCTGGGCAGGCAAGTTGACTCCTCCCACCACACCTTCTGTAGCGATCAGAAGCCAGAGAGGGTCAAGGGTGAGCCCAAGGCCACCTGGTAAACCAGTGGCAAACCGCTGAAGACCTCAAGTGACTGGGCAAGATACGCAGAGATGCAGTTTCCAGAGCCTGTGATGAGACTGAGGGTGTGCCTGGGTGGGCGGCGCAGCACCGATTTCCCAGGAGGATGTCCAGAGCTGGGCTAGCGGCCCAAGGGCTGGTGCCTCCTGGTCTCCCACAGACCCCCCCCCGTACCCCAGGGGCAGTGCCTCAGGCTGCCTTCTCGATGCAAAGCCCTCATGAGGGTGTGGACCTGACACCAGCTTGCGCTTCTGCCTTGCCTCTTCTCAGGGGCCCTGGGATTCTGTCTCAGCTCCTCTACTTCCCCTAACAAGTTTGAATATTGTCAGAATGGCTTGCTGACGGGCCTGTCAACCCCCCCATAATAATATTGAGCCCCCACTCAATAAGCTTGTTTTGATGTGTTCACAGGCGGCTTGGCCCACCTTGTTTTCTACAGAAAATGAGAGAAAGAGGAGAGGTCTCGGGTGATGAAACTATTATAATTTCTGTGATTCCTTAGCGTGCTTTCTTTACTTTGCAACTTTGTGGTGCTGGCTGGAAGCTGGGAGGGGCTGAATTCGCCCTCTTTATAATAACCTTAAGTGGAAGCCTCCTGCCCGTCTGTTAAAAAGCCAGCTCCTCTCTCCAGATGCGATGATGCGGCTGGGAGATTTCACCTGGGCGTGATCACTAGGTCCCGTGCAGTTGTTCCCCATTCACCGTCTTCGCCATCCATTGGCCAGCCCACCTCCATGGCATGGGGAGTTGCCAGCTGCGAAGAGCTGAATGCTTGGTCACGTGCTTGTCCGGGAGGGCCCCACTCCTGGTCCCCTTTCCTAGCCCTGCCCCCGAGAGAGGGAAAAGGCTTGGAAGCCTCTCCCTCCAACCCCTCCCCTGTGGTATCTTCCATTGTGAGTTCAGCTGTGCCTCCACCATTCCCAGCACAAACCCTGCATTGTAGAAATCCATCCCGTTTGCCTGAGGCTTTGGTCTCCCAGCTTTCCGGTCCTTTCCGTCTCGGAGACTCCCTGCAGTCTGTTCACTTTGCTGCTGCCCTACCTGTGTTCATGTCGTGCCCTCCCCTGAGCTGCTCTCACCCAAACCCCCGCGCCATCTTCCTCCCTATCATTTAGCCAAGCCCTACTCTTCCTTATGGCGGAAAGTGAAGAGGAACTAAAAAGCCTCTTGATGAAAGTGAAAGAGGAGAGTCAAAAAGTTGGCTTAAAGCTCAACATTCAGAAAACTAAGATCATGGCATCTGGTCCCATCACTTCATGGGAAATAGATGGGGAAACAGTGGAAACAGTGTCAGACTTTATTTTCTTGGGCTCCAAAATCACTGCAGATGGCGACTGCAGCCATGAAATTAAAAGACGTTTACTCCTTGGAAGAAAAGTTATGACCAACCTAGATAGCATATTGAAAAGCAGAGACGTTACTTTGCCAACAAAGGTCCATCTAGTCAAGGTTATGGTTTTTCCAGTAGTCATGTATGGATGTGAGAGTTGGACTGTGAAGAAAGCTGAATGCCAAAGAATTGCTGCTTTTGAACTGTGGTGTTGGAGAAGACTCTTGAGAGTCCCTTGGACTGCAAGGAGATCCAACCAGTCCATTCTGAAGGAGATCAGCCCTGGGATTTCTTTGGAAGGAATGATGCTAAAGCTGAAACTCCAGTACTTTAACAAAGGTCCATCTAGTCAAGGTTATGGTTTTTCCAGTAGTCATGTATGGATGTGAGAGTTGGACTGTGAAGAAAGCTTAATGCCAAAGAATTGATGCTTTTGAACTGTGGTGTTGGAGAAGACTCTTCAGAGTCCCTTAGACTGCAAGGAGATCCAAGTCCATTCTAAAGGAAATCAGTCCTGAATATTCATCGAAAGGACTGATGCTGAAACTTCAATACTTTGGCCACCTGATGCAAATAACTGACTCTTTGGAAAATGTTGGTGATGGACAGGGAAACCTGGGCTGCTGCATTCCATAGGATCGCAAAGAGTTCGACACGACTGAGCAACTGAACTGAACTAGCTGACCTGTTGATTTCCAATTACTAGGTTGGTAGATGCTAAGTTATCTATAAACTACAAAAGGCATGTTAATAGTATTCTTTAAGAAGGTGAGGGTTGCCATTTCCTTCTCCAGGATGTCTTCCCAACCCAGGGATCAAACCCACATATCTTGCATCTCCTGCAGTGGCAGCCAGGTTCTTAACCAGCTGAGTCACTAGGGAAGCTCTACACAGGTAAATATAGTTTTAAAACTGTCTTGAAAAGAAGGAAAACAAACTTTAAAAGAAACTGATTAACCGACAGTATTAATGATTCATCTGATATTTTCCCAGGGAATATAACCCTGTTGTGTGGATTATATCATCATCTCATTTCCAACTGAGGTGAACTGCACTCTTATATTAAAATCAGTCTATGTTGATGGACAAAGTGGAGGATTTAACTCCAAAGAGAAAATCTTAATAAAGCTTCTAGCAGATAACTGAATGGAAATTTTTCATGAACTTGGAATAGAGAATGATTTCTTGAATAGGGTAAAAAGTTCTAACAGTTAAGAAATTATATAGTATTTAAATTAGGAAATTGTTTTTATTAATAGCTTCTGTTAACATGTGAAGTGCAAGACAGATAGTTAGATCTATTGTTAGCCTATTTGATCATTGAAAATCTAATCTCAGAATATGTAGAATTATTCCATAAATACTAAAAAAAAAAAAAAAAAGTCAAATTTAGAAAAGGACAAAAGCCCTTGGGCAGTCATTTCACCAAAGAGGATATTCACATATCCCTTAGGAAATCAATCCTGTGTATTCATTGGGGGGACTGATGCTGAAGCTGAAGCTCCAATATTTGGGCACAATATGCAAAGAGTCATCTCATTGGAAAAGACTGATGCTGGTAAAGATTGAAGGAGAAGGGGGTGGGAGAGGATGAGATGGTTAGATAGTTGTACCGACTCAAAAGATATGAATTTTAGCAATCGCTAGGAGACAGCAAAGGACACAGGAGCCTACCATGCTGCAGTCCATGGGGTCTCAAAGAGTTGGACCTGACTTAGCAACTGAACAGCACCAGCAACATTAATGGATGAACAAGTGTAAAATCTTACTAATTTCCAGAGAAAGTCAAATTAAGACTATGAGACAACACTACATACCTACTTGCACATTCACAAACTTAAACACCTGATTAATACTGATTGTTGCTGATGGTGTACAGCAACAGATACTCTCATACTTGCCAGCTGGGTCATAACGGGAGTACAAGGTCTTTGGAAATCTCATTGGCATTAATTGTAAAACCTGAACACAGATACACTAGATAATACAACATTATTATTCCTAGGAGTATGCCCAACAAAAATGTATACAAAATCATGAACTTAAATACTAATAATAGCATAATTCATAACAGCCAAACTGTGAAAATTCACTTCCATTGATGGCAAAACTTATAAGCAGTAGCATAAATATTATCATACTGTGAATTACTTTACAGAATTGAAAATGAACAAATTATAGACAATACAGAAGTCCATAAACATAATGGGTGAAAAATCCAGTAAGACAAGAGACCTTAATGTCTGATTTCACTTATATAAATTAATCAGTGGTCATTAACTGGAAATCTGGCAAAGCTATGGAGACAGAGAAAGGTCAGTGGGTACCAGGATTCAGAGATGGGGGAGGTTTGAAAAATGGGACCCAAAGGAATTTTTAGAGTGGGGAAATTATCATGTATGATAGCATTACCATGCATACATGACTATTATTTGTTAAAAACCGGGTCACAAAGAGTCAGACACGACTGAGCGACTGAACTGAATTGAACTGATGTAACACAAAGAGTGAACCCCAATGTACACTGTGGACTTTGGTTAATAATAATGTATCAATAAGGGTTCTTCAATTGTGACAAATGCACCACCCCAATGAAAGGTGTTAACTGGAGAAAATGTGGGCTTGGAAGAGGGAGTATATGGGAGTCCTCTACTCTTTCTGTTCCATTTTTCTATAAACATAAACTGCTCTAAGAAACAAAGTCCATTAATTGAAGGAAAAAATAAAGGACAAATATGTTTCCATGGCCCCATCAATCACTTCTTCAGCTTCCAGATCCCTTGACAGACGCAAAAGACTCTCTTAAAATAAACATTGACTAAGAAGGAGCCATAAATTTAGGACTTTCTTCCATTAATGAGCCTTTATTACATAGATGAGCATGACTTTAGGACTTCATCAAAAGTTCTTCAGCTTTCAGAAAATTAAAAATTAAAAAAAGTTTCTTCAGCCTTTGATTTTTCCAACTGTAAGATGTGATTAATTATATAAGCAATTCATCTGTTTCTGATCTAGCTATACTATTGTTTATTGAGGTTTTATTTAACTAATTGTTTTAGCTTGAGAGCAGCAGGTACCATTTCATGCCAGTCAGAATGGCTGCTATCCAAAGTCTACAAGCAATAAATGCTGGAGAGGGTGTGGAGAAAAAGGAAACCTCTTACACTGTTGGTGGAAATACAAACTAGTGGAGAAGGAAATGGCAACCCACTCCAGTATTCTTGCATGGAGAATCCCATGGACGGAGGAGCCTGGTAGGCTACAGTCCGCGGGGTCGCAAAGAGTCGGACACGACTGAGCGACTTCACCTTCACCTTCACAGCCACTATGGAGAACAGTGTGGAGATTCCTTAAAAAACTGCAAATAGAACTGCCATATGACCCAGCAATCCCACTGTTGGGCATACACACCAAGGAAACCAGAATTGAAAGAGACATATGTACCCCCAATGTTCATCGCAGCACTGTTTATAATAGCCAAGACATGGAAGCAACCTATATGTCCATCAGCAGATGAATGGATAAGAAAGTTGTGGTACATGTACGCAATGGAGTATTATCCAGCCATTAAAAGTAATACATTTGAATCAGTTCTAATAAGGTGGATGAAGCTGGAGCCTATTATACAGAGTGAAATAAGCCAGAAAGAAAAACACCAATACAGTATACTAACACATATATATGGAATTTAGAAAGATGGTAATGATAACCCTGTATGAGAGACAGCAAAAGGGACACAGATGCATAGAACAGTCTTTTGGACTCTGTGGGAGAGGGCAAGGGTGGGATGATTTGGGAGAATGGCATTGAAACATGTATAATATCATATGTGAAATGAATCGCCAGTCCAGTTTCGATGCATGATACAGGATGCTCAGGGCTGGTGCACTGGGATGACCCAGAGGGATGGTATGGAAAGGGAAGAGGGAGGGGGGTTCAGGATGGGGAACACGTGTGCACCCGTGGCAGATTCATGCTGATGTATGGCAAATCCAATACAATATTGTAAAGTAATTAGTCTCCAATTAAAATAAATAAATGTATATTAAAACAAAGAAACAAATAGTAAATCCATCTTTCCAAAGAAGTACAGAATCAGCACTTTTGTCACTTGGGCTGGTTGTTTTGAAATATGCATGTGTGTGTGCGTGTGTGTGTTTGTGTGTGTGTGTTTGAATGAAAGAGATAGATAATTTTCTCTTCTGAGCAGTAAATGAAAAATTAATAGTTTTAACATTATGGGGCCTTGAAAAAAAAATAAATGTGATGAAATGTGAGTTATCAAAACTGTAATTACAATATAAAAAAACAAAAGCCTATTATTTGTTATTAGAAAACTTACTTTAGTAGTGTGGCCTGTTATATTTTTATTATTAATTGGATGGTATTATTTGCTTTTAAAATCATTTATTTGTCATAAAAATATACTTGAGATTCAGTGTACAAAGAAACAATACTCAGTTATAAGGCTGACTTGTACATGTTTATAATTTGCAAAAAGATCAATAGATATCCAGATCACAAGTGTACATGTTTCCTCTTTATGCCCATTTCGGTACATGGCTAACATTACTTTTTAAATTTATGAATAGATGCAGCTGAACTACTCAAAAAGACCTAGAGTACTTGTACATATTTTCAAATGCAAATTATATGTTACTGCCACGAAGAAGAGCTTTCCCTAACCTTTGAGAATCACTGCAGATCATTGTTTAGACTTCCTCATAAGTACATTTAAGGCTGCTTCTTTAACTGAAAAATGTTAAGCACGTATTTCAATTACTATTGTGTCATTAGGTACATATGGTTTTCTTCCAGATTCAGTCATTACATGGCTTGCTACTCATGCTGTTGTTAAGCTTATGAAAAGAGATTAATGTAATAACTTGTCTGTGCTTTCTCTTAATTAAGTTAGAATGTGTTTCATTCTCCTCTTTGTGTTTGATTGAAAATTAGCAAGATAACGATTTTCTGCAGTCTTTATAAAAGAGCTGGTTTGAAGCCACTTGTTCTATGGATCAGGATCCTTTCAAAAGATTCAGGCTCAGCTGGTTTCAGGTAGATCTAAGGAATCTCCTTTATAAAAACTTTTCAGTGACTACGTGTGTGTGCTCGGTCTGACACTTTGCGACCCTATGGACTGTAGCCCGCCAGGCTCCTCTGTCCATGGGATTCTCCAGGCAAGAACACTGGAGTGGGTTGCCATGACATCCTCCAGGGGATCCTCCCAATGCAGGGATCAAACCCACATCTCTTAGGTGTCCTACATTGGTAGGCAAGTTCTTTACCATTAACATCACCTGGGAAGCCTCTCAGTGACCATTATGCATACTAAAATTTGAGAGCTCTAATTCATAGGAGGAAAAAAAAGTGTCAATTTTTGTCTTTCCAAAGCAAATCTTTTTTAAAAAATCCAATTTCTAGTTATTAAAGACATATTTAATGAGCGTTTCCTATATCTATATTCATATCTATCTATCTGTATATATAAACTGCTCTGTAATCATAAATAATTTAATCCAAAGTATACTTAAAGAAAACCTACAGACCAATAAATTCCGTAGGAAAAGACCAATTAACAGAATCAATTCATGGCCAAATTTCTTTCCCAAATAAAATAAATGATACTTTTTGATGCAAATTTGAAGAGGTCCTAAATGTAACCTTTTGGGATAGTTTTTAGCAAGTAAGCCAAAATTGTAATAAGGACAATACTTGTTAGCAAACAGTAATAATTGCAACTCTTTTAAGAATGTTTCATGTACAGTGTTTAATGTAAGTCATCTCTTATTGAATTCAGTGAGGTACATATTATTAGTTTTTCTTTCATTTCATGTGATATATTAATGAGGCTAAATAATCTGCTCAAAGTCATGAAATTTGTAAATGATGAAGCCATGCATTAACCAGAGATCAGATCCACTTCTCAAACCTTCTAAATTGCATTTCATTACATAAAGGCAGGAATCTTTAGGATTTTCCTGAAATTATGACAAAATAACAGAGGAGGCGGAAATACCAAACCATGATCAGCTTAAAGAGAAATCTTGAGGTAAATATAGATATCTCAGTCGTCATACCACCCTCTTCAACCCAACATATCATTTCAAGAGAATGAGTTATGTTTTGTGCCCTCATTAACATGGAACTTCTTTATACTGTGGAGTCTCACAGAAATCTGGTCAGAGAAAACTGTCACAACTTTGAAATCAACTGAACACTATTTGAAGGAGTGTAGAAACATCCGTGTAAAAGGATTTAGTCACATGGGATTATCCAGGCAAGAATACTGGAGTGGATAGCCATCCCCTTCACCAGGGGATCTTCCCAACCCAGGGATCAAACCTGGGTGTCCCACACTGCAGGAAGATTCTTAACCATCTGAGCCAATAGGAAAGTCCTTAGACATTATGCATTTAAATAATTTAAATGTATATACATTTTTTCATTAGGCATATTTTGTGCCAGCAAGGTAAGTGAAAGTTGCTCAGTCATGTCCAGCTCTTTGCAACCCCATGGATTATACAGTCATTGGAATTCTCCAAGCCAGTATACTGGAGTGGGTAGCCTTCCCCTTCTCCAGGGTATCTTCCCAACCCAGGGATTGAACCCAGGTCTCCTGCATTGCAGGCAGATTCTTTACCAGCTGAGCCACAAAGGAAGAAAATAAAAACAGTGTGTAGAATAGAATAGGCAGAGGCAGTAACTTGGAGGAAATTAAGCTTCATTAGTATAATAAATAAAGTTAAATAAAATAAAGACTGTGAAATGATCAAGCAGATGATTCAGTACATTCCATAATTGAGGAAAACCTGTCTCGGAGATAAATTTACCATAATTATGTCCAAAGACTTACTAGAAAATATAGATAACACATGTAAGAGATGCGTATTTAAGCAAAAAGAGAAATCTATAAGAAAGGATCAAGTTGAAATTAGAGAAGTAAAATCTTGATATCAGCAGTAAAGAATTTCTTCAGCCATCTCAAAAGTAGCCTGGTAAATATGTCAATGGAAATTATCTAAACTGAAACACAAAGAAAATAAAGGAAAATTTATTTTAAAAACCTGTGGAACAATATCAAGCAATCTAACAATGTAATTGGAGTCCAAAAAGGAAAAGAGTGTCATCAATAGAACAGTTATATAGAAAATTAATGAAGAGACAGAAATTCTCACAGCACTACTAAAAAGGAAGGGAGAAAATTAAAACTATCAGTAAACAATGACAATAGATTTAAGTACTACAATATTAACAGCCACATTAGATGTAAATGGTTTAACATCCCACTTAAAAAGAAGTATTAGCCACATTGGATCAAAAAATATACCTTAAATATATGTCACATGTAACAACGTGCAGCAGGTGATGTTTATCTATTTCAAAAATAGAAAAACAAAAAAACCCAAATTTCACCCCTCCAAAAATGCAATGCAAATCTGGACAAAAGAGGTCAAGATTAATTTTTTTGAACTATAGACATTAGCTAACTACTTTCAGCAAAGTGAGTGATTATTCAAAAAAGCAGCTGGACTGCCAGTAAGCTCAGTGAGCTGTGTGATATTTTAACTCAGGCCAGTTTGATCCTCTTTCTCTCGTACAGTGTAGCCCTGAAAATAACAGCCAACATTTTCAGTACTGAAGTGAGCAAAGACATCCTTTGCAAATTATTTTAATAATTACTTTTTAAAATCTGTTTAGTCATTCTTTGGAAGACCACCTCAAAAATTCTGCTTTTACTTCACCTGACTTAGAACTGATCATTGCTAAATCTGCATACATGGGTTATTTTGTTAAAAACATTTACAGGACAATGTTTTAGATACAGCTGCCAGAGGTGATATAACAACTGGGGCAAAGAAAGGAGTATGTCAAGAGCTTGGGAGAACTAAATGTCAATGAGATCTTCATAAGGGCTTTGAAAAACTCCAATGTATTCCTGGGGAGTCAGAAGTCCATGTTTATGCCCAGAGCTGTGCACTTGCTCAGGAAAGACCTAAACAGTTTCTCATTATTAAGCTGACGAAACTTGAGCCGTGAGAAAGCAAGAAGTGAAGGCCAAGACAAAGTTGTCAAATGACTGACAGTGCTGAAGAGGCACCCAAACACATGGAACCATGCAGACAACACTGGAAGAGTTTTTTGGTTCTAGATATTTAAGGAAATTCTGTCCAATCATTCACTGACTACTAAGCTAATGGAAATGGCAACCCACTCCAGTATTCTTGGCTGAGAAATCCCATGGACAGAGGAGCCTGGTGGGCTATAGTCCATGGGGTCGCAAAGAGTCAGACATGATTTAGCGACTAAATCAACCAAGCTAATGGAACAGAGACCTCAAGAGGCAAATGCAACAAAAAACATTGACCTTGTAGAATTAATTTACAAAATTTATCCAGTTCAGTTTCAGTCACTCAGTCGTGTCTGACTCTTTGCGACCCCGTGGACTGCAGCACGTCAGGCTTCCCTGTCTATCATCAGCTCCCGGAGTTTACTCAAACTCATGTCCGTTGAGTTGGTGATGTCATCCAACTATCTCATCCTCTGTCATCCCCTTCTCTCTCCTTCAATATTTCCCAACATCAGGGTCTTCTTGAATGAGTCAGCTCTTTGCATCAGGTGGCCAAAGTACTGCAGTTTCAGCTTCAGCATCAGTCCTTCCAAGGGATATTCAGGACTGATTTCCTTTTGGATGGACTGGTTGGATCTCCTTGCAGTCCAAGGGACTCTCAAGAGTCTTCTCCAAGATCACAGTTCAAAACCATCAATTCTTTGGTGCTCAGCTTTCTTTATAGTCCAACTCTCACATCCACACATGACTATTGGAAAAACCATAGCTATGACTAGATGGACCTTTGTTGGCAAAGTAACGCTGCTGCTTTTAAATTTGCTGTCTAAGTTGGTCATAACTTTTCTTCCAAGGGGCAAATGTCTTTTAATTTCATGGCTACAATCACCATCTGCAGTGATTTTGAAGCCCAGAAAAATAGTCTGTCACTGTTTCCACTGTTTCCCCATCTATTTGTAATGAAGTGATGGGACCAGATGGCATGATCTTAGTTTTAGGAATGTTGAGTTTTAAGGCAAATTTTTCACTCTCCTCTTTCACTTTCATCAGTAGTTATTAAACAAACAAACAGAAACTTCATTAAGGAGCAGCAACAAAACAACATGACAAAGAAGTGTATTGGATTTCCAAAGTTGTCACAATACAATATTGAAAATGTCTGGTTTCCAACAGAAAACAAATTAATAGGTGTGGAAGGTAACACAAAATTATGACCCATATATGGAAGAAAAGTCACTAATAAAAATATTTGAGGAAGCACAGGTATATCTCTAGAGAGATATTGAGTTGACCAAAAAGTTAGTTTGAGCTTTTCCATAAGATGGTGTGAAAAACCCCAAATGAAACTTTTGGCCAACCCAATACTATAAAGCAGCTATTCTAAACATTTAACCAGCTAATGAATGCCATATCTAAAAAATTCAAGGAAGGATTGAGAATGATATCTCACCAAATAGAGAATATCAATAAAGATACAGAAATTATAAATAGAGCCAAATTGAAGTTTTGAAGTTGACAATTGAAATGAAAAAAAAAAAAAAAACAATGTGAGAGTTCAGTAGCAGTAAAGAATCAGCAACTGAAGATATGAGTTTATCCAGTCTTAGAAAAATGAACAGCACCTGAGACCTCTGAGACACTATAGAGCATGTCAACATATACATAATGAGAGATCCAGAAAGAAAGGAGAGAGAGAGACAAAAGGGAATTCTGAAGGAATATTGAAGAAATGGTACAAATCTTCCTAAGTTCAATTAATCATTTAATATTGCTTATTCATCTGGCAAATCTAAAGTGGGAGCACACAGAAGGGATTACATATTATAAACATATTGGATTTCTGGCAGAAATGCAATGTTGTTTCAATACATGAAAATCAATCCATGTGATATACCATATTAACAGAAAAAGAGAAAATGATCATTTTGATAGAAATAGAAACAGGATTTGACAAAATTCAACAAGTATTCATAATAACAACATTCAACAAGCAAGGATTAGAAGAAAACACTTTTAGTCCAAAGAAAGGCATCTACAAAAATCCACAGCTGATATTTTAGATAAGGGGGAAACATTGAAGGCTTTCCAACTAAGATCAGGAGCCTTATCAACTAAGATAAGGCTGTCTGCATTTGCCACTTCTGTTCAGTATTGACTTGGAGGTTCTAACTAGGACAATTAGAACATAAAATTAAAAACTATGAGATTAAACATGAAATTAAACAATATAGACAATAGAAAGGAAGGAGCAAAACTATTTCTCTTCACAGTTGACATGACATCAAAAAATACACACACACACAAACACAACTATTAGAGCCAATAAATAATTTCAGCAAAGTTGCAGAATGCCCCAGCAATGAAAACTGTGAAAATGAAATTGATAGATTCAGTTCAGTTCAGTAGCTCAGTCGTGTCCGACTCTTTGTGACCCCATGATCACAGCACGCCAGGCCTCCTTGTCCATCACCAACTCCCGGAGTTCACTCAAACTCATGTGCATCGAGTCGGTGATGCCATCCAGCCATCTCATTCTCTGTCGTCCCCTTCTCCTCCTGCCCCCAATCCCTCCCAGCATCAGGGTCTTTTCAATGAGTCAACTCTTCGCATGAGGTGGCCAAAGATTTGGAGTTTCAGCTTCAGCATCTGTCCTTCCAATGAACACCCAGGAGTGATCTCCTTTAGAATGGACTGGTTGGATCTCCTTGCCGTCCACGGGACTCTCAAGAGTCTTCTCCAACACCACAGTTCAAAAGCATCAATTCTTTGACACTCAGCTTTCTTCACACTCCAACTCTCACATCCATACATGACCACTGGAAAAACCATAGCTTTGACTAGACGGACCTTTGTTGGCAAAGTAATGTCTCTACTTTTTAATATGTTATCTAGGTTGGTCATAACTTTCTTTTAGCGTCTTTCAATTTCATGGCTACAGTTACCATCTGCAGTAATTTTGGAGCCCTTCAAAATAAAGTCTGACACTGTTTCCCCATCTATTTCCCATGAAGTGATGGGAACAGATGTCATAGATTAATTCCATTTATAATATGATCAAAGAACCTAAAATATAGAATACATTTAATCAATAATTTCAAGATTTATACATGGAGAGCTATAGAATATATTTTAGTATCCTAATAGCAAATAAATACATGATAAAATGTACAATGTAATTACTTAGATGTTAAATAAAATCCCAACAGGTTACAACTACAGAACTCTTACAGTTAACTTTAATAATTCTGAAAACATCAAGTGCTGACATGGATTCAGAACAACTGGGATACTCATGCATGTGGTGTTGGAGAAGACTCTGGAGAGTCTCTTGGACTGCAAAGAGATCCACCCAGTCCATCCTAAAGGAGATCAGTCCTGAGTGTTCATTGGAAGGAATGATGTTGAAGCTGAAACTCCAATACTTTGGCCACCTGATGCCAAGAGCTGACTCATTTGAAAAGACCCTGATGCTGGGAAAGATTGAGGGCAGGAGGAGAAGGGGATGACAGAGGATCAGATGGTTGGATGGCATCACTGCCTCGATGGACATGGGTTTGGTAGGCTAGGGGAGTTGGTGATGGACTGGGAGGCCTAGCGTGCTGCGATACATGAGGTCGCAAAGAGTTAGACATGACTGAGTGACTGAACTGAACTGAACTGACCTCATAAGAAAGCAAAATGTCACAGTCACCTATGGACACCTTATCTTCGACAAAGGAGGCAAGAATGCACAAGGGNCTTCAGGCTCTACTGCGTGCTGCGATACATGAGGTCGCAAAGAGTTAGACATGACTGAGTGACTGAACTGAACTGAACTGACCTCATAAGAAAGCAAAATGTCACAGTCACCTATGGACACCTTATCTTCGACAAAGGAGGCAAGAATGCACAAGGGATTAAAGACAATCTCTTTAACAAGTTGTGCTGGGAAAACTGGTCAAACACTTGTAAAATAATTAAACTAGAACACTTTCTAAAAGCTTCTGCACAACAAAGGAAACTATAAGCAAGGTGAAAAGACAGCCTTCTGAATGGGAGAAAATAATAGCAAATGAAGCAACTGACAAACAACTAATCTCAAAAATATACAAGCAACTTATGCAGCTCAACTCCAGAAAAATAAATGACCTAATCAAAAAATGGGCCAAAGAACTAAACAGACATTTCTCCAAAGAAGACATACGGATGGCTATCAAACACATGAAAAGATGCTCAACATCACTCATTATCAGAGAAATGCAAATCAAGACCACAGTGAGGTACCATTTCACACCAGTCAGAATGGCTGTGATCCAAAAGTCTACAAGCAATAAATGCTGGAGAGGGTGTGGAGAAAAGAGAACCCTCTTACACTGTTGGTGGGAAAGCAAACTAGTACAGCCACTATGGAGAACAGTGTGGAGATTCCTTAAAAAACTGGAAATAGAACTGCCTTATGATCCAGCAATCCCACTGCTAGGCATACACACCAAGGAAACCAGATTTGAAAGAGACACGTGTACCCCAATGTTCACCGCAGCACTGTTTATAATAGCTGGGACATGGAAGCAACCTAGATGTCCATCATGAATGGACAAGAAAGATGAATGGATAAGAAAGCATTGGTACATATACACAATGGAGTATTACTCAGCCATTGAAAAGAATACATTTGAATCAGTTCTAATGAGGTGGATGAAACTGGAGCCGATTATACAGAGTGAAGTAAGCCAGAAAGAAAAACACCAATACAGTATACTAACACATATATATGGAATTTAGGAAGATGGTAACGATAACCTTGTATGCGAGACAACAAATGAGACACAGATGTATAGAACAGACTTTTGGACTCCGTGGGAGAGGGACAGGGCGGGATGATTTGCGAGAATGCCATTGAAACATGTATAATATCATGTAAGAAATGAATCGCCAGTCTAGGTTCAATGCAGGATACAGGATGCTTGGGGCTGGTGCACTGGGATGAACCAGAGAGATGGTATGAGGAGGGAGGTTGGAGGGGGATTCAGGATTGGGAACTCATGTACACCTGTAGCAGATTCATGTTGATGTATGGCAAAACCAATACTGTATTGTAAAGTGAAATAAAATCAAATTAAAAAATAAATAAATAAAATGTCACAAATGACAGTTTGGAAAACTTTGGCAGTTTCTTGAAAGGTTAAAACATATACTAACTATGTGATCCAGCAATCGTGTTGTTAGGTGTTCATCCAAGAGAACCAAAAACATATCCACACAAAGATCTATATTTGAATGTTCACAGCAGTTGTATTCACCATCCCCCAACATAGAAAGCAGCACCAATGTCCACCAAATTTTGAGTGAGCAAATAAAATATTGTTTATCTATACAAACATACTCAGAACTAAGAAAGAATGAGCGATACACACAACATTAATAAATAAATGCATTACATTGAGTGAAAGACGGCATTCTATATGTTATATACTACTACTACTACTAAGTCGCTTCAGTCGAGTCCGACTCTGTGCGACCTCATAGACGGCAGCCCACGAGGCTCCCCCGTCCCTGGGATTCTCCAGGCAAGAACACTGGAGTGGGTTGCCATTTCCTTCTCCAATGTATGAAAGTGAAAAGTGAAGGTGAAGTCGCTCAGTCGTGTCCGACACTCAGCGACCCCATGGACTGCAGCCTTCCAGGCTCCTCTGTCCATGGGATTCTCTAGGCAAAAGTACTGGAGTGGGGTGCCATTGCCTCTCCGATTGTTATATAGTATATAATTATATTTATAACATCTCTAAAAGTTAAAAATTCAAGAGACAGGAGAATGTTTAGAGGTTATCAGAGAAGGGTGTTGGGGGACAGAACTGACTACAAAGAAACACAGAGAATATTTTTGAAGAGATGGAAAATCTTCTATACATTGATTACCATGGTGTTTATACAACTATAAACATTTTTCAAATTAACAGATTTATATATCTCTTTTAGGTATATAATTATTTAATTGTTTACCTGCTAAGTCATCTCCAACTCTGCAACCCTATGGACACACCATGGTCTTCTGTCCATGGGGTTCTCCAGGCAAGAATAATAGAGTGGATTGCCATTTCCTTCTCCAGGATAATTCCTCAATAAAACTGGTTAAAAGATAAGTGACAATGAATAGTCAATATTACCCACAGAAAACAATGGCTTTGTTTTATGCTCACAAGTTGTCCAGGTAAGTTATGTTTTTTCAAAGCTATATGTTTCAAAATTTATCTCCAGGTCAAATACTTTCTCTGAGACTCTAGCCCATGTATCCAATTACATAAATGTTATTTTCACTAATATGTCAACAGGGATTCAAAACCATCATATTCAAAACAGAAATCATAATCACTGTCACCTCTGCCTCAAATTTGCTTTACATTTTTTGTTTATTATTTTAGATAGTAGGATCAGTTGTTCAATCCAGGATTTCTCAGATTAGGTTTGTTCCCTTTTATTCTCTTTCCCCACATTTGGTCAGATTCAATCTGTATCTAGTAAATAGTACAAAAGCAAAATATATTTTTGAATGAGTGAATAAATTAAACAATTCTGGTCCTGGGAATACAATCAATGTTTGAACGATACTGAACAAAGAAGCCCATAGCTTCAGATAAGCATCATGAAATACTATCTCTACTTTTAGAAGAAAAACAATGCAATTATGGACAGCATATGGGAGGGGGGTCAAAATTAATCTGCTGCTGAGATACACAAGTTAAATATCTTTAGAGAAATGAGGATAGATTGATTGAGCAAAACTTCCAAAACCCTTCCATGTTTATCTCCTTAAGTTTTATGTTCTACATCCTGGGCCTTATTTATAATTCTTATATCTGTCTCTATATATGAATTCATAACTGCCTTCTTCTCTCATAGGCATTCCATTTCTCTATATTTTATGCCTGGCTTTGCTAGATCAATTAGGTTCAATTGAATTTAGCTAAATAAGTCACAAAACTAAACCCAGAAGACCACATTAACAGAGATATACTACTGCATTCACTCCCAATGAATATTTAGTAGTATCCATATTTCCTCAATCTGAAAGCTTATTTGATTTATTATATAAGCCTGTAAATAGAAGAAAATTGATTGGTCTTAAAATAATAGGCACTCTCATCTAAAGGGAAGAAAAATGTTGCAAACTGCAAATAGCGGTGTTGGTGACAGCTATCTTGGTCATTCAAAAATAAAATTTAAATAGTACTCCTAGAGAGATGTGACAAGCCTCCCCTCCTCTCCTTCTTCATTTCAGTTTCTATAGAGACCAGTTGGCACTTATAAACTGAACTGGAGCTGCATATGACTTGTTTTCACAAACCCATAATGGGTAATGGCTAATGGGTGGGACTGTGGCAACAAAGCCCTGTCTTTGAACAAAATAGTTGTGGGACTTGAGGATATTATCTGCTTCATGAATGCACCGTTTCCCAGAAGAACTGGCCAATGAAACTGCCAGATCAGGGAAGGTCAAGCACAAAAGAACTAATAGGATCTCAGGGGAAGAGCATTGCAGCTGGTGGTTATTACCACTCATGGCTAGACCAGGAGATACATTTAAAATATGTATATCAGAACTCTTTCAGCAGGTAGAATAAATAAACTTACTCTGCTCCATGTTTTTTTTTTCTTTTCTTTCTTTCTGCTCCATGTTGATCTTTCTTTTCCTGCACATAATCAAGACTGCATCATTTTCTGCCTTCACATTGATTTAAAGAGTCATACCTTTAACTTTTCCAAATGCTCACTCAGAGTAGAGCACTTTTAATTTGGGTTATTAATAGTTTCTTATTATCATAATTATTATTTTGTAAACCTTAAGTTGGGCATTCCCTGGAGGTCTGTGGTTTAGACTCTGCAGTTCCACTGCAGGGGGTGTTATTTCAATCCTTTGTTGGGGAAGTAGGATCCTGTAAGCTACAGTATGCTTGGAGGGGAGGTGGGGGACCAAAAGTAATGAGCACTGGATGAGGGCATGGCAACCCATTCTAGTATTCTTGCCTGGAGAATCCCACAGACAGAGGAGCCTGGCAGGCTACAGTCCATAGTGTCACCAAGACTTGGACACAACTGAACAACTTAGTAAAAATGCACAAAGTAAGGACTATTTTATAATAATGTATATCTTCAGATTATTTCTTGTCTATGTCCATAGTTTTCTGTTGACACTAAACAATAACATATTTTAGGAAACTCTCTTAGATTGTTTTTCATGCATTAATTTAATCATTTTTCTTAGAAATGGATTATTACTATTTTTCATGAAAAAATAAGATACTAAGATTAAAGAAAAAAGAGAAAATGCCGATTAATCTGACAATTCCTTCTTATCATTTAGAGCCGTTTAGATGGATTAGACAGAGTTTATTAATCAACTGTTATCAGTGTATATGCATACTAAGTCACTTCAGTTGTGTCTAACTCTTTGTAACCCTGCCTGTAGACTGTAGCCTGCCAGGCCCTTCTGTCCATGGGATTGTCCAAGCAAGAATACTGGAGTGCGTTGCCATTTTAAATAAAATTGCCATAATCCACATTCTTTATTTCTGATATACTTTAAAACTGCTATCCTGATGCAGGGAGCCTATCTGGCTCTCTGTGATAACCTTGAGGGGCAGGATGCTGGAGGTGGGTGGGAGGCAGGCTCAGGAGGGAGGAGGTATATATATAGTTGTGACTGGTTTACATGATTGTAGAGCAGAAACCAACAATATTTAAAGCAATTATCCTTAATTAAAAAAAAAAAAAAAGCTATCCTGGTACCTTTAGTTACACTGCACTGAACTATTCCAGCTGTGTGAAGTTACGCATCCATCCTTCAGTGCACAAATTTTTTCTTGCTTGGTACAGAAATGCATTAGGATATTGATGGCTAATGTAACAAATAAGTCCCCCAAATAAAATCATCTCAAAAAGGGTTTTATATATACATATTTTAGTTGAGAGTTTACGTAAGTTTTCAGAGGTCGCAAGTTTTTGGAAGAAATCTTCAAGCCACTCTTTCCAAGATTATTTCATTCTGTAAGCAAGAACAAAGAATTATATATGGCAGGTGCACAATACTTATGGAATGCATGGATAAGTGAATGGATTTGATGTTCAATTATCTGGAAAAAAAATATGAAATTTTTATCCTTGAAGGAACAATCCCCCCTGAGAAGTCATACTGAAAAGGCATATTGAAATCACCTGCCTTTCAATGAATAATTCCTGCTGATCCAGTTAAACCAGAGTAAAATTGGAAATCAATTTTCACTTTTATTTTTACTAAATAATATCTTCTCATAGGACAGAAAGAGCTATCTCATTTTTAGTAGATTTTTGAGGATGAAAATGATGATGCAGTATGAATGACTGCCTAGTAGAAATGAAAACAACAATAAAAAAAGATTTCTAAAGACAAAATAGTATGTAATTCAAGGATATCATGACCATATAAGAGATCATGTAAGTGAACTTGCTTGGTACACAAATGCATTAGGATGTTGATGGCTAATATGGAAAAATGATGATTCTCAATATATTAGTCTTACTCAAATCAACTAATACTTCTAAAAATTTTATCAGGAAAAACAGAAAAGTTTTTCTAGAGGTATTATAAGACTGTATATAATTATTTTTAAGGTCTCACAATAGACAAAATTCTATCTAGCAATAATTAAAACAAGAGAAATGTATACTACTTTTCAGTGTACATTCACATATGTTGTTCTACCCTAGATTTTCACTTGAATCTTTAAGTTAGGATGAAAATTATCATGGCTTTACAAATAAAGAAGCCAGGACTCAAGTTAAATCATAACTGACAAGTTCAAGAATTCAACTTCACTGTCTTCCTTTACTTCATTTCCATTATCACCTTTAAGAAGAACAAGAGTGAGGTCATTTACCTCCTTCTGGTAGCCAGCTCTGGCGTAAGAAAGCTGCAAGTATCACTATTAATCTGGTACCTTAAACCAATGAAGGCTGAAGCTGTTTCACATATTTCACTCCGCTAACTGTTATATGTACTCTCTCATTGTAATTCATTTGAAGTAACCTGTGGTGTGCAGCCATGCCTTGCCAGACTTGACCAAAACTCATCTCAGTTCAGTTCAGTCACTCAGTTGTGTCCAATTCTTTGTGACCCCATGGACTGAAGCTCACCAGGCCTCCTTGTCCATCACCTACTCCTGGAGCTTCCTTAAACTCATGTCCATCAAGTTCATGATGCCATGCAACTGTCTCATCTTCCATTGTCCTCTTCTCCTCTGGCCTTCAATCTTGCCCAGCATCAGCGTCTTTTCAAATGAGTCGGTTCTTCACACCAAGTGGCCAAAATATTGGAGTTTCAACTTCAACATCAGTCCTTCCAAAGAATATTCCGGACTGATTTCCTTTAGGATGGACTGGTTGGATCTCCTTGCAGTCCAAGGGATGCTCAAGAGTCTTCTCCAACCTTACAGCTCAAAAGCTAAGCCCTGGCTACTTTGTCTACTTCAGTAGCCTTTTGACTATTTCTGACATAGTTTCATATTTACTTTTATTCAAATATTCTGAATATTCAAAATACCCTCCAAGCCTTCTGTTTATTTACTGGATATTTATTGCATCTGAGTTTTCAAAACATAGATGAAACAAAAGCTTAAAATTTCATCTTGGTTTATAACTTCTCACAGAAACAATCATGTCTTCAAAGGATTGTCTTAGTCTAATTGTTCTGAATAAATTTCAGAGAAAGAAGGCTGTTCTATTATGAATTTTTTCCACTGAGGAACTGGCTTGATTTAAATGCCTGCTTATATTCATTTTGTGATGATATGAATAGATTTACCCAGAAATGTCCTTGGAAGTTCACTCTGAATGTCCTGGTTAGTGAACCAGTTGAAAGAGTTCAGAGTTTCTTATCCCAGTTTCACCTTCTCTCATCACATGGGGCTGTGCCCAATTTTAGCTTCTCATAGGACAAGTTGTTGCTGTTCCTTGACAGGAGAGGGTGTGACATCCCATGAACACCAAGCTCTCCAGGTCCTGTGCAGCTGGTACTTTTAGACTACTCTGTCAATAGCTGGCATAAAACTTCTAGACTGCCTGAGACCAAGCCCCCTTTGTTTTCCCTGTTCACAAGCTACTTTCTCACCCTTGCTCCAAATAATGAAGAATAAGGGGAGTCAACGTCCCTCCACTAGAATATAAACCACCCTGTATGCCCAAGCACTCAGGCCATAGTAATTTTCTCTACTGGGGGAACTAAGGAAACCTCAACTTTCTCTTTGCTAGCTGATCTAGCCTTGCAAATAGTACTTCATTGAATTCAGCCAGAATCTCCATAGAGAAAAAGTTAGAGACCCAGAAGAAGCCCACTTTGCACAGCATAATGCTTTACAGCCTCTTACTTCTGAGCCTTACCTAACTAATTAGATAAGCATACAGGCACAGAGTGACTTAGAAGCAATTAGCACAAAAAAGTATGGCTCTCACCTTCTAACCAGTATACTGTTGCTAGTTTAAGTATGGGGCTTCCCTGGTAGCTCAGTTGGTAAAGAATCTGCCTGCACTGAAGGAGGCCCTGGTTCAATTCCTGGATTTTGAAGATTCCCTGGAGAAGGGATAGGCTACCCATTCCAGTATTTTGGGGCTTCCCTTGTGGCTCAGCTGGTAAAGAATATGCCTGCAATGTGGGGGACCTGGATTAGATCCCTGGGTTAGGAAGATCTGCTGGAGCAGGGAAAGGCTACCCTCTCCAGTATTCTAGCCTGGAGAATTCATGGACTGTATAGTCCATGGGGTCCCAAAGAGTTGGACACAACTGAAGGACTTTCACTCCCTGGTAGCTCAGATGGTAAAGAACCTGCCTGCCATGTGGGAGACTCAGGTTCCATCCCCAGGTCAGGAAGATCCCCTGGAGAAGAGAATGGCTACCCACTCCAGTATGCTTGCCTGGAGAATTCCATGAACAGAGGAGCCTAAAGGGCCAGAGATCATTGGTTTACAAAGAGTCAGACATGACTGATTAACACACACTCAGTACAAGTATAAAAACTAGTGTAACTCCTAATTCTCTTTAAGCTAGAAATTCTTTTTTTCCTTTCTCCCAGCTCCTTAACACAGGCTTAATTAACTTGAAATAACTACTTTAACTTAAGCAGAACTTCCAGCTGTTTTTGAAAACTTTCCACTTCAAAACTTATAGCTTTCTGCTATTTTCCATTGGGCTATTTAAGTACTTATTGACAAATGTCTTTTTTACTAATTCCCTTCATAAAAACTTTGGTCACCATTTCTACACAAAAGATGCTTTTAAAAAAAAATACATATTTCAAAGTAGTATAATTATTACCATTACTATTATAACTTGATTATGTAAACTTATACATTTTACTGTTTTGATTTTTTTAATAATAGACATTATGTTTCTATATTATATCTTCATTTCTGAAACAAAGAACATAATTCAAAGTAACAAGTCATAGATGTCATTTTGTAATGTCTAATTGCAAAAGAAAGGAAAATACAACTGGTAATCTGAGTAGAGGGATTACAGGTAACTTTCCAGGTGACTTTTTTTTCAATGGCCTACAATTTCTAATTAATTTTGACAACTATTTTTTTATTTAAGAATATTTAAAATGCCTTAGGGATTCAAAGGTGCCATCTAAATGATTTTTAAAAATCTTTGTGACTAGGTACTATTAACTATTTACAGGAAAAATATTGTCCAACTTAGAGTTTCTGGGAGAAGTATATAGAATGTTTAAGGAGAAAGACATACCAGATTACTTATACTTTTCTAAAAAATCTCAATGGAGAGGAATTAGTCATCTTCTAGGGTTCTCAATTTTCTCATTTAGGTATTCACACAAGTGCATTCACTACTTGATCACTTTTTGATATGATAATTCTATTAGTACTTTGGCTTCTTCACTTGGTAAGACCACCCTTTTGATATCCACCATAGTAATTAGGTCTTTGTAAACGAGCATATATATGACTGCAACTTATTGTTTTCTATGTGACAGGAATGATATTTGTATTTGTCACAAGTACAATGAAAGCTAAGTTTGCTGCTGCTGCTGCTGCTAAGTCGCTTCAGTCGTGTCCGACTCTGTGCGACCCCATAGACGGCAGCCCACCAGGCTCCCCCGTCCCTGGGATTCTCCAGGCAAGAATACTGGAGTGGGTTGCCATTTCCTTCTCCAAGTTTAATTATCCATTTTTTTTAAACTTTATTTTTAATTGAAGGATAATCACTTTACAGTACTGTGTTAGTTTGTGTCATACATCAACGTGAATCAGCCATAGGTACACTTGTCTCTTCCCTTTTGAACCTCCCTCCTCAGAATTTTCTTTGAGATTATCTTTCAACAGATATTCAAAACAATGCCCAGTTTTAAGGTAAGACAAATAAAGACAAGTGCCATTTCAAAAACTTGCCCAAGGTAAGCTACAAATAAGCAACAGAGTCAAAATTTAGATCCCACTCTTTGTCCAAGGAGCACGTTGGCAGTTGAGAGGAAAGGCATTTACCTTCCATCATGACACCCTAACCCTCTGCTCTGGCTGTGGAGCTGCCGTCTATTCCATTTATATGAGCCTGCCTCCCAATCACCAACAGCCAAATGTGGCAAATGGTTTTGCCTTCGAGCATACACCTAAGTATATGAGTGATCACACTTATGTACTCCCCCTGAGAATTCATGAATGAACACACTGCTTTATCATTGGTATGAGAGAGGAATCTACTGATGTAAGATTGCACTGTCATTACACTTTCTAAGTCAGAAAAATAACTTAAAAATGAGAAAGTTGACCTCTCTGTGGATTCATTTCTATACAATTTTCTTTGAGAAGAGTCTCAATCAATGGAAGTTCTAGCATTCATATTTTGCCAGTCACTGGTGGATATTAAACTTGCCTCACCTTTGCTGACTGTTATGTGAGAGGATAAACTTCTTGATTTCAGACCATCGCTGGTAATTTGCCATGATGGTGGGGCTGTACACCCTGACCCAGGGAAATTTGCTTTCCCTTTGATAAACTGGGATTTCTCAACACTCTATAACAGCTGAGTGACCTCACTTGTTCTGGAGACAAGCTGTCCTTGTTTAATCTCCTCAGGTGATTCTCTTATTGGCCTAAATGAGAGACTAGTTGCTCCTTCAGAGGATGCCAAGTGATATGGTATTGGTGAGAGTGAGGGTAAAAAAGTAAATGGCCTCATTTGCATTCAAATAAAGCCTCAGGTAAAAACAATAAGTGCCTTATGCTTAAGTAATTTACAGAATAAAACAATTGTTTCAGAAACTACACACTATGAAAACAGGGAGAAAAACCACATACAGCAGATTAATACTACACTTACTCTTTCCTGAAACAATGTGTTTCAGTCTGAGAACTTCACCTCTAATGAAGATATTTTAAATATTGCTGTCTTTTTTCCCCTGGTGTGTTACACATACTGTAAAGATACTGGACTAAGAATTTAATAACAGTTAATTCTGAGGGATTTTAATCCAAGATTAAAGGAATCCCTGATTCCTTTCAAAAAATTTTTATTTTCATTTAGGGCATTGTAGAAATAATGTGTGTGTTGTAGAAATAATGTGTGTGTTGTAGAAATAATGTGTGTGTAAGTTTAACATTCAGAAAAATAAGATCATGGCATCAGGTCCCATCAGTCAGCTCAGTTCAGTCGCTCAGTCTTGTCTGACTCTTGCGACCCCATGAATTGCAGCACGCCAGGCATCCCTATCCATCACCAACTCCCAGAGTTCACCCAAACTCATGTTCATCCCTCACTTTGGGGATTCAGTCAATCTTTTGCACTGTTATTAAAAAGTTTAGCATTTTGTTTTGCTTTTGAGAAGGACTAAACCCTTTTAGAAAGGAATTTGTTTCAGAAAATCTATTAGGAGGTTTGCAAATGAATCAACCCAGAAAGCTCTATACCTCACAACTCAGGAGAAATGGAGAGGTTAGGCACATTCTCTTCCATCAGAAACACTAGAATTGAAAGCAAAAGAGGAAGGCAGGCACTGTTAGTCAAAAGAAACTAACCAATCTTTTCATTGACTTGTGTATAAAATTCTGATTGAATCTCTAAGGTAAGGATCATGACTGAAGTGAGTAAAGAGTCTACTGATAGAACTTTAAGTATTGGAGTTTCAGCTTTACCCTCAGTCTTTCCAAAGAACACCCAGGACTGATCTCTTTTAGGATGAACAAGTTGGATCTCCTTGCAGTCGAAGAAACTCTCAAAAGTCTTCTCCAACACCACAGTTCAAAAGCATTAATTCTTCAGTGCTCAGCTTTCTTCACAGTCCAACTCTCACATCCATACATGACTACTGGAAAAACCATAGCCTTGACTAGATGGACCTTTGTTGGCAAAGTAATGTCTCTGCTTTTTAATATGCCGTCTAGGTTGGTCAAAACTTTTCTTCCAAGGAGTAAGCATCTTTTAATTTCATGGCTGCAATAAACATCTGCAGTGATTTTGGAGCCCCCAAAAATAAAGTCTGACACTGTTTCCACTGTTTCCCCATCTATTTCCCTTGAAGTGATGGGACCAGATGCCATGATCATAGTTTTCTAAATGTTGAGCTTTAAGCCAACTTTTTCATTCTCTTCTTTAAATTTCATGAAAAGGCTCTTTAGTTCCTCTTCACTTTCTGCCATAAGGGTGGTGTCATCTGCATATCTGAGGTTATTGATATTTTTCCCGACAATCTTGATTCCAGCTTGTGCTTCTTCCAGCCCAGAGTTTCTCATGATGTATTCTGCTTATAAGTTAAATAAGCAGGGGGAAAATATACAGCCTTGATGTGTTCCTTTTCCTGTTTGGAATCAGTCTGTTGTTCCATGTCCAGTTCTAACTGTTGCTTCCTGACCTGCATATAGGTTTCTCAAGAGGCAGGTCAGGTGGTCTGGTATTCCCATCTCTTTCAGAATTTTCCGCCGTTTATTGTGATCCACACAGTCAAAGGCTTTGTCATAGTCAATAAAGCAGAAATAAATGATTTTCTGGAACTCTCTTGCTTTTTCGATGATCCAGCGGATGTTGGCAGTTTGATCTCTGGTTCCTCTACCTTTTCTAAATCCAGCTTGAACATCTGGAAGTTCACGGTTCACGTATTTCTGAAGCCTGGCTTGGAGAATTTTGAGCATTGCTTACTATTGTCTGAGATGAGTGCAATTGTCCAGTAGTTTGACATTCTTTGCCATTGCCTTTCTTTGGGATTGGAATGAAAATTGACCACGTCTAGTACTGTGGCCACTGCTGAGTTTTCCAAATTTTCTGGCATATTTCACTGCATCATCTTCCAAGATTTGGAATAGCTCAACTGGAATTCCATCACCTCCACTAGCTTTGTTCATAGTGATGCTTTCTAAGGCCCACTTGACTTCACATTCCAGGATGTTTGGCTCTAGGTGAATGTTCACACCATTGTGATTATCTTGGTCGTGAAGATCTTTTTTGTGCAGTTCTGTGTATTCTTGCCGCCTCTTCTTAATCTCTTCTGCTTCTGTTAGGTCCATACCATTCTGTCCTTTATCGAGCCCATCTTGGCATGAAATGTTCCCTTGGCATCACTAATTTTTCTTAAAGAGATCTCTAGTCTTTCCCATTCTGTTCTTTTCCTATATTTCTTTGCATTGATTGCTGTGGAAGGCTTTCTTATTTCTCCTTGCTATTCCTTGGAACTCTGCATTGAGATGTTTATATCTTTCCTTTTCTCCGTTGCTTTTCCCTTCTCTTCTTTTCACAGCTATTTGTAAGGCCTCCCCAGACAGCCATTTTGCTTTTTTGCATTTCTTTTCCATGGGGATGGTCTTGATCCCTGTCTCCTCTACAATATCATGAACCTCATTCCATAGTTCATCAGGCAGTCTATCTACCAGATCTAGTCCCTTAAATCTATTTCTCACTTCCACTGTATAATCATAAGGGAATTGATTTAGGTCGTACCTTAATTATCTAGTGGTTTACCCAACTTTCTTCAATTTAAGTATGAATTTGACAATAAGGAGTTCATGATCTGAGGCACAGTCAGCTCCCTGTCTTGTTTTTGTTGACTGTATAGAGCTTCTCCATCTTTGGCTGCAAAGAATATAACCAATATGATTTCGGTGTTGACCATCTGGTGATGTCCATGTGTAGAGTCTTCTCTTGTGTTGTTGGAAGTGGGTGTTTGCTATGACCAGTGCATTCTCTTGGCAAAACTCTATTAGCCTTTGCCCTGCTTCATTCTGTATTCCAAGGCCAAATCTGCCTGTTACCCCAGGTGTTTCTTGACTTCCTACTTTTGCATTCCAGTCCCCTATAATGAAAAGGACATACTTTTTGGGTGTTAGTTCTAAAAGGTCTTGTAGGTCTTCATAGAACCATTCAACTTCAGCTTATTCAGCATTACTGGTCGGGGCATAGATCTGGATTACTGTGATATTGAATGGTTTGCCTTGGAAATGAACAGAGATCATTCTGATGTTTTTGAGATTGCCTCCAAGTACTGCATTTCGGACTCTTTTGTTGATCATGATGGCTACTCCATTTCTTCTAAGGGATTCCTGCCCGCAGTAGTAGATATAATGGTCATCTGAGTTGAATTCACCCATTCCAGTTCACTTTAGTTTGCTGATTCCTAGAATGTCATTGTTCACTCTTGCCATCATCTCCTGTTTGACAGAAGTCAAACAGGAAGAATCCAATTTGCCTTGATTCATGGACCTAACATTCCAAGTTCCTATGCAATATTGCTCTTAACAGCATCAGACCTTTGTTTCTATCACCAGTCACATCCACAACTGGGTATTGTTTTTGCTTTGGCTCCATCCCTTCATTCTTTCTGGAGTTATTTCTCCACTGATCTGCAGTAACATATTGGGCACCTACCGACCTGGGGAGTTCCTCTTTCAGTATCCTATCATTTTGCCTTTTCATATTGTTCATCATTTTATGGGAAATAGATAGGGAAACAGTGCAAACAGTGTCAGACTTTATTTTGGGGGGGATCCAAAATCACTGCAGATGGTGATTTTAGCCATGAAATTAAAAGACACTTACTCCTTGGAAGGAAAGTTATCACCAACCTAGATAGCATATTGAAAAGCAGTGATATTACTTTGCCAACAAAGGTCTATCTAGTCAAGGCTCTGGTTTTTCCAGTGGTCATGTATGGATGTAAGGTTTAGGCTGTGAAGAAAGCTGAGTGCCGAAGAATTGTTGCTTTTGAACTGTGGTGCTGGAGAAGACTCTTGAGTATACCTTGGACTGCAAGGAGATCCAATCAGTCCATCTTAAAGAGACAAGTCCTGGATGTTCATGGAAGGACTGATGCTGAAGCTGAAACTCCAATACTTTGGCCCCCTTATGCAAAGAGTTGACACATTGCAAAAGACCCTTATGCTGGGAAAAATTGAAGACAGGAGAGAAGGGGATGACAGAGGATAAGATGGCTGGATGGCATCACCGACTCAATGTGCATGAGTTTGAGTGAACTCCAGGAGTTGGTGATGGACAGGGATGCCTGGCATGCTGTGATTCATGGGTTGTAAAGAATTCGACATGACTGAGCTAATGAACTGAACTGAACTGATATGAATGTTTCATTCGTGTCCAGCCATTTCCATCTCTTTGCAACCTCATGGACTATAGCCCCCCCTAGCTCCTCTGTCTATGGAATTTTCAGACAAGAATACTGAAACAGATTGCCATTTCTTACTCCACAGTATCTTCATGACCCCAGGATAAAAGCTGCATCTCTTGTTTCTCCTGCATTGGCAGGAGGATTCTTTTTTGCTAAGCCACCAGTGAAGCCCCATAGAAATAATACAAACAGCCATATCAGTTAAAGGAGATTTAAGCATTGTATGAAAAAGAAAAATAAATCTTTTCTCACAACTAATGAATTTTAAGAACAGAATTTATCCATATTTACTGTTCCATTTTGGCTTGTCTATAATCAGGAATGTCTATATTATCTGGTACAAAAATATATGTGAGTATAAGGAAGATGGATTCCATGGGAAAAGCAAAAGGTATTAGATTAAATTTCAAAACACTTAACATCTAGCAATTTCAAATATACTAGACAAATTTGGATGGGGAAAAGTATTGGTATCAAACAAAAAATCTTGCTTGATGGAAGCCAATGATAAGGCCATTGGTGTCCCTCTGAGTCAGAAGTCTGTTTCTCTCACATGTGGCCCTTCTGCCCAAAGATCATCCTAGATGATCACATACAACAGTTCATCTTGGGATACATACACCAGCTCATCTTGGGATTTCTCATAACAAAAGTTAACTATATACAAACATTTATTTATTTATTTATTTCTGTTGTTTCCCTCACTTTGACAGGTGGTCTACTTGGAAAAGGTCAAAATATATCATTTAGTTTCCTTGCATGAGTTGGCCATTTCATTCAGAAAAGGGCTCATTTTGGTCAAATCAAACTTTGGAAACAAAGGAGGCTCTCCTTAGAGCCTAGAAATGAGGTTTTACTATTATCAAGAGATAGCTCCAGGTCCAGCAGAGCAAGGCAGCACGGCTCCCGAGTCATGGGGTGGCTGCTGGCACTGAGCTTGCTGGGGATCGCACTGGCACTGCTGGACGAGAAGCTCCTGTCACTCAGGAATTGACTTAAAACCTCCAGAGAAGTGGAATCTGTAGACCTTCCTAATTGCCACCTGATTAAAGGAATCGATGGAGAAGCCTTGAGGCTATTGTAAAAATAAAACTGAAAACCAGAAGCAGGAGACTTAAATCCAAATCCTGAGAACATCAGAGAAAACCTGAATCCAGGAAACATTAATCGATAGGANCAATGTGGAGAAACCTTTCATCTTTAACCTAGATGTTTTATAATCGGTGCTGTATAGATGGAGAAGCCTTGAGGCTATTGTAAAAATAAAACTGAAAACCAGAAGCAGGAGACTTAAATCCAAATCCTGAGAACATCAGAGAAATCCTGAATCCAGGAAACATTAATCGATAGGAGCTCATCAAACGCCTCCATACTTACACTGAAACCAAGCACCACCCAAGGGCCAACAAGTTTCAGAGCAAGACATACCACACAAAGTCTCCAGCAACACAGGAACACATCCCTGAGCTTCAATATACAGGCAGCTCAAAGTTACTCCAAAATCATTGACGTCTCATAACCCATTACTGGACACTTCATTGTTTATAATAGCCAGGACATGGAAACAACCTAGATGTCCATCAGCAGATGAATGGATAAGAAAGCAGTGGTACATATATGCAATGGAGTATTACTCTGCTATCAAAAAGAATTCATTTGAATCAGTTCTAATGAGGTGGATCAAACTGGAACCTATTATACAGAGTGAAATAAGCCAGAAAGAAAAACACCAATACAATATACTGACACATATATGGAATTTAGAAAGATGGCAATGATGACCCTGTATGCAAGACAGCAAATGAGACACAGATGTATAGAATGGAGTTTTGGACTCTGTGGGAGAGGGAGAAGGTGGGATGATTTGGGAGAATGACATCAAACATGTATACTATCATGTAAGAAATGAAGCACCAGCCTATGTTTGATACAGGTTCTGACACATATATGGAATTTAGAAAGATGGCAATGATGACCCTGTATGCAAGACAGCAAATGAGACACAGATGTATAGAATGGAGTTTTGGACTCTGTGGGAGAGGGAGAAGGTGGGATGATTTGGGAGAATGACATCAAACATGTATACTATCATGTAAGAAATGAAGCACCAGCCTATGTTTGATACAGGTTACAGGATGCTTGGGGCTGGTGCATGGGGATGATCCAGAGAGAGGATATGGGGTGGGAGGTGGGAGGGGGATTCAGGATTGGGAGCTCGTATATACCCATGGTGGATTCATGTCAATGTATGGCAAAACCAATATGGTATTGTAAAGTAAAATAAAGTAAAAATAAAATTTAAAAAAAAAAAGAGAGAGAGAGAGAGAGATAGCTCCAAGCTGCCTCTCACCTTTAGATTTACCTGGGAGTCAGGCCCAGTTCCAAGAGTTCAAATTGTCCCAGGCTTCCAAACTCTCATTTTGCTCTGATCTTGTTCCATAGAAACTCTAGACCTACATTTATCAATGAGTATCTGACATCCACAGATACATCAAAATTCTCGTAATTCAGTCCCACTATACACAAATGTCTTGAAGTTGCAGAAAGGTTAAATGCATAACAATGACTAGTACTGACTTTAAAGAAAAAGTCACCCTCTCACAAATCTCTTTTTTCACTTGTATATTGGACAAAAGTGGTTGCTGGATAAGCACAGAACCTGTGGTCAATTGTTGCTGAGCAAGTCCTGATAACATGATGTTTTTAGAACCTTCCTTTAGAATTTCACAGACTATCCCTCACTTTGGGGATTCAGTCAATCTTTTGCACTGTTATTAAAAAGTTTAGCATTTTGTTTTGCTTTTGAGAAGGACTAAACCCTTTTAGAAAGGAATTTGTTTCAGAAAATCTATTAGGAGGTTTGCAAATGAATCAACCCAGAAAGCTCTATACCTCACAACTCAGGAGAAATGGAGAGGTTAGGCACATTCTCTTCCATCAGAAACACTAGAATTGAAAGCAAAAGAGGAAGGCAGGCACTGTTAGTCAAAAGAAACTAACCAATCTTTTCATTGACTTGTGTATAAAATTCTGATTGAATCTCTAAGGTAAGGATCATGACTGAAGTGAGTAAAGAGTCTACTGATAGAACTTGGCTCATTTGCCTCATATCTTTCATACATATGTGATATTTTATATTATAAATATGTGTATAATGTATCTGATAGGTATATAAGTATATCATCTGTATATATGGATATATACATATAATACATATATGTATATATGTATACATATATATATAATACATATGATATATACATATATACACATGATAGGAACATTATATATGTATACATGTGTGTGTGTGAGTGTGTGTGTGTGTGTACATGCTTGCAAGCTCAGGTGTGTTTGACTGTCTGTGACCCCATGAACTGTAGTACCTAGTTTCCTAGTTTGCTATATACAATATATACTGTGTGCATATATATTGTGTGTGTGTGTATATATATATATAGTATGAAAGTGTAAGTGAAGTCGCTCATTCATGTCTGACTCTTCGAGACCCCATGAACTGCAACCCACCAGGCTCCTCTGTCGATTAGATTCTCCAGGCAAGAATACTGGAGTGGGTTGCCATTTCCTTCTCCAGGGGATCTTCCTGACCCAGGAATCGAACCTAGGTCTCCCACATTGCAGGTAGATGCAGGCAGACACTTTAACCTCTGACCACCAGGAAGCCTATTATATATATAGTATATAGCATGCTATATAATATATAATATATATATTACATAATATAAAAGATATGCATAATTTTATAATTAAATTTGTATTATATAATCTATAATTGTATATTATATAATGTATAATTATATATGTTGATAATATATTATATATATTATATTTATATATATACACACACAGTCATTGTTCCATTCATATCTGGGAAGGATTGGTTTTCCAGGACCAATACCAAAATCAATAGATATTCAGGTCCCATCATCAGCCCTTCATATGCAAATTCAACATCCATAGATTCAACCAACCACAGATCCTAAAAATAGTACATGATTTACAGTTGGTTGAATCTGTGGATGTGAAACTCATGGGTATGGGAAGTCAACTATGTATTTACTGGAAAAAAAAAATGTGTAACTTGACCTGTGTGATTAAACACATGGTGTTCAAGGGACAAGTATATATTTATATAATGTTTTGGCATCACTGATATATAATCTTTGGTTGTTATTTACTAGAAGGACTCAACATATAGTCATACTCAAAGCTATAATTCATTACAGTGAAAGGATAAAGCAAAATTAGCAAAGGAAAATAGAGTATGGGAACTGCTATAGACTGAATATTTGTATTCTCCCCAAATTCATATGTTGATGCCCTAACTCCCAATACTATGGTGTCTGGAATTAGGGGTTTGGGAGGGAATTAAGATTAAATGAGTTCATGAGAGTGGAATCTGGTCTGATGGAATTTGTGCCCTTCTAAGAAGAAATACCAGACAGCTCTTTATGTCTAAATCTATATATCTCAATCTGTATATTTTGAATTTCTCCCCCATGTGAAGCTATAATGAGATGGTGTCCAACTACAAGCTGTAAAGAGAGTTCTCACCAAGACCCACTATTGCACAACCCTCCTCTGTGATTTTCAACCTTCAGAACTGTAGTAACTTTCCATTATTTAAGTTACTCATTCTGTGGTACTTTGTCATGGCAGTACAAGCTAACCAATTCAATGTCTTTTCAGAGGAAACTAGGTACAAGCTTCAGAGAGCCCTCTTCCAGTTGAGTCACACAGTATGTTCTTAATTCCTCCAGCAATGTGCTGTGACCACATGTGTAAAAGGCTGCCTACCAGAGAAATTCACTAGGGTCTCAGTGCCCAGGATTTCAGCTTCTTTTCAGAGGAAACTAGGTACAAGCTTCAGAGAGCCCTCTTCCAGTTGAGTCACACAGTATGTTCTTAATTCCTCCAACAATGTGCTGTGACCACATGTGTAAAAGGCTGCCTACCAGAGAAATTCACTAGGGTCTCAGTGCCCAGGATTTCAGCCAGAAATTGGTCTGTAAGCATCCTCTGCTAGCATATTCCAAAGTCTCAGAGTCCCAGAAGAAAAGCAAGTGTTCAGCATAAACCTTATCATTTGTACGAACAGTCTAGGCATATTAAGCCATTCTTAATAGTTTGGGGAATGACAGAACCCTTTCTAAATCTCAGATGCCAGCCAAAGGCCGATCGTGCAAATGGGCTTTTTGAAGAATAGCAATCACAGGCCTGCTGGGTTAACTCTTTTCTGCCTGTAGCCCAATCTGAGTTGTATCAGGTAGAGAAAACTAAGGAATTCTGCAGAGGAAGAAAAGCAACTGTTGAAAGATGAAACCTTGAATGTACTGAATATAAGAAAGGAGCATTCCAATATCAAGTTTCTGAGAGTTTGAAAAACAGTGACAGTTAATGTAGGCTTTGGGGGAGGTACCCTTGAGGAGGTGCGTGGGGTGAAAGTAAAGACTGCAATATTACTAGAATTTGGTTACTGACAATTGATGAAGAGTCTGACAGGAGAGAAAATGCAGGTGAGACATATGTGGAGTGTGAGACCATCTGGCATAAGAAGTTGAAAAGAATTTTAGCTTTGTAATAACACAAGAATATTATTTTCAAAAGTCAGTGCAGAGGTACACCAAAGGATGAGACTGAGAAAGCTAGACAATAACAAAGGACATGTAATTGGGACTCACCTTGCTGCTAAGCTGCTTCAGTCGTGTCCAACTCTGTGCGACCCCATAGACGACAGCCCACCGGGCTCCCCCGTCCCTGGGATTCTCCAGGCAAGAACACTGGAGTGGGTTGCCATTTCCTTTTCCAATGCCTGAAAGTGAAAAGTGAAAGTGAAGTCGCTCAGTTGCTTCCAACCCTCAGGCGACCCCATGGACTACAGTCTTTCAGGCTCCTCTGTCCATGGGATTTTCCAGGCAAGAGTACTGGAGTGGGGTACCATTGTCTTCTCCATACTTCTCCACAGGGGTCCGTAAATGTAAAACGTAAGGGACTCACCTTACTTGGTAAATAAATCTGGATTATTTAGCCTCAACCCAGGACTTTCAAGGAGCCTGAGAGCTTCCTTCCCATGAAGATTCTCCATCATTGTTAGAATAATCCAGGCGGAAAAGGTAAAAATCGTAAAATACAAAGACCCACCCTACCTACCTAACCTACACACACACACACACACACACACACATCTGTTTGCAGCATGAGTTTAAAATGTATGTGTATCTGTGTGTGTTCAGTCATGTCCAACTCTTTGCATCCCCATAGACTGTAGCCTGTAGGGCTCCTCTGTCCATTACCCTACCTACCTAACCTACACACACACACACACACACACACACACACACACACACACACACACACCTGTTTGCAGCATGAGTTTAAAATGCATGTGTATCTGTGTGTGTTCAGTCATGTCCAACTCTTTGCATCCCCATAGACTGTAGCCTGTAGGGCTCCTCTGTCCATGGAATTTTCCATGCAAGGACACTGGAGTGGGTTGCCATTTCCTTCTCCAGGGGATCTTCCTGACCCAGGAGTTGAACCTGCATCTCTTGCATCTCCTGCACAAGGATATCACATTAAATGGGTAAAGCAGACAGCCACAGAGCAAAACAGACTGTTGTGTTGGTGGCCACAGTAAAACAAGCGGAAACTGAAACACTGATAACTTCACCTTCTACAACCGTCACAGATGCATGTAGAAAACTGGTCCAAAACACAGTAAGGAGATTGAAAGTTGTGACACAGAATTTAAAAGTTTATAAATTGTCATCAGAAAAATGCCATTCTGATGACAATTTATAAACTTTTATATTCTTATTACCTTGGTCTTGGAATGGGATAATTTTCCCTAATAAACAGATACATTAAGGTAGTACAATGCCCAAAGACAGGGAACCATAGCCTCAAGGATGTTTCATGAGGAAGACTGTGAATGAAGACTGTGGGCAGTGGAGAAAAAAGATGTTCTCTTACATTGGATTCTCTATTCTAATGTGTTCTAACAAATGATTTAATACTGAAATATGAATCAGGGATAATCTGAGGACACTGAGAAAAGTGTAAATCTCAGGAGAGTTTTGCATCATTCATACATAGAGAATGTTCTTTCTAGGGCTGTATGGTATTAAAAATTTTGTATTTTCTCCTTGATTCCCTAACACAGTTTCTACAGAAGAAGAGAAGTGAAGTCACTCAGTTGTATTGATCTCTCTGAGACCCCATGAACTGTAACTTGCCAGGCTCCTCTGTCCATGGGATTTTCCACACTCACAGCCTCTAAAACTCTCAGAATTCTCTGAGAGGTAGAAGCATTTAATATTATTAATAAAAAGCTCTTTACAACACTTGAGTTTATGCCATAGGGATTAACTCATGGTTGGACCCCTCAATCACTTCTGGATTTGGGCTGGTTACCAGGCAATCAGATGATTGGAGACTTGGAAATTTCCACCTGACCCTCTGACCTCTGGAAAGAGTAGGGGGACTAGACATTGAGTTATAAATGAGATTTGGAGAGATTCTGGGTTAGCGAATATCAGTATGCTGAGAAGGTGTAGTGCTAGATGAAAGCTCTGCACCTTCGAACTCCAAACTTTGTCATATAGAATGCTTCCATTGGCTGTTCCTGACTTGTATCTTTTATAATAAACCAATAATTGTAAGATTCTAGTTTGGGGGCTCCAAAATCACTGCATATGGTGACTGTAGCCATGAAATTAAAGGATTTTTGCTCCTCGGATGAAAATTTATGACCAACCTAGACAGCCTAACAAAAAAGAGACATTACTTTGCCAACAAAAGTCCATCTAGTCAAAGCTTTGGTTTTTCCAGTAGTCATGTATGAATGTGAGAGTTGGATTTTAAAGAAAGCTGAGTGCCAAAGAATTGATGCTTTTAAACTGTGATGCTGGAGAAGACTCTTGAGAGTCCCTTGGACTGCAAGGAGATACAACCAATCCATCCTAGAGGAAATCAGTCCTTAATATTCATTGGAAGGACTGATGCTGAAGCTGAAACAACAATTATTTGGCCACCTGATGCGAAGAACTGACTCATTTGAAAAGACCCTGATGCTGGGAATGATTGAAGGCAGCAGGAAAAGGGAACGGCAGAGGATGAAATGATTGGATGGCATCACCGACTCAATGGACATAAGTTTGAGTAAGCTATGGAAGCTGGTGATGGGCAGGGAAGCCTGGAATGCTGCAGTCCCTGGGGTTACAAAGAGTCAGACATGACTGAGTGACTGAACTGAACTGAATAATTTTAAGTAGAGCACTTTCCTGAGTCCTTTAAGTTGCTGTAGAGAATTGTCAAACCTGAGGAACAGGTCATGGAAATCCTCAAAACTGTGATTGGTCAGATAGTAGTGTGAGTCACCTGGGAAACCCATTTATATCTAGTGTCTGAAGTAGGGGCAGTCTTGAAAGACTGAGCCCTTCATTTGTGGTATCTGGGCTCCATACATATAACATAACCATGTGGAACATGTAAAACATATATAAGATAGAGATGATAGTCATACTGTTGTAAAGTTATCTTAAATGGTTTCAAATATGCACCCTTATTAGTATGGAGAAGGAAATGGCAATCCACTCCAGTATTCTTGCCTGGAGAATCCCACGGACGGAGAAGCCTAGTAGGTTACAGTCCACGGGGTCGCAAAGAGTCGGACACGACTGAGCGACTGAACTGAACTGAACTGAATTAGTACTGTATCTCAGTTCATGTTGCTCTACGTCCTTGCTGATACTTGATTCTGTCCGTATTTTTCAATTTAGCCATTTAGTTGAAAAGTGGTATCAACTTGTGGCTTTAATGTGTATTTCCCTGATGACTAATGTGAATCATATTTCTAATATTCAATGGCCTTTTGAACCTTCTCTTTTACAAAATGTTAAGTCTTTTATCCATTAAAATAATCTGATTGTCTGGTTTTCTTTGATTTGCAGAAATGAGTTAATTATTTTGGCTAGGAGATCTTTATGCATATATGAATTATGAATATCTTTTCCACTTTATAGTTTAAATTTTCACTCTCTTATTGGTGCTTTTTGATGCACCAAAGTTCTTAATTTTAATACAGCTTAATTTGTCTTTTTTGCAAGTTTTGCATCCTGTCTTAAAAAATTATTGTCTGCTCCAATATTGAAAAATTATTTCTTGATATCTCCTTCTCAAACCTTTATAAATATTTGTCTTTCATAGTTACATCTATAACCCATTTGGATTTTATTTTTATATATAATTCTGAGATGCCAGTGAAGAAATTTGCTTTTCATAAATATCATATTGTTTTCTTCTTTTCTTCTTTTATGTGAACACAATGTGTAAGTATAGCTTTGTAGTTTATTATAGTATTATATTTAGTACTATGTAATATTGCTAAGATTGTTCATCTACTAGAAGGTTATTTTGCCTTTCTTTTTGGCTCTTTTTTTTTTCTTTTACTTATCTCTTTGTATATCCACATGACTTTGTAATCTATTTATTAACTTCTGAGGGGGAAAAGAAGCTATGAATATATTGATTGATATTGCCAACATATAAATAAATTTGACCTATTTGCAATATGGAGTCTCTATGAACAAACATGCTCTTTAGTTTGGTCATCAATAATTTTTTGAATTATATTTTTTAGATTTTAGTGTTAAATTCTTACAAACTTTTGTCATATGTGATATTTTCATTGCCGTATAAGTGATGAAATTTCCAATTGTGTTGTTCTATTTCTATAGAACATTTTTTTCATATTGACCTTGGATTTGATGATTCTATGAACAAACATGCTCTTTAGTTTGGTCATCAATAATTTTTTGAATTATATTTTTTAGATTTTAGTGTTAAATTCTTACAAACTTTTGTCATATGTGATATTTTCATTGCCGTATAAGTGATGAAATTTCCAATTGTGTTGTTCTATTTCTATAGAACATTTTTTTCATATTGACCTTGGATTTGATGATAGCTGCTGCTGCTGCTGCTAAGTCGCTTCAGTCGTGTCCGACTCTGTGCGACCCCACAGATGGCAGCCCATCGGGCTTCGCCATCCCTGGGATTCTCCAGGCAAGAACACTGGAGTGGGTTGCCATTTCCTTCTCCATTTGATGATAGCACATTCATTAATTTAATAAGATGGTTCATAGAATATTTGAATTTTTGGTTGTCATGTTATCTTTAAGAAAATGACAATGTTACTGATAGTTCTTTACCTTCATTTCTTATCATCATAAGAAATTTTGTTTACCCATTTTTTACCTCTCTTTTACCCTTGCCTTACTACAATGTTCAGACTCTTCATTAAAATATAAAAGTGGAAATAGTGAGTATCTTTTTCCTCTTCACCCTCTACAAGTTTTCAACTTTTATTTTTTCATCACCAAATATATTTACCTTCTATGTTTTCTGTAGAAATTTCTCGTCATTTAAAAAAAAAATCACTTTTTGTCCTAGCTTACTGAAAGATTTTTCCTGAAAGGGTGTTGAATTTTAGTTAAGT
>SJYT01039238.1:276787-291012 GCA_006410635.1 Cephalophus harveyi | reverse complement strand
AATACAAAAAAAAAAAAAAAAAAAAAGTCAAACTTAAGAGTAAAAAGAAACAAAGCCAGTAGGCTGTTTTGTGTTGTGATCTTGGAAAACTGGACTGGACCTGTGAGAAGCAGGCTAGTAGTTGTAGGAGCTGAAGCAGGAAGCAGTTTACGGAGTGAAGTGCAGTGGAGGACAGAGGAGACTGAGTGGAGCTTGGTCCTTGGCTGCAGCTGCTATGGGGCTCGTCCTGTTAGTTGAGATGGTACTCCGGGGTAAGACATACCCTTAGAATAAGCTAGTAAAGTTTAAGTGCCAGAAAATAATTTATTTCACGGAAGCAATTACTAGCATAACATCTATTACACGCTACCAACCATCTTGATTCAGACTATGAAAATATCTGTGGCACACAGAGTTGGAAATCACGGCTTTGGAGTTTGTGGCACTGTAATGCCAAAAGACAGGTCTATACTTACAGAGTTGGAGGGTTGAAAATCTGTCTATATAGGGAGAGTAGATGTGTTATTTCTCACAATAGAGTTCTAGTTGCCCACAATGGGCTGAATTTAGAACATTAAGAGGTGTGAATATGTTCAAGTTATTTGACTTCACAGTATTTCTAAAGTACCATTTTGATTTCAATCAAAATTTAAATAGATATTTTTGGTTAAGTGCAGAAAAACAAAAAGTGAAAAGATTCCTTATAACCCTACCTCTTCAAATTATCAGACATAGTTACTGCCAAGATTTTTATTTTCTTTTTTTTTCCCTAGACTTTTAAGTGGTGATTCAGATGGTAAAGAATCTACCCGGAATGTGGGAGACGTGGGTTCAAACTCTGGATTGGGACGATTCCCTGGAAAAGGGAATGGCTATCCACTCCAGTATTCTGGGCGGGAGAATTCCACGGATGGTCGCAGAGTTGGACACGACTAAGTGGCTTTCACTTTAAGTGTATATTTGATTATTCACCTAAGGCTTAGTTATGCTGTAGCAACTGAAAATGAAATACATCAATGAAGTTTTCTTGCTTATATTAAGTGTCTATTTAAGATCAGCCAGAACTCAATATCTTTAGTATTTTGAGTCCAGAATCCAGGCTGATGAGCAGCTTCTTATGGGTTGGTGCTGCTCTTGTGGCAGAGAAGCCAGAGAGGAAGAAGAACCATGAGTAGCCTCTTCACATTTTGCATGGAAGTGACTCCTGTCACTTCTGCTATCATTCACTGGCTATAACTCAATATCTTTAGTATTTTGAGTCCAGAATCCAGGCTGATGAGCAGCTTCTTATGGGTTGGTGCTGCTCTTGTGGCAGAGAAGCCAGAGAGGAAGAAGAACCATGAGTAGCCTCTTCACATTTTGCATGGAAGTGACTCCTGTCACTTCTGCTATCATTCACTGGCTAAGTCAACTGGCTGAAGAGGCAACCTAGAAGGTGGTCAGGCTATAGTATAGATAAAATGATTCATAATTAAAGGCAGTTCGGTGGTTGTAGAGCAGCTCTATTGTGATTGATTGTTCAAGGCTAGTAGCAGCAGAGATGTTCTTGTTTAATAATGAATCACTAGAGCCAGACAGTCATTCATAAGATTTCTTTATGTTTACATTCACAGTGCATCTTTACATTCTCTGCAAATAGCACTGTAATGGGATATTAGGGTCAATTAGAATAAATACAGCAAATTTGAATGTATAATATATTATTAATTTCTAGAAATAATTTTACCACATGAAGTAATACCAGTGTTTTTTTAATTCTTTTTGTTAATGCATGTTTAGTCAAAACCTAAATTTTGCAGGCTAAACAGTAAAGGAAATGGCACATGGCTTGAATTTGGCAAATAAACCTGTAGCTAATGCAAGAAAGTGAAATACTGTAACACAGCAATTTGACATAATCTATTCCCAGCAGTTCTTCTTATTGTCAAATATTATTCCATTCACTTCATGATAAATTATATCTCTCTGGATTGGAAAAAGGCTTAAACAAATAATTTCAGCAATTTTCTGATGTCACTCTGTTTTTTCTACTATAATTTGAATTATTCTATTGTAACACATACCACTATGAACTGAAGCCCTATCACCAAATCGGATCACTAACAAATTAGAGTTTCATAGTATGCTGCCATCATCATTCCCCTGGATGTTATATCTTTAAGGCAGTTTCTATTTGGCTAATGGCATTCTTTATCTCCTCTACTTTAGGTTTGCTCTGAGTGAACAGATATTGATATATTATCCTATTTTCATGGTTTCTAATAAAGGCATATACTCAGTCATAAATATACTAGGCTCCTTTACCAGCACTAATACAAGTATGAATGAATAGATAGAAAGGGAAAAATTACTTGAAAAACAACTACGTGATTTTTGTACTATTTACATGAACCAGCAACTGATTCATAATTATTTTGAATTTCATAAAGGAACTTGAAGTTGAATTCCAACACTAGATGACATTGACCCAAAGGAGTTCAACAAAGAAGTATTTGAAAAAATAAAAAGAGATGATTGAAGCAGTGTCTTTCTCTCTTTTGAAATGTGTCATGTTATTAGTATTTCCTATATAGTTTCAATTCCTGCAAATACTGCTATCACTGTATTTTACACAAGAGCAGTCTGTTAAGAATGATCCAGTCTGGATGTTACATATCCACAGTTACACCACTGGCTCTGTGCCTTAAATATTTGCGGATTTAAGGTAGGAATTGAATGGTTATAATTAAAAATAGCAGGCCTTACTGGGGAATTCCTTTGACCTTTCTAACTCAGGCAGCTCAGCACTGTGTGAATTCGTGTGTCCTTGTGCCTCTCCCACTTGCCTGCCTTCTTGTTGCAGAATTTGGCAGTAGTTTTTGAAACCTCTGACAGCCACAACCCCTTCTGAAAGTGTCCTCTGGGATAAAATCAAGGCAGGGAAAAACCTGACAGGGTGAACCATTGGGGAAAACTACAAGAACTGACCAGCTTTGAATTTCTCTCTTTCAGCCATTTCTCTCCAAACTTCCAGGCTGGATGGATGATAATCTACCTTTCCTTGATGTTTGAAAGAAGAACATTGACCTGAAAAGTTACTCAGGGTGATGAAACCAAATAAGAGTGACTAATTCTGGCTTGTGAGAATGACCCATCTCTTCATCTATGCTAGAACTCAGAGTACTGATCAAGGCTCCCTTCTGCCCTTCCTCAATTCACATGAACAGGTAACGTTCAGAGATAATCCAAATTTAATAAAAAATAAATTCAGAATAATAAGATATCTCTTCAAATAAAAAAACTATAGTAATATATCATTATAAAGTTAAAAACTAAAAATTGGTCAACATGCTAGCAGAAGTATTAAAATTCATGAATCATAATTTGACATATACATAACAAATCTGCAAAGAGGAACAGGGCGAAGATATTTCATTATGGAAAAATAAGATGTGATGAACAAAGTAACCAAGTAGAAATACTAGGCATGAAAAAGTTAATAGTTGAAATAAGAGAATGATACATGGTTTGAATAAAAATAAATACAGCTGAAGAATGTATTCAGTTGTAAGATAGTAGAGAAATATTTTTCTAGAGGGAAACACATTTGATAGAACAGCTGGGAAGTATAGAAAATAGATGAAGTCCAGACATCCAGATAACAGGACTTTTTGAGAGAGAACAAAAAAAGTCAAGGTAAATTTTCTAAGAATTAAATGAAAAAAAATTCTTAAAACTGAAACATCCCATACAGTGTGTGACATCAAACAGTCTTGGGCATTTTACAGTGGTTTGGATGAAGTGGCCTAGTGGTGGTGTGCAAACTTTTTAAGGTTGATAGATATGGGAGATGAATGTCTAGTAATCCCCATTTGAGAATAGAGATGCGGCTCTAAAAGGCATAAGAAATCAGGTTAGGGGTAAGTTTCAACTTAGAAAATGTGGTTGGAGACCTCTTTGGTAGTTTACAATATATATAGAATCCCATGAAGGCAACAAGAGATTGTTGTTCTGATTAAGGAAATGGTCAAAATGGGAGTTTTGAGTCCCCCTAACTCCCTTTTAAAAAGTCTTATCTGGCCAGTGCCGAAACATTTGTTTCTTGGAGGTTTACAGTATCAAGGGTTAAATGAGGTTGTATGTTTGATAGCTTCAGTTGCAACTGATAGTCTAAAGACTGTAAGGGAGGTGCAAATCAACGGTAATGCTATGCCATTATGGCCATTCCAATTTGGGAATGTAGCAGTCACAATATGTACTCTTGTGGGATGTGAATCAGTATTTATGCATTGCTTTGAGACAGACATTTAAAAAATTTTCCAGCATTTTTCCATATTCTTCTGAGGGGCTTAGAGTTAAAAATCAGTCCTTGTGCCACAGTGATGATCTCATAATAATCACCTCTTAAGAGAAAGAGAATCAGAAAGAATTAAGGATCAGAGTCACCTAGATGAAAAACAGAGGTTGGCTGATAAACCAGCTAAAATGTAAGGTCCAGCCCAACCTGTGAAATTCCTAAGAATTACATGAACTGGAGCAATCAGACGTAGTCCTACTACTGTGAGTAATAAATTATTAGCATTCCCATTCACTGATAATAGACAAGAAACTTGGAAACCAGCAGGGCTATTTAGGTTTTAGTGGAATCATATTTATCCATCAATCCTATTGACCCAATCCACAAATTCACCAGAAAGAAATTTAAATTTGACTGTGGCTCTAGCAGAAACAAGTGTTGAAGATCCATCAAGGATGGAACAGACATTTTTACTAAATGCTTACAGTCCACCTTCTCAGACAGTACTTGGAGTGGCCATAACCAGTGCATATGCAGATTGCAAGGATTTTCAGAAACTGAATAGTGTTGTTCAGTGAAGTTCTCTTATGGTTTGGCTCAAAAATTGCCTGAGTTGTTATTTGCCATTTAAGAGAGGAAAGTGAGATTGCTGTCCAAGATTGGTTTGAAACCATTCCTCCTACTGAGAAGCATCAAAAAATTCTGAGAACACAAATACAGATAATTCCTTGAGTGATAGCAAAGAGACATGCAAACAGGGAGAGTTCAGCACAGCAAAGCTCACTTAGAAGGTAGAAATGGTAGATTAGAAGAATGTTAAGGGGCAGGGGGGTTCAGAAAGATTATAAGCTTATGTTAGCAGTTGCTTCACTGGATGTAGGACCGAATATAGCGCCCTACAAGCAAGCTCTGTGGTCTGAATCTTACGACGCTCTCTTCTAGCCAGGGAAAAGGTATTTCTCTGGTCATTGAAAGGATTTTCTAGACTTAGGATTCAGACTGAAGGGCATATTGCTGTTTTGTAACACCTCGATGAAGAAGGTAAGTGCAAATTCGCACAAGGGTAGCTGTGCATTTTTTTTTTTTTTTAAAGCAGAGAAAGGGAGTGCCTTTAGGGGAGTTTTGGGATTCTCAAAGACTGTTGGGATTTGATCAAAGGCTTTGCTGTATGGTCAGGCATGGGCCCTAAATAACTGAACAATAAGGAACACACCTTATGGTTTCTTGTAAGGACATATCAGAAAATTTAGATACAGAATTAAAGAGGATGATGCACCCCTAAAGAAAATTTTAATTAGTGCATTTTAGGTCTGGATAGTTACAAAGGTATGTGGTAATTTTGAGGTAGCCATGCCTTATGAATCCATGGATTTTATATTCATAAACAATTTTAAATAGGAACCTCTCACTCAAAGCATTCCTGAGATGAGGATTCTCCTGTTGAGAACTGTTAGCTTGTTTACCAGGAAGAGTCCTATTGACATGTCTACACTGCGATTGGACCAGATCACCTGCCTTCATTCACTCTCAAGAGTGTCCTCCAGATCTGATAATCAAGTGGATTGCAGACTAGTTGCTTCCCCAAGTCTGTTTTTATACATCTTGAACTAACTATTTCAAATAGAGTTCATGGGAGGTAAACTTGGAATTATTTTTTGTCTGGAAGCTTCTTTTATTGTGCCTCATCATTGATTTATATCGGAGAAGGAAATGGCAACCCACTCCAGTGTTCTTGCCTGGAGAATCCCAGGGACGGGGGAGCCTGGTGGGCTGTTGTCTCTGTGGTCACACACAGTTGGACATGACTGAGGCGACTTAGCAACAGCAGCAGCAGCAGCATTGATTAATAATGTGTCTGGGTATATAGAATTTGGAACTCAAAGTCAGTTTTTTACTTAGTTCTTTATTTGTCCTCAGTTGTTTTTTATTCATTGATGCTTTATAGTCTGAAAGCAAGTGTTAGAGCAGAGAAATATGATACAGGTCTTGTTTTCATTCCATTGTAGTTACTCTGATTTGTCTTTTTAGTAGTTTCAGGCACTTTTTCTTCAGTGTTAGTGCTCTGAAAATTAAAAAAAGGATATGAACCCTTTTTATTAACCATTTTATTAAGCGATTGGATCCTTTTTGTCTGATGACCAGTGTCTTTTTGTCTATTCTGATTAATTGTATGCTTTGTTTTCTTTTAGTCATTTCTTCCCTTTTACTTTATCTAACTCCCATTAGATAAACACTGAAAGTACAGACTACATCCTTCATGAGTCTAGTTTTCCTTAAATAGTTTATATTTTTCTCTTTTCTCTGTATATTCCAGGTATCCTCAGATTTATCTCCTATTCCTGTACTGTTCAATACAGTAGCTACTAGTCACGTGCAGCTATTGAAATTTAAATTAATTAAAATAACTTTTCACATTTCAAATGTTCTAACCACCTTTCTGACTTCTACTGTTAGAGACTAATTTCATCTCTTCTTGAACTTTGTATAAATGGAATCATAGATTGCATAATTTTTTGTAACTGGCTTCTTTCACTCCAAACAATGCTTGTAAGAGTCACCCTTGTTGTCGTATATATCAATAGTTTTCTTTTTTACTTCTGTGTAGTATTGCATTGTATGAATATACCACTATTTTTATTTAAAGTGAAAATGGAGAAGAATAGGAGCTTGTATTTGCCCAGACTGCTATCTTACATCCAAAGTTTATATGGTTTTTATAATATAGTACATCAAATCTGTCTTATGCTGTATGTGGTTATACTGTCACCCTCAAAAGATTGTGAGTTACTTGAGAAGGGAATATATATTTTCTATCATTTAAGTGTCTGACATAGTACATACTATGTTGCTAGAATTCAATTATATGTCCCAAAGCAGAAACTTTAAGTAAATTTCTGAGCAAAGCAACAGATGAATTAAAAATAATAGTAAATTTGTTCCTTAAAAGCTAAATTTGATTTCTCTAATATTAAATGGTATAACAAATTAAATATGTCATTTGTGTGTGCTGATTTATTTCTGTGTCTTAATTTTGGGAATTCACTTAAAGTCTAGCTCTGTAATGAAAAGAAAACTTTTAAAATTTGACATTTTTAAAACCTATATTATAGGAACATTCAAACAGTAAAAAATTTATGCAAAATTGAAGATGTGTATAAGAGACAGGCTGGGAAGTATAGAAAATAGATGAAGTCCAGACATCCAGATAACAGGACTTTTTGAGAGAGAACAAAAAAAGTCAAGGTAAATTTTCTAAGAATTAAATGAAAAAAAATTCTTAAAACTGAAACATCCCATACAGTGTGTGAAGGAAGTGGCAACCCACTCCAGTATTCCTGTCTCTTATACACATCTAGATGTGTATAAGAGACAGCATTCAAACAGTAAAAAATTTATGCAAAATTGATATAGTGAATTGATGGGTAGAGAAAAAGTCTTAGCATCATTTCTAGGAAGAGTTATTATTACTAACCATTCATAATCATTGTTACTGAAATTTTAGATTATGAGTTGATTCAAAGAAACTTTCCTGGGTGATCTATTTTTATAAATGGATTAAAACATTAATCTTATAGCATTTGGATAAAGGATTAACTGGCAAAGATGAATTCAGAAATATTATATTTTGTTTGAACAGACCTCTGTAGAATTTGATCTGCAGAGGCAAACAAAGACAAAAAACCAATAAACGCTCAGAAATATCCATGAGATGTTATTTGCCATAAAAGAGATACAGCCTTCTGCTTTTGCAGATTGTGCTATGATAGTGTGTTTGTTTATTATTTTAGTTTTTTTCTCCTTATATATAAACATATCAAGTACCTAGTGTTTTTGTGGTAGATTTTTTAGATACAAGAAGAGATTTTAGTTAAGACAACATATGCTTGTTTCTAGTGCATTAAATTCAGACACGTTAAAATCTGGAGATGTGCTGAGAAAAACAAAATGCTATTAAAGCTTCTGTGTCTCTGTGATATCCCCAGGGAGATTTCTCTCAGCTGAAAAGTTAGCTTTCACAAAGCTACTTCCAAAGCCATTCAGCAGCTTGCCTCCTGTTAATGGAACTTCAGTGGAAATGAAACCCAGCGCATGAGGCAAACAACAAAAAAAATTTCTCTTCAAGGTTTTCAAAGGGCTAAAGAACAAATTGAATGTCAAAAAGAATGTAAAGAATGCATACCGTTTATTAATAATTGGAAATTTACATAATGTTTGAGGGAGGATTTGACCCAGGAAAGAGAATACTCCCTTCAGTTGTGGGCTCTGCTGTTCTTATAGCCATCGAAGGAGGTCATTTCATGTTTCCACGTGACCACAGTACTCCTCAGTAGCACACAATAGGATGTAGGTCGGAGGAATTCCGCATGTGAATAATCAGTTACTCAGAAGCTACAGGGTTATTTCAGAATATTATAATTGAAATTGAAAGTAAATTGAAAGTAAAATCTTGCCCCTTTCCTAAAAAGGGGGATACAATTCTTAATAAAATATTAAATTAATTAAGAATAAAACAGCAGATGATTTCTATGGTCAAAAGCATCTTTGTTTCCCAGAGACCTATACAATATTTGAGATTCATTCAGATATTCTCTCTGCCAGTAGTAGAGCTAAAAAGGAACCAATCTGGACATTCTGGGTCAAACTACATTGTTTTCATTTAGTTTTGCTTTCCACAGATCTTTGTTTTGTTTTTGAATGGTGCTTTTTATTCATAAGCAGACATTTAATGAATGCTCATTTCTTAGCTCTATTTTGATAAAAATGTAAATCATTTTCTGGAACAATAAACCATGTGAGATTAAAAACAAATTCTTTAGGAAACTATCTTTGGATAAGAACAGTTGGGCTTCTTGTTCTCAAAAATGGCTTTGCCTGGAAAACACTAGAATCTATTCTTGAATCCATCTGTCTGAGGATGATTATCCCATGATAACTGTTAGCAGTTTTTCATATCGGAACAATCTTTATCTAAGGGAATCGCCATCTAAAGTTACCTACTTTTCTACATATTGGAAATTTATTGGAATTTCTCAATAATCACAGTCTCAAAATAAAGAAGAAAATAATGAAATATCACCTCCCAAACCCCAAATAAGCTGAGCATATCCTTGTGGATCTGAAAGTGATTTGGATAGAAAATACCTTTAGCAATATACTCACTAAAACGTCTATTGACAAATGGATCCTAAATCACAAGAAGTCTGGTCATCAATTACTTAATCAATAATTTATTTTGCTAAAAAGTAGGTAAAAATTCTGAGAAATGTCAGAAAACAATGTTTCTAATATCAAAAACAATGAGTGATTATTTCTATCGTGGTTAGATTGAATTCAGTAAGGGGGAAGATTAGAGTTATAACCATGAACTTCCCCTCTGCTTAGAAAAACATGTAGAATTGTTTTATTTTAAAGAATATTTAATTTATAAATATATTCTTCTGTTCTATAAATATGTGTTTTTCTTAAGACTGTGATTTCTAGTAATAGATCAAAAGGATGTAAAAATGAACTAAAAAAGTAAGATTATAATTGAAAATTAAAACAATACTTCAAGAAAATTAAGTAAATCCAATTTATAATAATGAAATTAGAGAAATTCTTGTCTTCCAAATTCTGGAAATTCAGTATTTACATTTTATTTATAATACATGGTGAGTATATACTTAGGCCTGGGATATAGACCATCTTTGATTCAAATCATCCCATTTACCAGCTGTGTAGTCTTTGGCAATTTACTTCCCTTCTGTGTTGCTTTGATTCCTTAACTGTGAAATAAGGATAGCAATAATACACACCTTATAGTACTGTTGTGATGGAGAAGGCGATGGCACCCCACTCCAGTGTTCTTGCCTGGAGAATCCTAGGGAGGGGGGAGCCTGGTGGGCTGCCATCTATGGGGTCACACAGAGTCGGACATGACTGAAGTGACTTAGCAGCAGCAGCAGCAGCAGCAGCAGCAGTACTGTTGTGAAGATTACATGCATTAATAAATGAAGCATATAGAACGATGTTTGACATTTAGTAAACACTGAACAGAAGTCAGAGAGTATTATTTTTTACTTTTATGGAGATTCAGTTCTAATCTTATGAGGGTTTTAATTTTGCTCTGGACATCTTAGTTTTTGGGGAATCTGTTTTCATGTGCCTCAACTCTAAAATCATATCAATCCGGATTTACATTTCTCTGATGGAAAAAGTGATCTAATGTTAAGTGTTTGGCTTTTAGAGCCAGAATCTCTGGGTTCAAATCCCAGTTCTGTCAACTCAATTTTGTACAATCTTAGAAAGGTTACCTAAATTGTCTGTTCTTTACTTTCTACATCTGCAAAGCTATGAGGAGGAGTGTCAATTTCATGTAGCTGTTGAGAGAATTGAGTTTATAAATTCACTATAAAAGTACCTTATTTCTTAGAATATAAGTTTACCTGCTATTTGCACTCTTTTAAATAAATGCTCTGTTTTTCTGTTCCTGTCTCTGGACAACATGTCTTTTGTATCTTACTGAAGGAGGGCAAGTTGACAATTCTTTCATTTTTTAAATTTTATATGAGAGTACCTTCATAGATCTGCTCTACGCCTCCTTTTCACAGTTTATTTTGAATATAAATACTTAACTTTTCTTTTAAAGGGGAAAGATTTTTATTGGGCTCAGAGATTTTTACTGAGGTGTCAAAAAAAGAATTGTAGATCACACTTGACCTTTTTGCTCTGCCTCTGAATTGGTGGAATCCTCTTTTAGATTTATGGCTTAAGGGAGCTTTGGTTTTGTGCTTCTTAACCCAGCAAACATCCTACAGCATTGCAAGGCTTTAATAGAACCTTTAGTAGCCCTAATGAATACTTCTTTGAATTGTGGAGGAGCTGAAAAATGCTAATGCTTGAAATGAGATATTGTCAAGACTCTTCCCTGTAGTTATTGGCAAAGTGAAAGAAAGTGAAGTTAAGTTGCTCAGTTGTGTCCGACTCTTTGCGACCCCATGAACTGCAGCCTACCAGGCTTCTCCGTCCATGGGATTCTCCAGGCAAGAATACTAGAGTGGGTTACCATTTCCTTCTCCAGGGGAGCGTCCCAACCCCAGGATCGAACCCGGGTCTCCCACATTGGAGGCAGATGCTTTAACCTCTGAGCCACCAGGGAAGTTATTGGCAAACATCTTCTTATATCCCATGAGCTTCTGTTACTCTAAAATAGGAACTTCTACTGTTTGTAGGCTTTGGGAAGTAGGGTCCACACTTCACCGAACAATGAGAAATTAGGGAAGGGGTTTGATCTGTACATATACGGCACAGACTCTTCTTTTTTCACTTTGGAGCAGCCTGACCACAGTATGTAGTATTCTTCACGACTTATTACTATAAGCTTGTTGAGGCATCTCTTTGTCTTAGAGGAGACAGCACATCATTGCCCATGTGCTCTGAGAGGACACATACATTTAGAAGCTTGATTTTGACCATAGGTCAAGCTATGTTCTACACTTTAGTTTTGTCAAAGATAAATTTAATATATTTTTTTAAAAAATAATATGACTTCCCTGCCCTTTTTCTTTTCATTCCCTTTCTTTCTTTCTCCCTCCCTTTCTCCCTTTATCCCTTCTCTCTTGTTGCTCTTTTCTTTTTTTCTTCCTCTTCCTTTTCTTTTGTAAATGTTTTGTGTACACTTGTTTGTTTTAAAGAATATTGAGTGTAGTGTTCTGAACCTGTATTAGATAGTGTTGGTGATAGTTTTATTGGTTATTCAATTTTTAGTTGGTTGTTCTATTACTTACTGACGGCGGTGTATTGAAGCCTCCAACTCTAATTAAGAATCTGTCAATTTCTCCTCTTGTGTCTCCCAACTTTTGATACCAAGTATTTTGGCGTGCTCAGTCGCTTCAGTCATGTCCCACTCTGTGTGACCCTATGGACTGTAGCCTGCCAGGCTCCTCTGTCCACGGGTTTCTCCAAGGCCAGAATACTGGAGTGCATTGTCATGTCCTCCTCCAGGGGATCTTCCTGACCCAGGGATCAGCCGTGGTATTTTCTGCGTCTTCTACCTGACAGTCAGATTCTTTATTGCTGAGCCACTCAGGAAGCCCACCAAGTATACTGAAGCCATGTTATTAGGTAATTGCAAATTCAGGATTATTATTTCTTTCTATTGAGTTGACTCTTTAACTGTTATGAACTTTCACTTTCTTTAATACTTTTATTATCTATTTTGACAAAATCTATTTTGTCTGATATTAATGTAGCCACATCAGTGTTTGGTTAATGTTTTCATGGTTCTTCCTTTCCATATTTTCTTTGAAGCCATCTATGTTCTTTCATTTATGGTGTATCGCTTGTAAATAGCTCAGATTGGGTCTTATTAAGAGCCATTCTGAAAATCTTTGTCTTTTAATTGGAATGTGCAAGGTAGGAGAGGAAAGACCTTCTTTTTCCTTTCCCCTTATTAAGTGTGATAGCTGGGTCTATAAAATAAATTGACAACAGGCAAAGTAACAGAAAAGATATAAAATTTATTATTTTGAAATATTACATGAAGAGGGACACACAGGAAAAAAGTGATTATGCAAATAAATAAAACTTGAGAGCTTATATAACATCTTAATCTGGAGAAGGAAATGGCAACCCACTCCAGTATTCCTGCCTGGAAAATCCCATGGACAGAGGAACCTGGCGGGCTACAGCCCATGGGGTTGCAAGAGTCGGAAACAACTTAGTGACCATGCCACCACTGCCCATCCCATCTTAATAGGGAAGTAGTGGAGGGCTGTAGTCCACTTAAGAGAGTACAGGACTTTTAGGAAAGATGAATGGGCCCCTAGAAGACTAGATGGGAGGTATGATAGTTTATGACAAATTTGTCTGGATGTGGTGTCAACTTTTAGCTTCGTCTCCTGTGATAAGAGGGCTTTCCAGGTGGCTCAGTGGTAAAGAATTTACCTGACAGTGCAGGAGACACAAGAGGTGTGGGTTTGACCCTTGGGCTGGGATGATGACCAGGAGAAGGAAGTGGCAACCCACTCCAGTATTCTTGCTGGGATAATCCCATAGTCAGAGGAGCCTGGTAGGCTACGATGGTGTTGCAAAAGTGTAGGACACAACTGAACACACACACGTCTCTGATAAGAGTCAAACTTTTCTGGCTGATGAAATTCCCAGGATATTGTCAATGAGAATTGAGTTCTTTTTGGAGGATCCATCTTTAGGCAGATAAAGGGAGTTCTTCCTGCAGAAATCATTCTGTGATTTTTCTAATGGTGGGTGGGTGTTCTATTTACTACATTCCTTCTGTATTTATTAACTGAAATTATTCCATAAGAAGAAGTTGTCTCTTTCCACATAATATTTAGTTATTTACTTATACTTTTATCTTCTTACTAGAGGCTCATGAGTACTTATTCTTTGTGTTATAATCTGATATCATTGTTATTTCTTTCACTGCTCAAATTGTTCCAGCTTTGGCCATTGGGTGATTGGCAGCTGGGTCACTTTGACATAAGCAATCCTTCTTTTATATTATTAATTAAGTAAGCATGTATTTCTTTCTGTTTAAGTAGTACAAGGTAGTCCAGGCTCATTTCGTACTTTTGTATATTCTCTCTTCTAGTCTCCAAATCAGCCATTTCTCCAAGGAACTCTCTTTCCTTATTTAGAAAATAATTCATTAGCATATCAGTAGCTCCTCACCTTAATCTTATACATCAGTTCAGTTCAGTTGCTCAGTGGTGTCCCACTCTTTGCGACCACATAAATTGCAGCACACCAGGCCTCCCTGTTCATCACCATCTCTCGGAGTTCACTCAGACTCACGTCCGTCGAGTCCGTGATGCCATCCAGCCATCTCATCCTCTGTCGTCCCCTTCTCCTCCTGCCCCTAATCCCTCCCAGCATCAGAGTCTTTTCCAATGAGTCAACTCTTCGCATGAGGTGGCCCAAGTACTGGAGTTTCAGCTTTAGCATCATTCCTTCCAAAGAAATCCCAGGG
>SJYT01039238.1:235408-275979 GCA_006410635.1 Cephalophus harveyi | reverse complement strand
ATTGTTTTTGCTTTGGCTCCATCCCTTCATTCTTTCTGGAGTTATTTCTCCACTGATCTCCAGTAGCATATTGGGCACCTACTGACCTGGGGAGTTCCTCTTTCAGTATCCTATCATTTTGCCTTTTCATACTGTTCATGGGGTTCTCAAGGCAAGAATACTGAAGTGATTTGCCATTCCCTTCTCCAGTGGACCACATTCTGTCAGCCCTCTCCACCACGACCCGCCTGTCTTGGGTGGCCCCACAGGCATGGCTTACTTTCATTGAGTTAGACAAGGCTGTGGTACTAGTGTGATTAGACTGACTAGTTTTCTGTGATTATGGTTTTAGTGTGCCAGCCCTCTGATGCCCTCTTGCAACACCTACCGTCTTACTTGGGTTTCTCTTACCTTGGATGTGGGGTATCTCTTCACGGCTGGTCCACCAAAGTGCAGCCGCTGCTCCTTACCTTGGACGAGGGGTATCTCCTCACCACCACCCCTCCTGACCTTGAACGTGGAATAGCTCCTCTAGCCCCTCCTGTGCCCATGCAGCCACCGCTCCTTGGACGTGGGGTTGCTCTTCCGCCCCTGACCTCGGAGGTGAGGTAGCTCCTCTCAGCCGCTATGTGCGCCATCGCAGCCGCCCTTGCTATATTAAGGATAATTCCCTGATTGCCTCACGGCATTTCTGAGTACTATTTAAAGAGCCTGTACAAAGCAATTTTTTTGGACACAAAATTTAAACTTAGGTCAATTGTTCCTGGTTTCTTTAAAACATGTGACAGAAGTTTGGAATTTCTTTTCTCTCAACATAATGATTCTTACATTATTTATATATATATATAACTATATAGTTTTTTAAATATTTATATATAAATATATAGTTTATATATATATATATATAGTTTACATATCTTCTTGAGAATGTAACAGAAGTATAGAAGTTAAGAGCCCACTTCATAGAAAAATCTGCATACACATGGAACAGCACACAGTCTCAACTTGGCTCCAGGCCCCTTGGTCCCCTGAAGTCTTTTCATGTACCCCAGATGGAGAAGATATGATTTTTTTTTTTAACTATAGAAGACTCAAATTTTAATTTGAAATTCATGAATTCCAACTGGTTATGGAGCTTGAATATCATCCTTTACCATTGCTAATACCACAAAAGGAAAACTTTGAATCAAGTAGATTTCACAGGGCAAGTGTGAATATTGATTTCAACCCTGCCACATAGCCTTCTGCACGCTGAGTGAAGAGACTATTCTGCCCACATTTCAAGGTGAGGTTCATCTACCCCAGCGATAAATACTGAAACCAAGGCACATGGGATCCAGCTGTCCCAGACCGCATCCTAGGCTGCTCCTTCAAGTGTCCAGGAGAGGAGTTAAATAATACTGATACTTCAGCATGTGGAGATGACTCCCTTGTTGCCACAGAATTGAGACTAAAAGTTATTTGAAGTTTTCAAATCTATGTCAAAAGGCAGATGATTCTGAAAGCCCTACAATTTTGAGTCTTTATAAGTGAAAATCCTTAAAAGTTTAGATCTAAGTGATAGCTTATTTTGTGTAAGTATAAAATACATAAAAAGTCTAAGCTTTATTAAAGTGAAAGTGTCATATTTTTTCTTTTTATGTAATGTAGAGGCGATTGCCATCAGATCTTATAAAAAATATCTGCCATTCATTTGAACAAACAGGGGAGAGTGGCTCTTAGAGAACAGTAAGTCCCATTGTTTTCCTTACTTTGGTTATTTTCACGTGGATAAGATACGTCAGCCCAAGACTCTTTTAAAAGAACATATCACCTCTCACATAACATTCCAGAAACATGGTAAATAACAAGTGTGACTGCAGAGTGAACCTATGACCTGTCTCTTATACACATCTAGATGTGTATAAGAGACAGGTCCATGGGGTCGCGAAGAGTCTGACACGACTGAGCGACTTCACTTTCACTATTGACTTTCAAGATGTGTATAAGAGACAGTCCTAATCCAGCCTGAATGTACTTATAAAATATCCAAAAATTTATTTTTTAATATAATAAGAAAATATTTTAAGATATTATTATGTCATGTTTTGACTAATTTTTAATAAGAGATATTATTCCACTTCAAAGATGTATTGTTTTAGCAATCTTATATTTCAAAACATGCTAAAAATTAACAGATTAGTTAAATTTTCTGTGGGAATTTAAAGTTTTGATTCCTGTTAGATAAGAAGAAAACATAAAAATTGTCTTCCACATCACCCTCTATGGTAATTACTAAGAAATATTTCTAGGGATGATTTGGGAGAATGGCATTGAAACATGTACACTATCATGTAAGAATGAAGCACCAGCCTATGTTCGATACAGGACACAGGATGCTCGGGGCTGGTACACAGGGATGATCCAGAGAGAGGAAATGGGGTGGGATGTGGGAGGGGGATTCAGGATTGGGATCTCATATACACCCATGGTGGATTCATGTCAATATATGGAATGGATATATAATATTTTTAAGTTCTACTGAAAAATCCATGTAAAACCTCAAAAAAAGTTACTTATTTAGTCTAGATATAGTATTTAATGTCCCTGATGTTAGTAATCTTAAACTGTGTGTTAAAAACATTGCTTCATGTAACACAGACAAATAATTCAATTTTTACTTTTGGTGAGCATCAGTTGAATTTTCTAAACTCAAGTTCAAAATTACAATTATTATATTGCACCAGAATTAAGTATATGTACTATTGACTTCCAAAATTAAATAAAAAAGGAAATGATTTCTTAATGTTCACTTTCTAATTCAGAAATATAAGCCTCAGAAATTATTTGATGCTCAAATGTCACTCTGCTTAAATGAAGATAAATGGTTCACACAACATATTCTCTGTAGACATTAGATCTTTGCTTTGAAAAAAATAACAGTTCACTGAAAGCACACGAGCAATTAGGTAAATGCATTACACATATAGATTTAATCCTGAAAACAACACTATGTGGGAAAAGATGTTGCCATTTTAAAAGTCTTCTGTAAATGTGTTATCATAACCTTAAATATATTTTAAATATAATTTATAATATATTAAAAATACCCATATCCATAATTTAAAAAATAAAAAAGAGAAAAAAAGATGAAGACAGGGAGACTCACTTTACCTTTTTGGGAAGGTAAATACTTCCTAAGACTGGCAGAATGGAGAAGTGAAGCTATGTTCTCTTTACTCCAAATTCTGAGCTCTTGCCCACATCCATTATAAACATCATATTAAACGTTTTCTCTAGTCCCACAACTTTTGAAATGTTGCAAAAACATTAAAAATTGGTATCTTACTACAAAAAGGCATCATACCACTCTAGTGACAAGTATGTCTGTGGAACAAGACTGCCTGGATTAGATTCCTGACCCCACACTCAATGGTTTAAATTAACCTCTCAGTTCTTCAGTTCTTAAACCTGCAAAATCAGCATCGTCAAAATGCTAGTTTCATAGACATATTATGGGAATGAAATGAAATTAGATCAATGGACAATACATGGAAATTATTAATAAGGGCCCTGACATTCTCAGTCATTCAGTAGGATCCAACTCTTTGCAACCCTGTGAACCCAGAGCCCACCAGGTTCCTCTGTCCATGGGAGTTTCCAGGCAAGAATACTAGAGTGAGTTGCCATTTCCTTCTCCAAGGGCCCTGGCAGATAATTGATATTCAGTATATGTTAACTGTTAATATGATTAAGTATTATTATTGAATATCTTTTCTTCACATGTCATGTTGACCTATAAAGAATGCAAGTTTTTTTTTCAGATAAAAATCATTTTCTGTTTTTCCATAACTCTCTAATACCCCTGATTCTTGTTATAGAAACTAAATATATAGGTTTCCTTCCATCACCCTCCAAGGCAACAAACTACATAATTTTTATCTGGACATGAGTATTTAATATTGAAAAATATTCTATTCTATGAAAACCCAGCCAAACTCTAACACCTCTACAGAAACAAAGAAAGGAAAAAGAAAAAAAACTAAAAAAAGAAACAGCCCTTGAAGCTGGACATTTACATCACCTCTAAGAGTGCAAATAATAATGCCTCCTTCACAGATTCCCTGCCAACACCTTTTCCTTTATACTGGGCGTACCAAGCTGTTTACCATATGGGTGTTATTTAGCCATTTCAATTGCCCAAGACCAAACTGAATGGCACCCACACAGACACAAATGTCCACACATTTTCTAATTTGAAATATTGAATAATAGTTAATACTATTCCGGATGAAAGACAAATGCTTTACCTTTTCATTTAATATTCTAATAGCATTTGCCAAAATACTTCTAAAGACTTTTTCTTAAACTATTCAAAATCTTTGGCTTTTCATCTTACCAGATTTTTTTTAGTTTTCAAGAAACAAATTTTCATCCATTCTGAGTTTTTTCTCATAATGAATGGCTTCACATTTTAGGTTAATATTGCTCCTTGCTTTGTTATTTGTGTTATTGCAAAACACTGCTATAAATGACTAGCAGAATGATCTAAAGTCAATTTCCTAAGGAATAAGATTTGTTGTTTTAATGATATATTATCATGCCACTGGCTGCACCCCCCTCTATAATAGAAAAACTGTCTTACCTATATAGCCCATCAATTCATGTTTAGTAAACAATAAATTTATTTAATAAATAGTAATTTACTGTAAACAATTATAGCAAACAATAATTTATACTCTAAACTGTCAACAAGTTAATAATAGCATAAAGTTTAAAAGTAATAGGAATAAGATAATGAAAGAAAATATGGTTATTTCAAATGAATTGGTTTTGACTGGAGAGGAGTCAGAGGGTTTCAACTCATTAGCCAACATTTTATCAAATTTTAAAGTAGAACATCTTTAAAAACCCATAGACTGTTAGACTAGGATAGAACCATATAATGCTTATATTTAATATCTCTCCCAATGCCCCAAATTATCTTTTTATATCTTCTGTTTATTCTGTACTTTGTTCAACTGAATAGAAAAAAAAAAAAAAAACCTATGAACAAAGAGCAATAGAAATCCCTGTGTGATTTAGTCAAATCATTGTACCTGTTTGATCTTTGTGTGCACTTTTGTAAAATAAAATAATTGAACTAGTAATCTCTGAGCACCTTCAAATTATTAGGTTTTTGCCTTTCTACTTCTGACAGTGAAGAATTCACTATATTTTTTGATAATCCAAAGGAAAAAGCTCAAATTTTAAGAATATTCTTGACTCCCTATATCTTTTGTCCATTGGTTTACTATATGCCAGTGACCCAAGGAGCCATAGCTATTCACATGTCCTCAGGCCTGCTGGTATGCCATCCTCCCACCATATTTCTCTTTTCTAAACTAAGTAGAAATAAAATGTAACACATCGATTTTAAAGATAACACATGAACTGTATTCAGTGAAATCTTGAGTTTTAAATGTTAAAAGTTTTGGCTTTAACATTCATCAGGGCTATATTCTGGTCCCCTAGGTGACCATTTATTTATTTAAGCATTTGATGATCTTCAAATATTCCACAGGGTCTTGTTACTCAATAACACACAACTGACCAGTGGTCCTCATTATGATTCCTTTTTATATTTTTCAGTGGCTTTGGAGAAAATCCAAAATTTCTAATATTCACTGGGGAATGGATGACCTGACTTCAGCTCACTGGTTTTACTATTTCTCACCTCATAAGTTTTGGTCAAGCACAAAATTGCCTCTGTCTCTGAAACCAGAAGCTGCTGTTTCTTGCTTTACTGCTTGAAGTTACTGCTTCTTCACCATCTGGTTTGTCTTCATTCTTTTAAGCCAGCCTCCCAGAAAGCCTCCTTTTGCCTTTCTTAATGCCATAGGATGAGATTGGGGTCCCTGCTGTGACCCCATATCTTTCTATGTAAATATTGTATCATTAAACTTACCACAGTGGTTTATAAATAGTGCTTCTGTGATTCTTATTTCTCTTCTAGATTCTAAGCTATTGAGAGTAAGAACTCTTGTTTTCCTCATCTCTATATCCCTCAGGCTTAGAACAATTTTTGGCACATAGCAAGCTCTGTTAAGTGTAGGATATACACCTGAATCAGTAGTAAATATCTATCAAATAGGGCAAATTGCCAGCATATGATAGATATTTGATCCATCTGTGTAAGAAATATCATTGATCTGTGCAGGATCTGTAACAGAGGCATTAAAACAATAAAAAATCGGCACTTATTTATATTGCCAGATAATTTGACACTTAACTTGAAGAAACATTGTGACACATGGCGGATGTTTATCATCATCATGTAGAATGTTCCAGTTTCAAAGAGCATCACAAGTGATGCAACTTAAAAGTGGGAGGAAAGCTGCACATCTTTGAAGCCCCCCCTGGGCTCTGTTCTTGGAAGGGGATGGAAAATGAAGGAGAAACTATATAGAAGGCTGTGCACACTTGCCAGGGTAGCTGTGTTCAGCCACTCTCTAGTCCTGCCAAAGTGGAGGTGGTACATGGAGCATGGTCTGCAAAACAGCAGATGAGGTTGGTTTGGTCCCCATGGAAACTAGATCTCCCATTGAGAAGTAAACATATTTGGTACTTTTGTAATCAGTACCAATCAAAAGTGAAAAACAATCCAATTTTATTGTACTCATATTGTCTTAAGAGAATAGATATTTGAAGTCAGATTCACCAGTGTATACTTCCATTTCTAACACAGACTTTATCAAGTTTTGGCTCTGATGTGAGATTTTAAAAGTTTCTCACTTAACTTTGTGACTTAGCTTTACATAGAACTATTAGGAAGGAAATAGAGTTAAATGACCAACATAGCTAAAATGGGTATTTAAGTATACAATTGTCCACTCCAGAACTTCACTTACAGACAAACACGTCTCAGTATCACAAGTCTTCTGCAATGAAAATAATGATAAATGAATCTAAATAAGGAGGATCCTTGTCATAGGACACATGACATCACTTCAGTGAACCTTTAAAATGTGTGTTAAACTTCTAAGAATAGTGGAAAGTATTGTGTTTAATCCTAATATATTTATTAGACAGTCTTTGTGTTGTGTTAGTTGCTCAGTCGTGTCCAACTCTCTATGGTCCCATGGACTGTAGCCCGCCAGGCTCCTCTGTCCATGGGATTCTCCAGGCAAGAGTATTGGAGTGGATTGCCATTCCCTTCTCCAAGACAGTCTTTAAGAACTGTTGAAGAAAATATTCAGTCCTGTTCCTTGAAAGTTTCCCTCTGAACATTACATTTTCAGGAGAAATAATACTCTTTCTATTCTCATTAGTCAGAAGGCTTGGTTGATGTAAAGATAGGATACATGTCAGTGAATAGTAGATATCTAGAAAACTCTATCTAATGTCCTGCCACAATAGGAATTTTATAACTTCTTATGTAATATGTAATAAAACCTCATGAATACACTCTAATTTTGGAAAACTAAAACTTTACCTTCTTGATTATGTATTTATGAAGCTATAGCACTGAGATACAAAATGAAAGGTTAGTTCACTAACTAAACATTAGAGTCTAAGTGAAATTAAGCACCTGGATATTCTAAATAATGGGATATTTGGCATATTATAAACAAAGAATACAGATTGTAGTCTCCCTCACTTTTAATATGCAACTTTCAGCATTGTTTAAGTAAAAGTAAAATAATAGGACAATTCCCATAAATATGAATCCACCCTAATACATTTATATGTGAAGTCTACAAAATGCTATGTCTAAAACTTGGCAGATTTGTCTAATTAATCCCAACATACTTGCCAATCTTATATAAGATTGTCCTTTTTACATCATTTATAGAAACTGGCATGCATGTGTTTCTAATATCTCATAAACACTAAGAATTCTTGCTGCTGTCTATTTACTAGGTTTGGATAAATTTTAAAGGGACATATTCCAATAAAATGTGCTGTTGTCATGGCTGATGATGATATTGTAGAAAATTTTCTAATATTTTTGTTGGAAATGTCAATAGAATTTTGTATCATGTTCCAATATAACATAAAGTTCAAATTTATTGCAACTATCTTAGCAAACTTAAAAAAAACAGAAAAAACCAAGATTGAAAAAGCAACCATCTCACAGATAAGCACTTTCCATGTGTACATGCTGTTCTGGAACAGAGCGTTTCAAAGATGGCCTATGAAAGCTGAGACAAGGACAAACCTCAGCTGCAGGGGTTTCTGACCTTGCTTATTACTAGGATTGAAGGGTCCAGAGATAGGAGGGATTTTTTTTGTCAGCCTATTTGCCCAAGTTCTTTACAATTACTTTCTTAATACACCGCCCGGCTCCAGTACCTGACCACCTACGCAGCCTTCGGTCAAGTACCAGGTTCCAATGTCCTCCTCTAACTCTGATCTTACTCCCTGTCATAGTACATTCAGGCTGCTTTGGCAAATTACCATAGATTGAGTGGCTTATGAACAACAGAAATGTATACAACAAGGTACTACTGTATAGCACAGGCAGCTATATTCAATACCCTGAGATAAACCATAATGGAAAAGAACATAATAAAGATTGTAAATATGTGTGTGACTAAGTCACTTTGCTGTAGAGCAGAAGTTAACACAAGAGTATAAATCAACTATAGTTTCATAAATATATATATTTTTAAAGAAACTAATTTCTCACAGTTCTGAGGGCTGGGAAGTCAGAGTTCAAGGTGCTAGCAGATTCAACCTCTGGTGAGAATTCACTTCCTGGTTCAAAGATGACTTTCTTTTTACTTTGTCATCACTTGGTGGAAGGTTTGAGTGAGCTCCCTGGGTTCTCTTTCCTGAGTGCACTAATCCCGCTCATGAGGGCTCCACTCTCAAGACCTAATTACCTCCCAAAAGCACCACCTACCAATGTCATCCTATCAGGGATTAAGTTCAACCTATGAATTATGTGGGGACATAAACATTCAGTTTATGCACTCCTTTACCTTACTTTCTTTTGCATGTTCTACACATTTCAAGAAACACTTATTTTGCCGGAAAAGGGCATAATAAAATTAATATACAAATACCATTATCATAGAACCCCGATAATTAATTTGCCATTTAACTCAATGACCTTTCCAATTACAGACTGTCACCGTACAACAATATCGAATAAATGGTTCCCCAATACAGGTGTTTTCTACATTTGGCAAAAAATTAAAATTCATTTCCAAAATGAGGTCAGACCTGAAAAGTTATTTCTTCTCAACTAGCCAAAAATTTGGTTGCTATGAGTCTTAGAATCGAATTCAATTACATATACTCTATGACTTAAATAGTTTGGGGATTTTTGTTGTTGTTGTTTAACCACTTCACAGTCCCTATCTTCTATCATTTATTATATTGGTTAATGTCCAGTGAGGAGATAGAAAACTCACCAGTTACTCTAACACAGATAATATAAAAAATTGTTAATGGATTTAAAGTTGATTAAGATACAAAGGCAAAAATGGAGCACTAGGTTATTGCAGTGGGAACAACTGGAGGAAACAGCAACCACATGTAGGGCTAGAAAACAAACAGAAGACAGTGGAATTATTAAAACTGAGATGCTTTGATGATGAGCCTCTGAGCTGGCACTGGTTCTTAGCCCAGAAAAGGGACTTTTAGTTCAGTTCAGTTCAGTCGCTCAGTCATGTCCGACTCTTTGCGACCCCATGAATCGCAGCACGCCAGGCCTCCCTGTCCATCACCAACTCCTGGAGTTCACTCAAACTCACGTCCATCAAGTCGGTGATGCCATCCAGCCATCTTATCCTCTGTTGTCCCCTTCTCCTGCCCCCAATCCCTCCCAGCATCAGAGTCTTTTCCAATGAGTCAACTCTTCTCATGAGGTGACCAAAGTAGTGGAGTTTCAGCTTCAGCATCATTCCTTCCAAAGATATTCCAGGGCTGATCTCCTTTAGAATGGACTGGTTGGATCTCCTTGCAGTCCAAGGGACTCTCAAGAGTCTTCTCCAACACCACAGTTCAAAAGCGTCAATTCTTTGGGGCTCAGCTTTCTTCAGGGTCCAACTTTTACATCCATACATGACCACTGGAAAAACCATAGCCTTGACTAGATGGACCTTTGTTAGCGGCTGGAATTCAGACCTCTGTGGAGGGGGACGAGCCCACAAGTTTTGGTGTTTCCAAAGAGGTGCAGAGGAGGCTGCTTCTAAAAGTATTCAAAAAAACTGCAAACTGAATTCAGCTGGTGTGATTGGAACCAACTATCACCTTAGTATCCGGAGAAGGCAATGGCACCCCACTCCAGTACTCTTGCCTGGAAAATCCCATGGATGGAGGAGCCTGGTGGGCTGCAGTCCATGGGGTCGCTAAGAGTCGGACACGACTGAGAAACTTCACTTTCACTTTTCATTTTCATACATTGGAGAAGGAAATGGCAGCCCACTCCAGTGTTCTTGCCTGGAAAATCCCAGGGACAGGGGAGCCTGGTGGGCTGCCGTCTGTGGGGTCGCACAGAGTCGGACACGACTGAAGCGACTTAGCAGCAGCAGCAGCATCACCTTAGTAAGGACTTCCCTGGTGGCTCAGATGGTGAAGAATCTGCCTGCAGTGCAGGAGACCTGGGATTGATCCCTGGCTCGGGAAGATCCCCTGGAGAAGAGAATAGCAACCCACTCCAGTATTCTTGCCTGGAGATTTCCATGGACAGAAGAGCCTGGCAGGTTACAGTTCATGGAATTACAAAGAGACAGGACTGAGCGACTAACACTAGAGTGAAAAGTAAAGCTGGAAAAAAAAAAAAAAGTAAAGCTGGAAAGATGCTGACTACAGTAGAAAGCCAATGGAAACAGGAGGAAACAGCAGGTCCCTTTTTCTTTTTCTAACTTTTTTGCCTTTCTTTAGCATCCCACTTCAGAGAAGGCAATGGCAAGCCACTCCAGTACTCTTGCCTGAGAAATCCCACAGACGGAGGAGCCTGGTGGGCTACAGTCCATGGGGTCGCGAAGAGTCTGACACGACTGAACGACTTCACTTTCACTATTGACTTTCATGCACTGGAGAAAGAAATGGCAACCCACTCCAGTGTTCTTGCCTGGAGAATCCCAGGGACAGGGGAGTCTGGTGGGCTGCCATCTGTGGGGTCGCACAGAGTCGGACACGACTGACGTGACTTAGCAGCAGTAGCAGCAGCATCCCACTCAGGTTGAAAGCGCAGCCAGCTGCCCATTCAAAAATGTGGTTTGTGGTGTCCCAGCCCAAACATTAATGAAGATGTACATGGCGGTAGGTGTTGAACTGGGAGACAATTACTAAACAACTGACACAGTTATTTCACTGAGCTTTAAGTTATTTGTGTGGATAAGTGTCTCTTCAGCCTAAATATTCCTCCTTGAAAGCAGGAAATATATTTGTATCCATCCCATTATCTGGCATGGTATTTGATATAATGTTGTTGCCGTGTTGTTCAGTCACTAAGTCTGGTCTTGAATCTTTGTGACCTCATGAACTGTAACCCATGAGGCTCCTCTATCCTCTACTATCTCCCAGAATGTGCTCAAATAGTTGCTGTTAAAAAAGTGTATGGTTAATGTATAATGGCCTATGTTTATCTATATTTAATATTATTCTATTAGAAACAACAATTATTCTAGTTTTAGAATTTTAATTCAATCTCCCTCCCCCCAAAATGATGGGTCTATTAGTTATCATTGCCAGCTTAGTGGTAATCAGCAGATTTAATATGTATTACCTATTTGCATAAGAAATTGATGTGAAATATACTGTCAGTCCTCTCACTTAAGAGGACATAAAGATCACCTGGATTAAAAGATCAGCTAGTTAAACATAGGTTTACCACAGAGATTCTGATGGAGCAGGCCTTGTGTGGGACTTGGTATTTGTGTTTCTAACAAGTACACAGCTATGCTGATGCTCATCCATGGACCACATTTTAATTTTATACTGCTTTAATAAAAAGTTAGAATGTGGCAGCCTTTAAAAACTGCTTTACACTTTAGTTCAATAAAATATTTATTGAACACATTGTATGTATAAATTACCCTGTTGGGAACTGCAAAAAATCCAGAAATAATTAATATATGTTCTCTTAAGGAGTTTATAATTTAATAACTTAGTATAACGCATAAAAACTTTGAATAGGGACTAAAAAGTGATCGCTGTTTCTGACACAATAAATGCACTTGGGCAGGTCTTATCTCCAATTTTCAAGTTGGCCCATTTCTACAGATTAGCATATTTATATACACATACATACATGACTAGAGCTGAAGGAACCACAAAGATCATTTAGCACACTGTCTTCATTTTACAGATTAGAAAACTGTGTTCCAGAAAAGTTGGGTAATATATCCAAGGCCATAGGACTATGGTCAAAACTGGAGTTCGAACTCGGGTTTTCTGTCCTATGTTCTTCCACCATGTCACATACCTTCTGTACACATGCATCCATATACGCCCCCGTGCACACACACACATCAGTCCCTTGGTGTGGTGGGTGTCCACATATCACACACCTGGTACAACAGCTGTCTCTTATACACATCTAGATGTGTATAAGAGACAGGTATATTTCTGAAAAAATTTGAAAAAAATTTAATTTTTTAAAATATGACTTTATTCACATTTTGTTTATCATGATTTTTCTTTTTCTTATCAAGAAAGAGAAAACAAATAGCTTTAAGATTAACTTAAACTGAAAGATATTTGGATGAATAATGTGGCATGTTGAAAAAAAGTTTACAAAAATTTAAAAGAATATAATATGGTATAAGCACTGTTTTATCTCAGTTTGAAATAATATGTAAAATGCTAGCAACCTGTACATCATAGAACAAGCATCCATATTCTTGTTTTTGGTGTGTGTGCTCAGTCACTCAATCATGTCCAACTCTTTGTGACCCCACTGATTGTAGCCCACCAGGCTCCTCTGTCCATGGAATTTTCCAGGCTAGAGTACTGGAGCAGGTTGCCATTTACACCTCCAGATGATCCTCCCAACCCAGGGATCGAACCCAAGTCTCTTGCGTCTCCTGCACTGGCAGATGGATTCTTTATCACTGTGTCAATATATTGTACCCTTAATCTTTTATTTCCTATTACTTGTTAAAATATTAAAGAGCATTGAACAGGCTAATATTATAATATGAAGTCTTCCCATCTGAGAATTAATTGTGGTTGAAATATGGCAAAAACGGTGCCAGTACTTAACAACGCTAGATATGGTAATTCTAAGGTAGCAAGTTTATCATCATCTAGATTCAGTCCAGATTATCATACAGTTAGTTAAACTTAAGTGTCCCCCTTAAAAATGACTCTGTGTATTTGATAGTTATTTGGCAAAGCTATCTCCTTGACTCCTTCACCAAAAAAGAATTACCTTACCAATAACAATGTTTTGGACATACTGTCTTTATGGGCTGATCCTATACTCTGGTTCTCATTGTCTGTGGTGAAAGGTAACTTAAAACAGATAAATGTATTATGTGTGTCTGCACATGCATGTATGTTTCCCCGTCCTGATGTCATGCTTCTCCTAGATATGCAGGTACACTTACACAACAGGATGTTCTCTATTCTTTTCATTACTTGGTATTTAAATGTAAACTTCAGTGGTTGACTTTCAACCTTGAGGTAAAAGGAGGCAGGTCCTGAGTCTGTATGATCCATCTAAGTCAGTATTTCTCAAGCTTGATAAAACACTGAAATTTCCTGGGAAACAGAGGGTCTCAATTTTTTTGGTAAAAATCTTCCCAGATGATTATAAAGCATAGTCAAGTTTGCAGCTTGTTATTTTAAAATTAAAAATGAGGTGTTTTGTTTTATCACCACATTCTTGCCACTTTCCCATCCCAATCTGTTTACCTGAATCCTGCCAATCTTTGATTAAGACAGGCATTGAGTTCTTTAGTGATGGCAAAAAAGAGATTATCCTTCATTCTACAACAGTGAGCATATTTGGGGGATGTTTTAATTCAAAGAAATAAATAATTGTTTGTGCCAACTCTATGTAAGACTGTGCTAGTTACCACTGGAAAGACAAAGATGAATTTGATGGAGCATTTGCAATCAAGGACCTTGAAATTTATGGAAAGAGAAACATATGCACAAAGATTTTCCATATTAGAAAAATTTTAAGGCAGTTTTCACAACAATGGCTTCATATTTGAATCACCTGGAAGTTAAAAAAAAATACTGATGGCTAGTCCCACCCCTAGAAATGTTGATATTATATCTGAACTGCATCAGAAGTCTTTAAGTGTTTCTCCAGTCAGTAATTCTCCAAGGTTCACAGCAAGAAAACAAAGTGCTGCAACAATGGGGAAACTTAAGTTCTTTGAGGAAGAGATAGCATTTAATATTAATAGAAACTAATCATCCGGGAGTTGGTGATGGACAGGGAGGCCTGGTGTGCTGCGATTCATGGGGTCGCAAAGAGTCGGACACGACTGAGCGACTGAACTGAACTGAATCATCATGAGCTTATTATACACTCAAATCTTTACATGATTTAACTTAGCCATCACAATGACCCTTAAAACTAGGTCATAGAAAACGAAGTAAATGGAATCTTAGAAAACTTGAATAACTTACCCAAAGCCAACCATCTGGTGGAGCCCAAGCTGGAACCCAGAGATTCTGACTTCAGGACTTCTCTCAAATGCTGTGTTATTCTTCCTAAAGAATGGGAATTTAGGAAGTAAATGAATGAAAAAAACCCTTCAGTAACATTAACAGGAAAGGGCCCTGGAGCCAGCCTTGTTCCCCTTTGAATCTTGGCTCTCCTACAGCTTTCTTGGTGGCCCAGATGGTGAAGAGTCCACCAAAAATTCAGGAGACCTGGGTTCAACCCCTCAGTCGGGACGACCCCCTGGAGAAGGGAACAGCAACCCATTCCAGCATTCTTGCCTGGAGAATTTCATGGAAAGAGGAGCCTGGTGGGCTACAGTCCTCCGGGTCACAAAGAATCAGACATGACAGCAACTTTTACTTTCACACACTTTCACATTCTCCAGGCATCATCAGTGACTAATCAGTTCCCTAGATTCTCTGTGCCTCAGTTTCCTCTTATGTACAAGGGATAATAAGATCAATTGCTTGAGTTGTTGTGAGGATGCAATGAGTTACTACATTAATATTAGCAATCATAATGATTGTTTTGAGGAAAAGAAAAACTACTGGAAAGCTGAAATGCCTGGCTGTAGAATGACTGAGGATCTGGTGTGTTAAATCATGAGGAGTAGAGTGGCCTATAGTTAGCATGACTATAATTCCAGGTTTGTATCTATTTTCTTATAATATTGAATAGTGCCTGTTTTTTCTTAAATGTGGGACAATAAGGAGAAGATCTATCATAATGAAAACATACAGGCATAGCTCTTTTTATTGAGCTTCACAGTTATTGCAGTTTTTACACAAACAGGAGGTTTGTGGCAATCCTGCATTATCAGATGATAGCATTTTTTTAGCAATAAAACATTTCAAAAATTAAGGTATGCTCATTGTTTTATTAAACATAATGCTACTGTACACAATTGACTACAGTTCAGTTCAGTCGCTCAGTTGTGTCCGACTCTTTGCGACCCCATGAATCGCAGCATGCCAGGCCTCCCTGTCCATCACCAACTCCTGGATTTCACTCAAACTCACGTCCATCGAGTCCGTGATGCCATCCAGCTATCTCATCCTCTGTCGTCCCCTTCTCCTCCTGCCCCCAGTCCCTCCCAGCATCAGAGTCTTTTCCAGTGAGTCAACTCTGAGGTACACCTGTGTCATGCTGTAACAGACCAAGTGAAGGGTTTAGAGGGAGAACCATTCAGTTGGACTTTGAGTAAAGAAGTGCCATAATCAGAAAAAAATAAGATCTGTCCTTTATAAAGATAACTCCAGCAACAGTGTGTTGGATGGACTGCAAATTCTAAAATCTGACAATTTCCAAATGCAAAGTGGTGTAAACACATGCTTTGAGAAATATAGTGGGCACTTGGGGACATAAATCAAGGGGAAAAGATTGAGAATGGGATGTATCCTAGGAAAACTGGATCTTTAATCTTTGAAGTCAGGGATCAAGCCAGGAATTATTTCATTATTAAGGCCATGTGTAGCTTGAAACACTCAAAAAGACCCAACCTCAATAAGTTTGGCCAAATTGCCAGCGGTGTGTGGGTTTGGATTTTTCTCACTCCAGGAAATTGTAACAATTCAGACCAGACTAGAAGACACAGGGTCATATCTCATCATTTATGGCCCATGGCCTGAGAATGGGGACTAGGGGGTCAAGCTTAACTCTGTCATATTGAAAAGGAGAAAGGAGATAGTGTGAATGGAGAAAGGAGACCAGAAAGAGAGGCGATTGCCATCAGATCTTATAAAAAATATCTGCCATTCATTTGAACAAACAGGGGAGAGTGGCTCTTAGAGAACAGTAAGTCCCATTGTTTTCCTTACTTTGGTTATTTTCACGTGGATAAGATACGTCAGCCCAAGACTCTTTTAAAAGAACATATCACCTCTCACATAACATTCCAGAAACATGGTAAATAACAAGTGTGACTGCAGAGTGAACCTATGACTGGAAATTGAAGCCAGAATTTCTGCATTCCTTGCAAGTACCCATAGTTCCTTTAATTATACTCAGGGTTTGTAAACAAGAAAGTGCTTCACAGATGTAAAGAATCCAAGAGGTAATCCAAAAAATAAAATAAATATATGATCTGGCACCACCAAACCAGATTAAAGCAACATTATTTACTAAGGAAGAGAAATATTTTAGAAAAATAGTAGTAAGGATGGATTCACAAGCAAAATGCTACTTATTTGTGACTGAGGGAGAGATTGTCAATTTTGATAAATGTAACAAAGATGAAGGAAATAAAATGGGGGAAATGACTTACATTTTTAAATTACACTTTTAAGGGAAAAAAATATTTATCTACATATCATCACATTAGCCATCTCATGTGAAGAGTTGACTCATTGGAAAATACTCTGATGCTGGGAGGAATTGGGGGCAGGAGGAGAAGGGGATGACCGAGGATGAGATGGCTGGATGGCATCACTGACTTAATGGGCGTGAGTTTGAGTGAACTCCAGGTGTTGATGATGGACAGGGAGGCCTTGTGTGCTGCGATTCATGGGGTAGCAGAGTCGGACACGACTGAGCAACTGAACTGAACTGATCATCACATTTCTAAACTTTCCTTTGAGAGAAAGAGGGAAAAAAATCCTAGAGTCCATTGTTTTGATGATTACTGAAAATATTTTTTACATTTCTCTTCCATCTATTTCTACCATTAAATATCTCCATCTTGTTTTACTAATTCATGTTTGTCTAAATTTTTCAGTTTTACAGGCTCATTAGAATTGTTTTGCCTCTTATCCAGATTTCCATCTATGTAATTTTAAGAAATCTCTGATGCCAATATGAAACTCATAAAATTTGGTAGTGAATTAGACCAGCAATTTAGGAGGTAGTTTCAGGGAAAGTTCAGTTGTATTTAAAAACATCTGCAAAGTACTTTTTCCCTGGAGCATCCAGAAGGCACACATGAAGTTGATTGAGACTATTAGACATGAAGTATTTCAATCAAAGTTATCATTCCACCAGAAGTAATCATTTGTTCCACTTATTAGCAATTAACATGTAGCTTATCACATGATTCATTAGCACACTTCTGCTGGTATCCAATTTGCTCTCCCAGAATTCCTCTCACACTCCCTGGCAGGAAGTCCCCATGGTGACATCTGTTTCTTATAGAGCTATCAAGAACGATAAGCCACTTCTTGTGTTGGTTAAGTCATAGATTCCTTCCCCCTTTTCTCCAACAGCTAATATGTTCTTTTTCTGCCATATGGAAAAGATAAATACCAGAACTTAAAATATCAGAATAAAAGAGAAATGAGAATGAAACTCTTTGAACATTGACCTTGAAGGAAATACTTATGGAGTATGTTCAAAGGTGTTGGACTCTTTGTGTTATTTTTATTAAATTAGTGACCACATCAAAAATAGGTTGGCTAGCAAAAATTTTCCTTCAGTCAGTCTATTCAAATATTCAAATAGATACAAACTGTTAAAACCATACACTTTTTTTCAGTTATTTATTGCTATGCAATAAATACCCAAAACTTAATATCTTGAAATTACATTTTGTTATTATCCTAATGAATCTGGGGCTTGACTGAGCTCACAGAGTGGTCTCAGATGAAGTCTTCTGTACCCTTGCAGTGAGATATCAGCAGGAGATATACTCATCCGAAGACTCGACAGGACTATATAGCCATGAGGGTTCACTCATGTGCCTGACAGTTGATGAAGTTTGTTGGCTCTAGGTTTAGCTGGTGTTGTAATCTTTAACCTCTTAAACCTACCTCTCCATGTGCCATGGGCTTCCCATGGCATGGCAGCTTGGTTTCAAGATGGAGTGTCCAAAAAGCAAGTGTCCCACAATACCTAGACAATAAGACACAAGTTTCCTGTGACCCAGATTCAGGAGTCATATGGCATCTCTTGTGTTATATTCTAGTGTTCAAAAGTAAGTTACAGTGTCAACTTAAGTTCAAGAGGAAGAGACCACGCAAGGGCCTGGATATATCAGGAGTCATGCCTCACTGAGGAGCCATCTTTGAAGATCAGATACCAGACCTCAAACTAAGACTTGATATAAAAATTCAGAGAGAGCCTCTATATAAAAAGAAAAAATTGAACTTAAAGAATTTATAGACTCAGGGCCTAAATTGGTATAGAATATCTATTCATTTAATGTCTCAGATTACTCTACACAATACCGAAAGATCAATATATTGAGTTTCATCTTTATGACAGTATGTTATGAAAAAACATGTTTCATAAATCAGGTTTCAGACTACTCCCATTACTGAAATATTCATATTTTAGGTTAAAAGTTTCCTTTTTTTTTGAGTATTGATCATTTTAAATAATGATTGCTACCATTTAGTTAGCATTAACAATGTTCCAAAGAGCTGTTACTTTCATAAAAACCTATAAAAGAAGTACGATTATTTCCCCACTTTATGGATATATCAATAGAGAGAGGCTCAGAGATTAAGCATTTACTAAGAACCACATAGCTAGTGAATGACAGAGCTACAATTTGACTTTAGGGAATATGGATCCAAAGTGCATGCTCTTAAATACAAGATCTGCTGTGAAGACCTGTACTAAGACACAGCATCAGTTACTAGTAATGTGGTTGTGTTATCCTGCAATATAGAATCTAAATCTAGGGCAGGGTTTTGGCTAGTATTAATTTCCTACAGCCAAGGACCGCTAGAAAATACCTGGAGTTGAATAAGTTGGGTTTGTTTTACACCATAGCATGGAAGAACACACATCTTGGAAAGCTGTCGTATCTGCAAGAGAGTTTTAGAAATATCTATTTTCAATTTGAGCTTTGGTTGGATGGCTTTCGGGAGGGCTTAAGGAAGGGAGGATTTACCCGTCTAGATGCCGTCAGAATCCACTAGGGCTTCCTTTGTGGCTCAGCTGGTAAAGAATCTGCCTGCAATGCGGGAGACTTGGGTTTGATCCCTGGGTTGGGAAGATCCCCTGGAGAAGGGAAAGGCTACCCACTCCAGTATTCTGACCTGGAGAATTCCAGTGGGGTTACAAAGAGTCAGACACAATTGAGTGACTTTCACTTTCCTTCACTTACAGATGCTGTCAGAAAGTGAGTGCAAATATATGATTGGCTATCTCAAAAAATTCTACCTAAAACAAGAAGAAAAGACTAGGGTGAGGATCAAGGTGTAACTAGTGAAGAATCAGCAGTCACTCAAGTTAATCATGAAAAGATGATTGGTATTTTGTGGTTTACACAATGACCTTGCTTTCTGATGGCACCTAGACAAAATTGTGCAATGGTCTTGCTTTTGTCTAATTTTATCATGGTCTCAGAGTGACCTCATCTGATCTTGGTATTCTTTGAGACTCTGTCCAGAAGAACAGAATGGCCTAGCTGTAAGGGCCAGGCCAGCTTTTAAGACACTGGGGCCTTGTTGCTCATGTCAGGCCAGTTTCTGGATATCAAGGACTGCTTTTAATATTTCTTAGTGGGTTGAATTTTTCAAGTGAATATCGTATGTCCTATTTCTTTTAGCACAGTATTATTTTCTTTTAATACTTAAGATGTTGAATTAAATATCTAATAGACACTATATTTGCAACTTGTAATTTCTACATAATATTAATAAAATATTTTATTAAAGATCATTTTATTTTTAATTATCAATATGCATCATATTTTAAATGTGTTATTATTATATTTGGGGGAAACTTTTTCCCAAAAAAGCAAATCATGTTTTAAAAGACTTAATGGGGCAAAGCTTGATATACTGACAGACTGATTTTATATTAATTATTTGTTTTAATATTTATGTTAAACTGCTACTTTTACATTAGAATTGATCCTTGGATAGCATGGGTTTGAACCATGGCTCCATTTATATAAGGATATTTTTCAGTAGTAAATACCACAGTACTATACTGGTCCGTGGTTAGTTAAATCTGTGACTATGGAACTGTGGATACTAAGAACAGTGTGTAAGGTGGGTCAATTATAAATTATACTCAGATTTTCAACTGATTGGAGGGTTGGAAAACTGCATTTCAGTTGAAAATCTGCATTGTTTGAGGGTCAACCCATAAACCCTGCAATGTTTGAGGGTCAACCATAATTGCTTTTAGCATCATTTTCTATACTATTTGTATTAAAAAAAAAAAAACAGGCATTTTGAATACAGATAAACTGAGAAGTCACTAGGATATATAAGATTCATAGGAATCCTATGCTAAATGTTCATAATATACTGCAATTAAATTGACTTTTTTTTTTTTTTTTTTAACACACTCAGCCATCTTGGATGACAGGTTTAAATATCCTTAAGTTTTAAGGCAAATTTCAAGAAAACAGATCTGATACCATTCACCAGTTGCTAAAATTCAGCATTCAAATTAAGGAGTGCTACAAGGTATTTCAGTAGGAAAAAAAAATTATTCTGAGTTCCTGGAGTACTAAATTTCATTTCTCTGACTACACAATACTATTTATCCTTCAAGATTCAGTTCTGTTTTTCACTCCTGGTGCTTGAGATAGACACTCATCCTTAGTGGCTCCTAATATCCTGTTCATAATTTTGTCATAATTTTTGTCTCCTCCACCAGACTGTAGACACCTCAAGAAAGGAGCCATTCATCCCCTCATCTTAGTGTCTAACACAATACTTGCCCTCTAATCGATACTCACAAAGTGCCTATTGAATGAGTAAATGAAAAAATGGGTGAATATTTATTTTTTAATTTTTATTTTCAGTTTGGATACACTGGCTTAAAAACAAATTTCTTTCCCAAAATTAACAAAGTTGTAAAACTATGACAAATGAAATTGCAATCTAACTCCATGACAGCATGCAATAAAACAGTTTATTTTTAAAATAATTTTCTAACGTATATGATCTAACAATCCTTCATGAGAAGTTGCATTTTTTTCCTGTTCCCAGAAGACAAAATGTTTTCTAAAGGCTGTTTTATTGTTTTGTTCTTGGAATTTGTTTCAGAAAATACAAAACAGGTGTGGATCATCTGTAGTCATTTAAAGAAACTAATGAAATTAATGAATTTTTAGTGTCTATTTCAAAAAACACATGCATATTCATTTCCTACGCTGGGATCACAAGGAGCTGGACATGACTGAAGCAGACATATATCATATATATTCATAGACCTTTATTCTGAAGGGAAACAAAATCCTAAAATGAAGATTAGAAATACGTGTTTTGACTTTGTCCATGTAGCTCTTTAGAGTCTCAATTAGATAAATAGGTACTGTAGTAAATGCATCTTTTTTTTTTACTATAAATACATATGAGACATATGGCAAATCATTTGGAAATATTTTATGCCATTATAAAAAAATTCATTGTTAATGGAGATCTAATAAAATTGGGATAAAATGGACACTCAAAACTGGAATATTAAAAATAATATTTCTTATATTAAAGTCCATTCTTTTATTAAAACTTTCCATTGCTAAGCATACAAATATTTGAAGAATTTTATCCTATTTGTAAGGACAGGGAAGCCTGGCATGTTGCAGTCCATGGGATCGCCAAGAGTCGGACATGACTGAGCAACTGAACAACAGCAAAGAAATACCCTATACATAATTAATATAGGGTATTAATTGACAGTTCACAGCCCAAACCCTAAGGATAATTGACTAAATACTGACTAAATCATCATTCATAATCTATGTTGCTAGTAATTAATTGAAAGATTAAATATGACTGTAACTGACCTCTAGGTTTGGTATACTAGTAATTCACCTTTATTAAATAATTTCTATGAGCTAGATAGATACTTCATGATAACTTAAATTCAGAGAAGTTAAGTAACTTGCACAACTAGTAAGTGCAAAGTCAGGATTCAAATCCAGGCACATTGGCCTTTATAACCACACCTGAACCTCTGTACTAACCCCACATAGGGCCTCTGGTAGTTCTCCTTTTATAAATAAGAAAACCAAAGTCCACTAGGTAAAATAAGCTGTACAAAGCCACATGGTAAATCTTTGTTGAGCCCGGAACAAAACCCAGATAGTTTACTCCAAGTCGCAGACACTTTTCTATGACAAAATGCTCCTCACTTGCCCCATAGCTCCAGTTTCTCTTAAAACTGTAAATTTTCACTTCTTTTGTCCTACTCACCCCCTTCTGTTTCCAGGGGCCAGCCTATCTGCTCCATCCATAGTTCGGCTTCCTACACCATTCTAGAACTTTGGTTTAGGCCATTTGGCCAAACTGAAAGACTCTGAATTAGGTCAACATGAAAAGACAGCCAGCTGCATTTTCAGACAAGATCGGGCCCATTCAGGGTGGTATGGCCTTAGACAGAGGCAGGTCCCTGCCTGCACTTCCAGACTGACAAAGGGATCTGACAAGAGCAAGGTAAATAATGAGGAGAGTGAGAAGTATTGAAAATGTGCAAAACAAACAAGAGAGAATGGGAAACTAATCTGCAAAACAGAAAATACTTGGAAGAGAAATTTTGTGGTTCTGAACATTTTTAGGGCAATGTGCTGGCCATCTTCTAGTAACCCCTTCAGATCCATGCTCCACTCGGATTCACCCTGTGTCTGTGATGACAGCTTCTATGTGTGCATGCTTAGTCGTTCAGTTGTGTCTGACTCTTTTGCAGCCTCAGGAACTACATCAACTACAGCCTGTCAGGTTCTTCTGTCCATGAGATTCCCCAGGCAAGGATATGTAGTGGATTGCCATTTCCTCCTCCCAGAAATATTCCTGACCCAGGGATAAAACCTGTGTCTCCTGCATTGGCAGGCAGATTCTTTACCCCTGAGCCACTTGGAAGCCTGACAACCTCAACATCTTTATAAACTCCACCAACAGGTTCTCCTCCCTCTGGCAGTGAAAGTCACCTGCAGACTTTGAAGAGAAGGAGAGTGAGGTCAGATATTTATTCCCTAATTGGGCTTCTGTGATGGTTCTGATGGTGAAGACTCTGCCTACAATGTAGGAGACATGGGTTCGATCCCTAGGTTGGGAAGTGTCCCTGGAGAAGGGAACAGCACTCCACTCCAGTATTCTTGCCTGGAGAATTCCATGGACAGAGGAGCCTGGAAGGCTTCAGTCCATAGGGTTGCAAAGAATCAGACATGACTGAGCAAGTAATACTTTCACTTTCACTTCCCGTTCCTGTTAGGTCACTGTGGTTTGGCTGTGAAATTCCTCCAAAGATCTCCAATCAGGCTGCTTCCTCCTTATACTGTCCTCCCTGAATTCCAAGAGCCACCTATCCCCTTTGTCCTTCAGACCTACCAGTCATGATCTTGTCAAATTCAGTTCAGTTCAGTTGCTCAGTCGTGTCTGACTCTTTGTGACCCCATGGACTGCAGCATGTCAGTCCTCCCTGTCCATCACCAACTCCCAGAGTTTACTCAAACTCATGTCCATTGAGTTGTGATGCCATCCAACCATCTCATCCTCTGTTGCCCCCTTCTCCTCCCATTTTCAAGCTTTCCCAGCATCAGGGTCTTTTTCAATGAGTCAGTTCTTCACATCAGGTGGTCAAAATATTGGAGTTTCAGCTTCAGCTTCAGTACTTCCAATGAATATTCAGGACTGATTTCCTTCAGAATGGACTGGTTGGCTCTCCTTGCTGTTCAAGGGACTCTCAAGAATCTTCTCCAACACCACAGTTCAAAAGCATCAATTCTTCTGCACTCAGCTTTCTTTATAGTTCAACTCTCACATCCATACCTGACTACTGGAAAAACCATTAGCCCTGACTAGACAGACCTTTGTTGGCAAAGTAAATTATGAACCCCAAATTACAGTAGCTCTCTCAGTGGTATCCCCAAACCCCTGACTGATACAGGAGGTATGGAAGATAAGAGAATTCATCATAAAATACCTCATTGTCAGGTGAGAATACAGAGATCTGTATTTCATCTGAACATTATTGAGATGGATATACTAAATGATTTCAATGTGGGACGTAGTTTGAGGAAACAGTCATCTTTATCATTTGAAGATAAAAGTTAGGCCATTAAGACTATTCAGTAAGGTGAAGACTTTTGAGAGGAAGCCCCAAACTCACAAGAAATCAAGTCATCAATAAATTTAAAGTTGTTGTCAGCATAACGTAATAAGTGCCTGAGAGAGCATTACTCTTTAATAGCCATCCATTTAATAAAGCAGTTTTATTCTAATTTAGACTCAGCCATTGTATATTATGTTTAAAAAAGAAAGATCAAATATGAAAGAAAAATATGAAAGACAAATAAGCTATTATTCAATAGCTAAAAGTCATGTCTGACTCTTTGCAAGGCCATAGACTGCACCACACCAGGTTTCCCTGTCCTTCACCATCTCTCAGAGTCCACCCAAATTTATGTCCATTGAGTCAACGGTCCCATCTAACCATCTCATCCTCTGTCACTCCCTTCTCCTCCTCCCCTCACTCTTTCCCAGCATCAGGGTCTTTTCTAATGAGTCAGCTCTTTGCATCAGGTGGCCAAAGTATTGGAGCTTCAGCTTCAGTATCAGTCCAATGAATATGCCTTCCAATGTATATTCAGGGTTGATTTGCTTTAGGATTGACTGACTTGATCTCTTTGCGGTCCACAGGACTCTTAAGAGTCTTCTCCAGTATCATGATNTTGCATCAGGTGGCCAAAGTATTGGAGCTTCAGCTTCAGTATCAGTCCAATGAATATGCCTTCCAATGTATATTCAGGGTTGATTTGCTTTAGGATTGACTGACTTGATCTCTTTGCGGTCCACAGGACTCTTAAGAGTCTTCTCCAGTATCGTGATTTGAAAACATCAATTATTTGGTGCTCAGCCCTTTTAACAGTCCAACTCTCACATCTCTGCTTTTTAATATGCTATCTAGCTTTGTCATAGCTCTTTTCCCAAGGACCAAGCAAGCCACATTGCATTGTGGCTGTAATCATCATATATAATATTTTATGATTACTATATACTAGGAGGAGAAAGAAATGGCAACCCACTCCAGCATTCCTGCCTGGGACATTTCATGGACAGAGGAGCCTTGGAGGCTACAGCCCATGGGGTCACAAAGAGTCGGACGCAACTGTGCACATACACACATATACTAAGAACTTTGCTAAATATTCCTTTTTAAAACATTTTTTGGTAAAATGCTTGTTTGAGGTTTAATCTATGTTGAGTAATATGCAACCTGTTTGGATGAAAAGTTCTGAGTTTTGACAAATGTACATAGTCATGCAACACCACTAAAATTATAGAATTGTTCATTCACATCAAGTAATTCATTTGTCCCCATTTGTAATCAATCCCCTCTCCAAAACCCTACCTCTAGACACTATAAAGCAATGACCATCTGATTTCTGTACCTGTTGATTTATAATTTTCCAGAATTTCATATAAATGGAGTTGCAACTTATATGTCATTAGCCTTTTGTGTCTAAACTCTTTGCTTTAGCATAATCCATATTGTTGCATGTATTAATATTTTGTTCCTTTTTTTGGTAAGAAATAGTCTTATCAAATAATACCATAGGTTTTCCATTTACCTATTGAATTACTTTAGGGTCACTTTCAGTTTTTATTTTTTTTATTTTTTTAGAAAACTAATATATATTCACATTGCTAGAACAATCCAGAGGGCTTGATTACAATTTGCTGTATTTAAGTATTTCCCCAATTAGGTGATATAATCTAAATTTCCTGCAGGGTATTTCTCAATTTCTGTTCAGTACACAGTCCATAGAGCTGAATTGTTTTTTTTTTTTTTTTTATTTTATTTTTACTTTATTTTTTCATGTCAATGTATGGCAGTTTTTATAATTATGAATAAAGCATTTGATTTAGGTAAGGTCTTTGTGATAAATATACGTTTTCATTTCTCTTTGATAAATAAAATGGAACCATTGGGTCATATGATAAGTGCATGTTAGGCAATTATCAAACTGTTCTCCTTGTGCTAAGTGGTTTTAAGTATTGTCTCATTTAACCCCTAGAATACTAAATTCTTATTAACTCATTTAAACCTTAGGAAAGAAGAACTTTGGTTTACTTGCATTTCACAGATGAAAAAACTGAGGCTTAGAGAGATGAAGTGACTTAGCTGATGACTGTTATTAGCCTGGGACTACTCAAGCCATTTAGGAATTAGACTCTCTGATTCTAAATCCAGGCAAATTTAGTTGGGTTACATAACCACACTAAGGCATAGTTTCTTCATTTGTAAAATTAGGATAGTCATTTTTAAGTGGATTAAATGAGTTAGCATGCTATGGCATTTAGAACAGTATCTGGCACATAGTAAGCACTCAATAAATGTTAGTTAATAACATTATCTGGACATACTGTCAATTTCAGTCCAAATCCCAAGTTGGCCTCTTGCCTGAAATTCTTTTAAGTTCAGTAAGATCTGTATCTCTGAATGTGTTTATTTATTTTCTTCCTTGTTCCAGCAGAGTTTAAAACGACATCTGTCAGTATTAGGGAGCTTAAGCTTACCTGAAGATAACAAATAATGAAATTTGGATTTTCAACTTTGGAGTTTTAAGATTCAGCTTCATAGTGGTAGAATAATCAACAGACACTTCAGGTATAATAGTATAGCCAGTAAAAAATATATCCCATCTGTATTTGTCAGCCCTTGCATTCACTCACCCAGTTGTGTCTGATTCTTTGTGACCCCATGGACTGTATGTAGCCTGCTAGGCTCCTCTGTCCATGGAATTTTCCAGGCAAGAATATTGGAGCTGGTTGCCATTTCCTTCTCCAGAGGATCTTCCCAACCAGTGATGGAACCAGCGTCTCCTGCACTGATAGGCTAATTCTTCACCACAGCACCATCTGGAAAATCACTGAATCTTCTCCATTTCTTTACAAAATAGCAAAGTAAGGCTTGGGAAGTTAGAACAAGTCAATAGCAAGCTTGGTGTTAAAGACAGAATCAGAATGAAATATTATTAGGTTATTTGTCTCCTTTTTACTTGCCAAACCAAATCAACCATACATACACACACATGAACCTATACCTATGTATATAATATATATGTGTATACAGGTGTGTGTATATATATATATGTGTATATGTGTGTGTGTGAGGTTGGTTTGACATGTAACAAGTACATGTGTGTGTAAATCATATATATATGCATACATATATAATAACATACTTGCATTCGGAGAAAGAATTCCGTATTTAAATTAATTTTATTTTCCAGCTTTAGAGTTATGGACTCCTAATAACTCCTAAAGTGTTACAAAACAACTACATTAAATTTTCTTCTCTTTTCTCTTATTATTAATATATATCAAGGACAGTCCTCAATACATATCAAGGACTCTAAATTTACTCTAGAAAGGTAAAATTTAAAGGACAAAGGCCACAAATTTTAAATTTTATATTCTTCCTTATACTTAATTTTATATACTATAGAAATCATTTTGGTCAGTTTGAGACAATTTTTGATAGTTTATCCTGAGTATTTATACAGTGTAAGATAAATCCATTTTGTCAAGGGATGCACACACAAAAACCCTACTGTATTTAAAAGAATTCAATAAGCCACCTGAATGAAACCATTACAAATGTGAATTATGCATGTGGAAATAGGCTCAGATTTTTTTTTCAGTGAATTTCTCATCATTTGGATTCACCTGCTGTTCAAGCCTATATTGTCTTGAAGAAAATCCAGCTTGGAGTGAAATTTAGAAAGGCAGAACGAAGCAAGCAAAGCCAAGTGATGAGAGCTGTCACTAGATCTGCCATAGGATAAAATTGGCAGGTTTTGCTTGGCTATGGCCACAGGTGGAACATAATTTTGATGGCTTTATCTACAATACTCTTGAGCCTTTTTTCCACATCATGGAAATCTGATTCAACTCAGTCTGACAGATGGCTATCTGATTTGTAGAAATGTGGGGGCCCCTGTGTCTCAGGTCTGAAAGAGACAGGGCCACCAGACTTTCTGAAAACAGAGAGTCAGCAAGTTGTGACACAAGGATGCTGTTGCTTGGTTTCCTCTTTCTACCCCCAGGCATGCGCTGCACAATCCATATGTGCATTGCCCCCTGCAGTTAATCCTGTTATCCTGGTCCAGCTTAAATAAGGATGGAAGAGCCAGATGAGCTGTAGTAACAAATTCTGGAATTACTTAAATGCATTTTAAATCATTCTGTAACATATGTGGAGGGACGCAGTTCTGCAGCTTCACGGTCGCTGCACTGAGTTGTAAGGGAGACCTGGCTCTGTCCTCCAGGATCAACTGAAAGAGTTGATATTCATGAAATGTTAGTTGAAAGTTACTTTTGAGATATTATTCAGAATTTGAAACTGGAAACATTCAGTTATGAATATCACAAAATGCTATCATTTTCCTTCTTTCCTGTGGCTCCATTTTCTTATAAATTATGTTATCCCTTAATATGTTTAGAAATGGAAGGCCTACAAAAGCTGATTAGAGAGATATGAATTATCTTAAGTTAATTTTTAAAACAAATCTGGCTGTAATTTTAAGACTGGAGATCTATACAAATGTGTGAGTACAAGGTTTCTTACAGGTTTTTCTCTTATCACCTTCATGGCCTTACATGATCCTACAGAAGAAAACCAACTGTGTGCTGAGCCGTTACTGAAGGGCTGGTAGTGCTTTTGCAGTGACGTGTTCTCTGCTTGGGATGTTCTTTTTCTGCAAATCCCAAGTTTTGGTCCAGGTTTCTGTTCAAAAATCACTTTATCAGACTTCCTTGCTACATCCGCTGCTGCTGCCTCACTTGCCATCCACCCTCTGTTTGAATATTAGGCACATTTTAATACCGAAAGAATCATACAGGTAGAAATAAGAAACTCAGGTTTGGGGGTTGGCCCAGTACAGAAAGCATACATGCATGTGCATTCTTGGTATCCTAAAGGTCTTCTGTAAGGTAAAACTGGGATTTTGTTTTGCTGTTGTTTTTAAACAACCTATTTTTTATTCTCAGAGCAGTTCTATCATTGTTTAACCTTTAAGTAAAAATTTCTTTCTGCTGAACTCTTTGTCCATAAACTCAGCATTATTAATGCTGTGTCCTTTAATAGATTTTGCTTTAATACATTACCATATTTTCCCCCAGTCACCTGTTCTATAAGATCTGGAAGTGTTTCTTTTTCTTGGCTTAAGACATACGTCAAATTCTCATTTATTTAGGCAAACTTAAATGATGAAGTTTGATCAAAGACACTTCTTTTTACGTATTTGGTTAAATATAATGTGAGGAGAGGGCACAACAGCATTAATTGTTTCATAAATCTTTTATAAGCAATGGCTTATGAAATCAAGGAGACCTCTAATCAAAATACAAAAACATTTCACTTCAGAAAGAAGTACAATCATTTCTGAGTAATCAGAGAGCAAAAAGTCTTCTCCAAAAAGTCAAGTAAAATAGTAAGCTAACAAAAAAGCCACAGAAGTAAGGTATGGGGGAGGGGGGGCAGTGGAAAGAATAGAAAGAACTGGTCATCAGCGAGAACTAGAAAGCTTGGGTCAGTTCAGTTCAGTCGCTCTGCTGCTGCTGCTGCTGTCACTTCAGTCGTGTCCAAATCCGTGTGACCCCATAGAAGGCAGCCCACCAGGCTCCTCCATCCCTGGGATACTCCAGGCAAGAATACTGGAGTGGTTGCCATTTCCTCCTCCAATGCATGAACTTCAAAAGTGGAAGTGAAGTCATGTCCGACTCTTTGAGACCCCATGGACTGTAGCCTACCAGGTTCCTCTGTCCATGGGATTTTCCTGGCAAGAGTACTGGAGCCGGTTGCCATTTTCCTCTCCATCAGTCACTCAGTCGTGTCCAACTCTTTCTGACCCCCATGGACTGCAGCATGCTAGGCTTCCCTGTCCATCACCAACTCCCAGAGCCTACTCAAACTCATGTCCATCACATCAGGGATGCCATCCAACCGTCTTATCTTTTGTCGTCCCCTTCTCCTCCCACCATCAATCTTTCCCAGCATCAGGGTCTTTTCCAAAGAGTCAGTTCTTTGCATCAGGAGGCCAAAGTATTGGAGTTTCAACTTCAGCATCAGTCCTTCCAGTGAATATTCGGGACTGATTTCCTTTAGGAATAACTAGTTGGATCTCTTTCAAAGCTTGGGTAACTTACCTTTACTGAACTGCTAACCCCAACCTTCCTCTAACCAGGAGGCCTGCAGGTAGGATGCCAGGAGCTACCCAGGCTTTAGTAAACACATTTGGGCATCCACCAAGTCCAAGAAGAATTAGAGCTGTAAACTTTTTTTTTTTAATTAGAGGAAACTGGAGGTAAGGGAAAATTAAAAAAATGAGGGTCAGGAAAGTGAAACCAGTGATTAGTTTAGTACACGAAATCCATGTAATAAGATCCAGTGAATTTGATCTAGATGGGCCACAATTTTGCCTCTAAAATCTCTCTAGAAGTCACACAAAGTGGGAAACATAATCAATTATATGATTTAATGGTCCACAAGGTAAAAGCAAACTAGTTGTCAGTGCTTTTTCAGGTATGAAGAAAAATGTTCCCCATAAATAGGACTTGGTGATATCACAAATAATATTCTCTCAAAAACAGACTTCATAATAAATACGTTTTAAAGAGATATTTATTTTACTGTGCTAATGATGTGATGAATCATTATAATGAAATCTGCAATAATCAAAACAAGTGTCTTCCCTGGACAATTTAATACCATGAGATGAATGTACTAGAATAGTATTTTGTTCACAGAGCTTTCAGTAACATTGAGCAGTTCCACCTCAAAGTACATCCCTTGAGAAGTTTCAGATATTCCAGACTGCTTGTTATGTGCACACCTTTATTATTTCACATTCAGTCACACTGAAAACAAATCCAACAATTACTTTTTAATGCCAAGGATACTAGTGAGGAAACATGCCTTATTAAACATACTTTTTGTAAAGTATTTTATTTGAATTTATAAAACAAACAGGATTTGCTCAAAAGTGACAAAACTAAAGATAAACCATTAACTGATTTTAATGAATAGTTAAAATTAACCTGACATATAATTAGAAGCATATCAGACGAGTATGAGTTTAGCTTTGAACAGTAAGCCAGCTTCACAAAAAAGTGTCCATAAATATGGTCCAGCCATAGATGACTCCATCAGCACGTCATTCCTGCTCCTGAAAAACTATCTTCTGTTCTGCTTTTCTCTTGAATCTGTGTATGTGTCCCCAGAGAACTGAGAACCACTGTATTTACTCAGTATCTAGGAGGGGTCCTACAAGGGTCCTGTGGTTTGTGAGGTGAATCCAGATAAGCTGTCTTTCCTCTTTCTACATTTTCATTCTCCTCTCCCCTTTGCTTTTACACTCTCTCTTTTCTGCGGCTGCACGTTCTGCACAGGGGGGTACATTTCTTCTGAGACTGCTTCTCTCTTTGAGCTCCTCTTTCCACGTATTTGGTCTGCCACACTGTTGTTGCTCGTCCGTGTCCCCCCGGGGACACCTACCCTGCATCCATGCCTCCCACTTTGTGTGCTGGTGCCCCAAGGGGCAAGTTTCAAAGTATTGCTCCCTCAGGGACTACCCAACCCCCATAGATTCCAACTTCCACATTCAGACTTCCTCATGCTTTGCATCATACCGCTAAGTCGCTTTAGTCGTGTCCGACTCTGTGCGACCCCACAGACAGCAGCCCACCAGGCTCCCCCATCCCTGGGATTCTTCAGGCAAGAACACTGAAGTGGGTTGCCATTTCCTTCTCCAATGCATGAAAGGAGGATCTCAAACATGAGAATCTCAGTGTTGGTGGAAATAAACCTCTGAATGCTTAGTGAAAGTCACCGAGAAGACAACTGCCCTCTCCCTGGCAATCCAAACAGGCTGACACATGATACTTTGCTTCTCCATTCATTCGAAGTGCTCTTATCACAGCTATGAGAGGAAAGCAAAGTGGCTTTCTATCCCTGGGGCTGTGCAGACATCAGGAAAATTTTGATACTTAATATCAATTCAATGTGTGTTACACGTGCATCTTTTTAGTTTTAAGATGTGAATTCTCAAAAGCAGAAGAGGGAGGGGACACTTTCTAGGAAATTTTCTCAAGGCAGCATAGATTTATCACCCAGCAGCCTAGAGAATGAATTAACATCAGTAACAGTATTCACAGGACATTCACACTCTTGGTCACCTGAGGATATTTCTCTGCTCAAATGGCCATGACAACAAATTTTATGATCTCAGAAATTTCTCTTATAACAATATAGGTATAATAGTTTTTATTTTAAAATTAAGCAGTCTTTGAAATAAATTTTCTCCAGTAGACAGCATGAAAAAAGTGCATTAATATTATATTCTCTCTTATATATAAGAAAATATTGTTCTGTTGTTATACTAGCATTCATCACATATATTGGCATCCACTGCACAGAAAATTTTATTGCTATATGCTGTCAGAAAGGTAAAAAGATTAGATCATTCTCTTCCATTATTTCAATTTTGAGCAGAGCTCTCATAAGGAATGTTACTTCTTTGAGAGTCAGTCAGGTATGTTGAGATAGTTCTTTCACATGTTTGGATCACATGAGCACTAATTAGTTTACTAAAAGCAATTCTATGAATTACTCTGATTTGGATGATTAACTGAAGCTCCCACTAGTAATTGACTCCTGGTGAACAGCTCACATGCTTGGAAGAACCGGATCCTCTACTCAGGGTAAGGATTATAAAACAATCCAGAGACATATAGCACTATTACACCATCAAAAAGTTGAGGCCAATGTAAAAGTACAATTTAACCCATAATTTTCTTTGATAAACCATATTCACTATTATTAAAGTAAAAAAGCACAGGTAAAGGATGAACTTTACCAAAAAAAAAAAAAACCATATATATATATATAAGATCAACAATTCTAACACACATGATGCTTTTTCTTGTAAAATGCTTTACAAATACATATTTAATCCTTACAGACTCCTAAGATGCATCATTATTAACCCTAATTTAAAGATGGTGCTCAGTCACGTCCAACTCTTTGTGACCCTTTGGACTGTAGCCAACCAGGCTCTTCTGTCCGTGGGATTTTTCAAGTAAGAATACTAGAGTGAGCTGGCATTTCATCCTCGAGAGGATCTTCCCAACCAAGGGATCAAACCAGCATCTCCTGCATTGCAGGCAGATTCTTTACCATTGAGCCATCAGGAAAGCTCTTTTAAAGATGAGGTGAGCAAAACAGAGAGGCTGAGTAAATTGTCTATTAAATCATCCAAAGATACACTGCTAGTGAATGATAAAGGAAGATATGAATTTGGCAGTCTGGATCTAGAATGTGCACTCTTACTTACTATACTTTCTTACTTAAAAACAGAAACTCATGCTACTCTTTTAACTCATCCCACCCCCTCTTCCCACAAGTCAGTCCACAAGTCAGTTCTCTATATCTGCATCTCTATTCCTTCCCTACAAATACACTGCTGTGTGTAAAATATATAGCTAATGAGAAGTCAATGTATACAGCACAGGGAGCTCAGTTCAGTGCTGTGATGACCTAGAGGGGTGAGATGAGGGAAGGCTGGAAGGAGGCTCAAGATGGAGAGGATATATGCTTACTTAGAGCTGATTCACACTGCTGTACAGCAGAAATCAATACAACATTGTAAAGCAATTATCCTCAAATTACCTGACCTGCCTCTTGANTGCAATTCATGGGGTCGCAAAGAGTCCCACACGACTGAGCGACTGAACTGAACTGAAAAATAAATTTTAAAAATAGAAAAAGAAAAAAAAAAAACAGAAAATCAAAAATACAACCTAATGGGCATAAACTGCCCCTGATCCTGAACAAACAGTGGTTCTAATGTGTTTTGATGTTCACAAAATGTGAGGTATCAGTCAGCAATAGCAGAAATACTTCAGTTTACTGAGCACTTACTATGAGTCGAGCATTTTGCCTACATCACTTCTTATAATAATCTTTCAAAACAATTAGTTAATCCACACATATATACAAATAGAGAACTTAGAGAAGACGAGTAACTTAAGTTTTTACAGTCAGTAAGTGATGTCACTTGGATTTAAAGCCAGGTCTCTCTGGGTCCAAAGATTGCATACATCCTATGCTGGAATTCTCTCACTTGAGTGATTAAAAAAAGTATTTACCACTCTTAGGCTAGTGGTAAAGAATCTTCCTGCCAGTGCAGGAGATGCAAAAGCCACGGGTTTGATCCCTGGGTTCGGAAGATCCCTGGAGTAGGAAATGGCAACCCACTCCAGTGTACTTGCCTGGAAATTCTCATGACAGAGGAGCCTTGCAGGCTACAGTTCATGGGGCCATAAAGAATGGGACATGGCTGAGCAGCTAAGCAAATAGTCCATATAAGTCTTAGCAAAGTGCCACCAATATATGTTTGTAAAACACATTTGGAAATAAGCATGATGGAACAAGAAGGAAGAGAATGAAAAACAGGATGAAGATTTTAGTTTAAATTGCATTAACCTTTCATCAGCATGGACCAATGAATGGATAAATAGAAACTGACCCACCACTCTAATTTTAGCTAATGCCATATTTCTTTAAGAATAACTTCCAGATGCTGGCTTGGGTGTCCATTTTGTTATTTCTGGCAAAGAAAATTCTTTTGGATATTGCCAGCCTAAGAGAGCAGAATCTATTAATCAGTGCCAGCCATGATTTGTTCTTCCAGCATAAAAGCACAGGCCTTTTCTTTGGAATGCTTTTAGTTATAACCATCTTTTTCTCCATTTCTGCCTGCAAGGATGCACATTCATATTCCTACCGTGAACTGTGTCAGGGTTTAGTGCTCATTTGTTAATTTAATGAATTAATTATCATGAATCAGTAAATGGCATACTCCTTAGGGAACATAATAGTCCTTATATGGCAATGGTTCTCAAACTTTGGTATCTATTAGAATTACCTGGAGCATTAAAATGAAGCATACAGAGGCTAGGCTTATTGAAGTAACATAGGATCTGGGTCTTTGCACTTTTACTAAGTTAACTGTTTGATTCTGATACCAAACAGTTTGAGAACCACTGCCCTGTGGCTCACATCAGCCTTGCCTTTTTCTTGTTCTTCAGGCTAAGCCACTAAAGTTTCTCAGATTCAGGTCTCCTTTAGCTGCCCAGTTTCTGAACCGAAACAGTAGTGTAGTAGAAATCGCCTTTATAGAGGCAAACGACTTCTAAGTTAGCTTCTGCGTCACAACTGCTTCTTGTCACGCGCCCATGTCCCAGGCCGAAACTTAGGCTCTCGTTTCCCTAGTGCTCCTGCAGTCTTCCGGGCACGGTGGCCCTTCTTCACAATGTCAGTTCTGTGATCAGAGTCACACGTTGTTCTGGCCAGTACCACTACCTGGGTCCTGAAATATATATCCACTGAAATCCACATCCAAATAATATCTCTAAAAGCTACTTACCCAACCTACTTTTTTTTTTTTTTTTTCTCAACCAATCACTAGGTGGTGATAGCCTCCAATGATTCTTTCCTCCCCAACTAATACCATAGTGTAACTCCTTCATGTAGAGTGAAGGATGGGCTCATTGATTCACTTTTAGTGAATAGAAAATGGTAGAAGCAATGGAATGTAATTTCTGAGATGAAGTTATGAAAAGACAGGTGTTTCCCTCCTGTCAGTGTTCCTCTCCCATTTCTGTCTCTTGGATTGTTGAAACTGGAAGCATTCAGCTGCCGTGTCATGAGGCAGCCTATGAGAAGTCCCACCTGGCAAGGGACCAACTGCCATAAAACAAGTTAATGGAAGCAATATTAAAGGCCTTGTGTGAGCACAAAAGTCCCATTGCACGTTTTAAGTCAGGAGTCAGTGTTAACAGGCTCAGTGATGAAGGCTCACCCTTAGTTCTAGTTTTATGGAAGGACATGTCCAAAAGAACAAACCATAGGAAACGTGCAGAAACTGCCCACAAAACCAACTGTTAGAAGAAATAAGATAAACCTTATGTGAGCATAAAAATCTGTTGTATGTATCTATTGAGGCCCCTTCTGGCTTGTTCTAAAATATATATAGCCAACTTCCTGATTTTATTCAAAGATCTTCATTGGTTAAGGGCAAGGAACAGAGAATAAGAAGAGGGGAACACTATCTTAGGAGTTATTGAAGTTCATTTGGCACTCATGTGTCTTGGAACAAGAGAGCAATGTTAAAACCGTGACCACACAGAAAAGGCTGTAGAATAAAAACAAAGTATAGTATATTGGGAATTATAATAATTGAGCCACAAATTTAACAGAGCAGAAAAAGAAGTTCCAACATTGTGATGATATTGCACAGAACCCAACTTGTGGTTATTTCTAAAACAATATCCTAACATTTTTCATATGTAATCAGCTTTTTAATCAAGTCTAAATCCCCAAATCTTGCAATTTTTAGACTAACATATTTTAAATGTATTTTTTTTTACTTCCTTATAAGCTTGCTTTATTTCTAAGTATCCTTTCCTAGCTTTCAGATATTTAAAAACGAAGATATCTTTTTTATATTAACAGCCAAAATTATATTTTTTCTACATGTAAAAGCTAAATATTATAAACATGCAATTTCCCATTTTGTAATTGAATCTCTTGTGTCTTCTAGAAAACAGAAAAAAAATTAAGTCTTCTTCTAGGTTCTCCCCACTTATAAATATCAATGCTCTTCAAGCACTCATCTACTCCAATACTACGAATGTATCCAAAATGAAAATGGTAATAAAATCTTTCTGAGTCAGTGAACCACGTCAAGAAAGCAAATGGTATGGTACTGAAAGCTGTTTTAACTTATTTAATCCTCAAAAGCATGTGTAGTCCCCACAATCTTACCACTCTTAAAATCTGGTTTATAAACTCATAGTCTCTTCTGTAGTCATAAATTAGCTTTAACATACAAATGAGATAAGATTATAAATACTGTTTTGTAATTTTCTTTTATCCTCTGTAAAATGTTTATCTCCCATTTTCCCATGTCATTAAATATATAACACTTTATTATCTGGATGTCTTATTATTTATTAAACCTATATCTTACTATTGAATATTTAATTTGCAATTTTTCAGTGCATTAACTCCAGTAAAGAGTTGCAAAGTGTCAGACATGACTGAGCAACTGAACAAAAGCAACAATAATGGTTTTCCTAAGTGGGATAAAGAAGATAATTTCGTATCATCCAAAGTGGTGGAGTAGAAGGACGTGCACTCATTTTCTCCTGTGAGAACTCCAAAATTGCAACTAGCTGCTGAACAACCATTGACAGGAGAACATTGGATCCCACCAAAAAAAGAGACCCTATGGCCAAGGGCTAGTTGTGTCTGACTCTTTGCGACCCCGTGGACTGTAGCCTACCAGGTTCCTCCCTCCATGGGATTCTCCAGGCAAGAGTACTGGATTGGGGTGCCATTGCCTTCTCCAGGGGATCTTCCTGACCCAGGGATTGAACCCAGGTCTCCTGCATTCCAGGCAGACTCTTTAACCTCTGAGCCACCAGGGAACCCCAACAAGACAGCAGGAGGGGTCAAATTGCATTTAGAAGCAAATCTCATACCCTCCAGAGACACTTGGAGGGTGCAAACAAAACCTTGTGTGAACCAGGACCCAGGCACCCCACAAGAGACTGATAATCCTGTCTGCATGTCTCCTGCAGAGGCATGGGTCAGCAGTGGGCTGCTGTGGGCACAGGGGCCCTGGCCGCAGCAGACTGGGAGGGATGGCCAGTAGCATAAGTCCCCTCGGAGGAGGTCACCATCAGCCCCACCACAGAGCTGCTGAACAAAGGACCCACAGGCTGCACAACAATTTGCCAGATCCCCAATCCAGGGATCCAGAAGGGCTTGAGAATCCTCAGGGAACTTGACTTTGAAGGCTAGTGGGATTTGATTATAGAGCTTCCACAGGACTGGGGAAACAAACTCCTGAAGGTCACAAACAAAATCTTGTACATACCAGGACCCAGGAGAAAGGAGGAGAGGAGTGACCCCATAAGAGACTCAGCTAGACTTGCCTGTGAGTGTCCGGGAGTCTCTGGTGGAGGCGTTGCTCAACAGTGGCCTGCCATGGGATCAGGGGCACTGAAAACAACAGTCCTGGGAGCTGCAGCATGGTGGCATAAGTTCTTTTCAGTTCACTTCAGTTCAGTTCAGTCGCTCAGTCGTGTCCGACTCTTTGCAACGCCATGAATCACAGCACGCCAGGCCTCCCTGTTCATCACCATCTCTCAGAGTTCACCCAGACTCACGTCCATCGAGTCTGTGATGCCATCCAGCCATCTCATCGTTGGTCGTCCCCTTCTCCTCCTGCCCCCAATCCCTCCCAGCATCAGAGTCTTTTCCAAGGAGTCAACTCTTCGCATGAGGTGGCCAAAGTACTGGAGTTTCAGCTTTAGCATCATTCCTTCCAAAGAAATCCCAGGGTTGATCTCCTTCAGAATGGACTGGTTGGATCTCCTTGCAGTCCAATGGACTCTCAAGAGTCTTCTCCAACACCACAGTTCAAAAGCATCAATTCTTCGGCACTCAGCCTTCTTCACAGTCCAACTCTTACATCCATACATGACCACAGGAAAAACCATAGCCTTGACTAGACGGACCTTAGTCTTTGCAGTCCAATGGACTCTCAAGAGTCTTCTCCAACACCACTGTTCAAAAGCATCAATTCTTCGGCACTCAGCCTTCTTTACAGTCCAACTCTCACATCCATACAGCAAATTAGGAAAAAAAAATGAAATTACAGAGGAATATGCCCCAGATGAAAAAACAAGATAAAATCCAGAAAAACAACTAAGTGAAGTGGAGATAGGCAATTTAAAAAAAAATTCAGAATAATGATAGTGAAGATGACTCAGGGTCTCAGGAAAAGAATGGAGGCAAGGATTGAGAAGATGCAAGAAACATTAACAAAGACCTAGAAGAAATAAAAAACAGAGGTGAAGAATACAATAGCTGAAATGAAAAACGCACTAGAAGGAATCAATAGCAGAATAACTGAGGCAGAAAAATATATAAGTGACCTGGAAGATAGAATGGGAGAAACCATAGTCACAGAGCAGAATAAAGAAAAAGAATGAAAAGAAATTAAGACAAGTTAGGAGACATTTGCTCCTTAGAAGAAAAGCTATGACCAAACTAGATAGCATATTAAAAAGCAGAGACATTACTTTGCCAACAAAGGTCTGTCTAGTCAAAGCTATCTATGGTTTTTCCAGTAGTCATGCGTGGACGTGAGAGTTGGACTATAAAGAAAGCTGAGCACCGAAGAATTGGTGCTTTTGAACTGTGGTGTTGGAGAAGACTCTTGAGAGTCCTGTGAACAGCAAGGACATCAAGCCAGCCAATCCTAAAGGAAATCAGTCCTGAATATTCATTGGAGGGACTGATGTTGAAGCTGAAACTCCAATACTTTGGCCATCTGACATGAAGAACTGACTCATTGGAAAAGACCCTAATGCTGGGAAAGATTGAAGGTAGGAGGAGAAGGGGACGACAGAGGATGAGATGGTCGGATGGCATTATCAGCTCGACGAACATGAGTTTGAGCAAGCTCCAGGTGTTGGTGATGGACAGGGAAGCCTGATGTGCTGCACTCCATGGGTTCACAAAGAATCAGACATGACTGAGCGACTGAACTGAACTGAACTGAACTGAAGAGACCTCTGGGACAACATTAAATGCACCAACATTCACATTATAGGGGTCCCAGGAGAAGAAGAGAGAGAGAAAGACATGAGAAAACATTTGAAGAGATAATATCTATGAAGGAAGTTTACAGCTATACAATCTCACCTTGGCAAGCAAGAAAAATGTCAAATAAACCACCTAACATCACACTTAAAGCAACTAGAGAAAGAACAAATGAAATCTAAAATTACTCAGTTCAGTCACTCAGTCGTGTCCGACTCTTTGCGACCCCATGAATCGCGGCACGCCAGGCCTCCCTGTTCATCACCATCTCTCGGAGATCACTCAGACTCACATCCATCGAGTCAGTGATGCCATCCAGCCATCTCATCCTCAGTCGTCCCCTTCTCCTCCTGCCCCCAATCCCTCCCAGCATCAGAGTCTTTTCCAATGAGTCAACTCTTCGCATGAGGTGGCC